>CM075338.1:24252081-24852081 GCA_037788925.1 Mytilus galloprovincialis | reverse complement strand
AAATTCTGTATATCGAACCGCTAGCAGTACATCCATTGTTGAAGGTTATATATATCGAACAGCCAAGAACCATCTGTCTGCACTCTAACATGTATAAGTATAACGAACAAAGGTTAACATTATTAACAGGAAGAATTTAGTAATTAAAAGAGCATTTAAATGCTTTATTATTTTTTACATATTCAAAAAGTTTTCAAATAACCAAAACAGATTTTGCTCTATTGTCGGGTTGTTGTCGCTTAGACACATTCACCATTTCCTCTCTCAATTTTATGTTAACAAACTTCCAACTGAAAATTCTACACATTTAAACACAACTTATAACTGTCCCTCAAGTATTTAAAAACATTATTATCTTCCAACACTATGCACTGTTTTAATGCAGTTAAAGAATTTTAAGTGAATAATTGAATATAGGGATAAGATATTTTCTATTACTATCCTTGATCTGTGTATCCTTCCGGTTCAGCTCAGATCATGCTGATTTTTGGTGGGGTTTGCATTGCTCAGTCTTAAGAAGTTTATGAACATGATGAAGTGTTTCGTTAACTGCTTCTTATTATTGTTGTCTTTTAACCTGTTGTTTTTGCATATTTTGCCATGGCACAGTCTGTTTGTTTTTGACTTATAAGTTGCAATATCCTTTTATTATCTTCTGTCAGTCTTTTATTTCACCGAGCCCCTTAACACAATTTTAAAAGCGAATGCAGATGTTGAACGATCTTATAATCTGTATACAATCTGATAACATCATTGTTGTAATCTTTATAAAGCTAACTAGTCAACAAAGTAATAATGCAGTTTGTGATTATAGTCATTACATTTTTTTTCAAACAAGCACACTGTTTTCTTGTAATCGTGTTTATGTCGAACTGTGTGAATTCATTATTAATTAGATAACCGAATATGTGGTATGGGTGCCAATGAGATCATTTGGTCGCGTAAACCATTATATGTCAAAGTACGGTCTTCAACACAGAGCCGTGATATCATTAAGAATGAATATCAAGGAAATAATTGATTTTATTCATTGTAAACGCTGAAAACAAACTTAGTGGTATATAGAAAGAAATAATTTTTCAACACATTTAGTTTTATACCCTTATGAATAGATAATGCATTATTCTTCGTTAATACACTATGCTATATACTTATAACGCTTGACAGTGAGTATTATAATTGTTAATGTGTGCTGTTTAACAGGATACACAAACTAATACGTCCGCGTCTTTTAAGGCACAAGAAGTATTTGTTCCATTGTTCATTTTCAAAAGGAATCCTCTTAACTATTATTGTAAGGATACTTGATATGTTTATCAACTCCGATCTGTTAAGTTTGTATACATCTGAACATTATTATGTTTAAACGGGGGAAAATCACAATGATGGGTAACAAATTCCTCAAACGCGATATGCACTTTAAAAAAATTCCGTTTGTATGCTATTACAAATTGCTGTATTATGTTATTACTCGTTGAACTGCATTTCAATATTAGAAATAAAGAAAAATTGAACTTTTAAGCTTCCAAATTCGATGAGTGAGAGAGAGATAACTCGTTGAACTGCATCTCAATATTAGAAACAAAGAAGATTGAAACTAAATTCGGTATAAGTTAAAATTTCGTCAACAAGTAAATCGAATGTGTCATTTAAACATCACAGTTAGAGTAACCCTACTTGACCTGAACAACGTGTGTGTTTCGGGACAAAGATCAACCGGAACGTGCAGATTAATTAATATCAATTGATTCAGTTGCCCAAAAACTATTTCAAAACATGACGCCGAAATATTAATGTTTAATTTTTTAACGACCAGTGTGATTTCAATAATAAATTAAACAAATTATTTCATGTTTGTTTTTTAACATAATGCACTTAAAGTAATACGTCCGAGTCACCCAAGTCACAGACAAGTCTTTGTTCAATTATTCCTCTTCAAAAGACACCCTTTCAAACGTATTTCAATGATACTGCCTATGTCTATCAGTTTAATCATGAAAGTTTTAAATGAAACAACTATTTGTGTATGGAGGATTATCACAAGGATGTCTAAATATAAATTTTTACGTAATATGCACCTTTAAATTTGAGTTGTATGCAATATGTCTATTAAGGTTAATACCTTTATTATTACTTTGTCTCAAGGACTTTAAAAAATTGAGTACGATTAAGTATCTAGGTAATATTCAATTCGTCTCAATTATCATTGAAGGTAAATGATAGTGTTTTATTCTTTTATGATCAATTGATTTCTAAAAAAAAACAAAACAAATTATACATGTCAAGTGATTTTATTTGGGTTTTTTTTCAAGATGAAATACGAACTGAACATATCTGTCCCCTATACACTTTGTTTACAATTATTTTCCGTAAATATGTATTTGCTCGAATGAGTTCATAACTATCATAAGTCTTGTACCTTTAATTACTATAAACATGTCGAAATGTCCTATTGTAATGTTTATTTGTGTATTTTGGTGGCAGTTGTTGTCTTGTAGTTCGTTTCTGTGTGTGTTGCATTGTCATTTTGTTTTGGTTTTTTTTTTTTGCACTTTGGTGTTTCTGTTGTTTCGGTTTTTTTTTACTCTTATAGTTTATGTGTTTACCTCAGTTTTAGTTTGTAACCTACTTTTTTTCTTAATCGATTAATGATTTTCGAACAGCAGTAAACTATTATTGCCTTTATTTATAGAATAAATAACTTTGACAATTGCAAAACCCTTTGGCTGAGAAAGAGAATTTTATGTTATTTGCCTCATAAATCTGATTTTTTTTTACAATCAGTAAAACACTATTCACAATGATACAACATGTAATATTTGATTACATTTGTTTATCGTTTGAACTTATCAATGAGTGATACAACAGTGCTTTTTTATTCGAAAGCATTATTGTTTGAATTAGTGTCTACGTCAAAAATATCATTGATTTTATTAATTAACTTATTCTTCCGCATCGTTAAACGTACATTCACGTTTTGTTATATTGTTCCCCTTTTATAGGCGTATTTTTAAACATAATTGTAGTGACACCGTATATATAACTATTACCTTTAAACTTTACCCCTTGAATTTTTTTTTCAACCATAACTTCCTTTCACGAATGGCCGTCCGGAAAATGGGTAAGTCAAAAGAATATTTGCTTACAGCGATCTACTAATATAGAAATAGTTTAAATGTTGTTCATTGGTATGTCGTTGTTCTTCTCTTATATTTAATTCGTTTCCCTCGGTTTTAGTTTGTTACCCCGATTTTGTTAAGGGTTGTTTATTCAACATATTCATTACAGATTGTTTTCTAAAAATGCTGTAATGCATTTTCGCCTGGCAGACACATTTTTTGAGTTCTTTTTACATTATTAATAATGTGTTCGTCGAGTAAACACTTGAAACAATACGAGAATGATTACAATTTGCAAGATATGTATCAAATGTTAATATACAGCTTCACAGTGGAATAATATTTCTTTTATATCTTTAAACACGACGAATTTAACATGTTTAACAATACTTCTTTACCATTTAAATATGAAACACCATTCTGTTCCATTGTCCTTTTTAAATACATTTTTGTAGATGTAATTGTCATGACGCTTTTTTTTTAACGAAACCGGACATATTCATTTAATTTAACTAAACTACTTGAGTTCATTTCAACATTATTTTGTGATATAGAAAATTGTGACAAAGATGGGTGCGTAATTTTTCAAACCACAGATCAAGTTATTACTAGAGATTCATTGGTATGTTATTAACACTGATTTTAAAAAGTACATATTTTGGTAAAATTATACTTGAGCCACGGCTATGATTGAGAAATAGGACAAAAATGTTGAACGATTAAATACACTCAAACTATTTGTCCCTAGAGTGTGTTACTTATAAATGATCTGAACAGAAATACAATTTTCTTCGGAGTTCAGTTTGTTTATGATTTTACTTTATGCCCTAAATTTGAAGAAAATATACCAGTTACTATCTAAATAATTTTATCGGCCTATCCATGAATAAATACGATAGGCATACATATACTATTTCAACGTTCATTGTATGCATTAACAGCTATAGGTCATCATACGGTCTTCAACAATGGGTAAAGCCCATATCGCATTGTCAGCTATCATATGCCCAAAAATCACAACTGTAAAACAATCATACGAAAAATTTAACGGCCGAATTAATGTACAAAAAACATAACGAAAAAACAAATGACAACCACTGAGTAACAGGATTCTGGCTTGAGACAGGTACAAGCACACGGAATGTGGTTGGCTGAAACATGTAAGTGGCACCCAAACTTCTCCTTACCTGGGACAGGGATGTAACATTTGAACAGACTATACAAATCCTAACTCATCAGATGGATTCAAATTTAAATACATCTAACTAAAAAACAAATTGGGCATAAGTGCAACTGGTGTCAAATGATATGAAGTAAATTTTTTGACCCTTTAAAAAAATAAGTAAAAATGGAATCAATTTATGTGTTTAAAATTATGAAATAGATATCGATGTGTTTAAACAGAATACACAACCAAAATTACCATAAAGAAAATTGTACACTATTTGATATCTTGTTACAGTTCAAGTTCGTATATTGTTTAGATTATTATTATAGAAAATTTCGTATACCTTTTATGTGCAAACATATCAAATGTTTAACAAAATGTTTCTTTTTTCAAAAGACCTAGATTTGTTCCTGTTTTTTCCATTTCCAAGAATGTTGAGACGGCCCAATATTTGGCTGTGTGGCAGCATTCATTTTGTAATAATATAATACACTTTTATTCTTAAAAGTTTAATTTAAACATGCAATACAAATATTACTAAAATCCTAATTAAATATGGGAAATCAATATTCCATTACTTTTGATATTTTCAGCATGTTCAGAGGGTCAAACGTATTCGTGTTCCGTTTCAATAAAACATTAAAACCTGTTAAATAATTGTTCATGATATAACGTTAAAAGCTGCCTTATGATTGTACACAAAGGAAAAAAGACTCATACATTTAAAAAAAAAACATTTAACACGAATAGAATTACGAAATAATAGGCCTTCGTTCCATTTCGTTGCGCCCATTGAATTATCGTCCCTTTAAACGTCATGTAATTGTACACTCGTACAATGTTGAATTAAACCTGTTTTGAAAGAAATAAAAATTGACGAGTGAAGTCATTTAAACGCAATTTTATATCATTGCTTACAAACGCCATTTTGTATCTCTACTGTGAGGAAGGGTGAGCTTTTTTTCTTTTATTGTGTTTTAACAGACGATTTACGTAGATGCGTAGAAAAGTAATTTTGATACATGTTCGATTGCACGAATGAAGTCGCGTGCATTTCATCTAGTATCTGGCGCGTATGGAAATGATTGCTTGACGATACTTCATTGTAGCATGACGTCATTGCAAAACATTTTCGAAAAGACGATAAACAATCATTTAAACAAATGTTGCCGATCTAAGGTATACAGTCAGGTAAAATAACGTGCATGCGAATCAATATGACTTTTGTATAAAACAATTTCCTCTGTTTCATTATTTCTTCCATATGAAAATATAAAGTAGACATCTAATATTTGAAATGTACACACACACTTCACAATTTTTAAAAGTATGTATAAGAACATGTATGCCCATAACATACAAACGATATTGTTCGGATATATTTATTTATACAAACACAAATTATTATTTGTTCTGTGCATTTTTTTTACTTGGGTCATAGCGCCATTGCCCCTTACAAATGTCAAACCGTCAAATATAATTCAACTGAATGTTTGAATATCAATTTCTGTTGATAAAAGCGACATTATGTTTAATGAAGAATTGTTGAAATTATTGGCAAGTAAAACACAAATTGGTGTGCCTTTAAATATAATATAAATACCAAAAAAATATGCAATACAATTGAGAATGAAAATGGGGAATATGCCAAAGAGCAAAAACACAGCCGAAAGCCACCAATGGGTTATCATAAGTTAAAGGCGGATAAAATGTAAGAAATAAAAAAAAAACCGGCTGTTGATAAGCATAACATTAAACCACCCAATATTAGGTTAAAGTCAAAAAAATTATTTGTTTTCCTCACGTAAGAAACTCATAATGACATAACGCGATTTCCGACAACTGATAGGTCTAGCTAGCTATTAAACCAAGTTTTAATCCACATGTTTTTACATAAGGTATTGTGTATAGCAAATCAAGAATATGACAGTTGTTTTCTATTCGTTTGGAGTGTTTCAGCTTTTGATATTATCATTTGATAAGGGACTTTTCAATTTATATTTTCTTGGAGTTCATTATTTTGTTATTTTATTTCATCATTTGCACCTCACTCTAGTGTCATATTTTGAGAAGGTTTTTTGCTGTCCAGAGTACCTTAGAACAACTCTGGTTTAATTCAGTCTTTCTTTGTGATTTAACTATGAATGTATCACGTTTTCGGTCTGTTCTTTATCTTTTCCATTTTTCATGTTACTTTTCTTTATCAAATTGTCAGTTTCACATCTACTTTTAAATGAGCCCTCCGGTTTTTTGTAAGATTCGTGTCTTTATTTTTTATGTGGTGTTTTGTGTACAGTTGTTTCTCTGTTGATTCTTTTTTTCATGGCGTTGTCAGTTTTTATTCAATTATTAGTTTTAATGTTCAATTGGTATCGTTTGCCTTTTTCTGTTTATGTGTCTTATATATAACATTATAAATGTAGCCTCCTTTTTCATACGATCAGCATCTTACGTTCAAAATTGGTTTTTTAGCAGTTTGCAGAAGCTTTACTTATTTGTTATCTGTTTTGGGAAATCATGTGTTTGCGAAGTACAATTGTTTTCACGACATAGGGTTTCAACCTTTACTCTCTAGGTACGATGGTTTAGTTATATAGAGCGACTTCAAGGTACGGAAAATAAAGGACGGTATTCGTCGTTTTTGTTGTCTTAATCTGCGATTTACAGTTTCAATCTATAAGCTATTTTATATCTGGTTTTAAAAGTCTCTCAACTTTTATTCAATGAATAAAAACAGATAATTTTTATGTCTTTTTAAAATTATATAGCAACTAATAAGGAATATGATACTTGCTATAAAACATATATAAGCATTACATTTAGCAAACCCCCGGCTATAACCATGCTATTTATGCAATGCACATATTATGAATGTGTTGGGTCCAAGTTGTTACTCTTTTTATTCATATTATTACATATATTTGTACAAAGACACTATATACTAGTATACATGCATAGTTACAGCTACTTACACTGGTGAACATCAACGCTTTGTGTACAATAAACATTAATTCTTTTGTGTGATCTCATTTTCAGAAGTCAGTGATAAACAGTCAAATCATGATTATTAGGGAGGAGCAAAAAGACTTAGTATAGGCTTACACTACATAATTTGAACATGTACTAAATCTATGTTGTCATGGCGACTAACATGACCAAGGAAGAAGATAATTTTCTTCGCATTGTTTACTTAAATTACCGAGTAGGAACAAGTGCGCTACGGAGGTATTTTGACAGTGTGCATCCTAATTTGCAATCAGTTTTATCATCCCCATCAAATAAGGCAATACTTTCAGACCTGCACAAACCACCCAGAGGCCAACGGAAAGTATTGTTTCTTGAACAATGGAATACTTTGTATCCAGCATCAGGTAATTGTCTCCTTAACTTAGAATATGAATCAAATGATAATGTGGTAGATACTCTTGATGATACCAGATGTCATAATGATACTAGAAACTGATCATATTGGCTTTTATACAAATAATCAAAAACGACAAACACTTCAAAAAGTTAGTCTTAAATCAGTGAAAGTTAATTTCGTGGTCTTGTTGTATTAAGAAATGACTTCATTTTGTTTAATCTACAGTCATGAGATATTGAACGAGAGTGTTGTAAAATGATCATCACCATAAACAGATGGATTATGGTTAAAACTGTCCATGTTGGTAAAACGGTGTTAATAAAACTCACATTTATTGAACGATATTGCAGCAATTCATGAAATTTGTTGTTATTGTAACGTTTCTTTTTTTTATAACACAAACATTGAGTGTTCGATGATACATGTATATCACAATTAACAGTATGTGCAAGCAAGTATATTTTACAATATATTGATGAATTGCAAAGGTATGCATTTTGTTCAGGTTGATCAGTTTGGAAAAAGAATGTACATAGTTACAATTAGAGACAGACAACAATTAGGGGTCATCCATAATTGTCAACCATTTTCCAAAGTGTACAAAACGTACACTCGGGGGGAGGGGGTTAAAAAATCAACATTTTTACCGTACGCTTTTTTTTTTTATTTCCGAAATTTATATCGTGTCCGTAGGCATGGTAGGAAAGGTCGATGTATAAAATTGAGAATTGGCTTGGGTGTGTTTCTCTTCTTATTTCTTCTTTATTATTTTAACTTGATGATATTTATTTCGTTATCATAATTCTCCTCAATCCGGATTGAACGATTAAAAGATCAAATCATATGAAAACTAAATCTTTCAAAAATGTGAACTAGTAAAATTATTTAAACAAAAAGTTTGCAAGCATTTCTCAGTACCCCCGATTGTCAATTTCACCTGCTTTATTATAGATCGTTATCGTTTCACTCTGTTTAATAAACAAAATCGATGGAAACACTAAATTCTTTTAATGTTTTGATTTTGACAAGACGCCATTTTGTGAAAAGATTTTAAACTGGTCCTTCGATTAATTTTCTTGTAATGCATTCCAAAATAGTAAACCAGTAAACCGGAAGCAAACTTATTTTTCTTAGTATAAGCCTCTTTTAATTAGGAGCACCTCCATATGAAGTTTAACCTTAACTTAAAAAATATCCAGTATATATACATAAACCAAGGATTTGTATAGTAAGACTTACTATACAAATCCTTGGTGCCATGAATGGCAAATTTACAGGGACCTTTTAAATAGAAATACAGGCGGGAAATTTAAAAACTTTAAATGTTTTAAAACATTACTCTTTTATTGATTGCTGTCTTGAGCTCTGATTCCACAACAACTGTCAGTCCATCCTTTACTAATGCAATATAACCATGCATTTCCCTTCTTTGATTCTTTATAGCATAATTTATGCGCCCTTTTGTTTATCTTTTGCATGCTCTAGGTGCCCTTTTTCATTGGAGTTACCATTCCAACTGTGTGATAGGGGAAACACTAATCTTTGTACTCTTTATTCTGACAAAACACAAGCATCACAGACAGATGTCATCAAATAAAACAGTCAGATAAGTTTTAGTTTATTTTCAATGCAAATTTCTATATTAAACTAAAATATATTAAACAGGATCTTCTTTTTATTAAGAATGATTGATTCCTCTCTTGAAATCTGAAAATGGTTGATGTACACTTATTGAGGGAGGGTGGGGGGTCTGAAAAAGTGTACGTTTTGTACACTTTGGAAAATGGTTGACAATTATGGATGACCCCTTACCTAACTAGTTTACAAATTAAGCAATATATGTATGTAAAGCAAACATAGAACGATGCACGATGGAAATGTTTCATAAAAGATAAAGTTTTTGGCAATAAGAAATCGTTAAAAAGCATTACTGTCCTTGCATATGGCTACAATAAGGAAAGCCCATTGACTGGTAGGTACACTTAACATTGAAAGTGCTCAAACTGTTACTGAATTTAAAGTATGTCACATAGCAGTTCATTAGATGAAAAATACATTAAAGAAAACTTATTAAATTGTTAATCCTTTTTATAGGGTCACCTGTAGTATCATCTGCTGATTTAGATGTTACGTTGATGGTTTGTCTAATACGAAATTTGCCACCATTTGTTTCACCACCAGCTTCCGGATTTGATGCTTTACCACTATCAAATGATTTGTCTCATGGTGCTCACATAGCACGGATAAAGTATTATAAAAATTTCATTGTTTCGCATTCAAAAGATGGAAAACTATCAGATACAGTTTGCAACAGAATATGGATCGATTTGGAAATGGTATGAATATTATTGTTTTTTATAGGACTGAAAAAACTGTGCGTCGTCATTCGAAGACATTTGATTTACTAAGAATACATTGAGTGCACATGTATTGATTTCTATGAATTTGTTACACAGGGTTCTACAATGCAAAAGGAAGGCTGGGATTGATTCTGGAGGTTATTATCTTAATTGTTTAGGAATTGGAGGCCAAAAACAAGAAGCAGTTTTCGTGTTTTAAGACAAACATGTTTGTATAAGTGTGTGAATCTTCACGAAATTGTACCACAAGGTTCCAAATCTTATAAAGAAGGTTGGGATTAATTTGAGGGGTTAAAGCCCAATTCATTTAGGAATAAAAAAAGGTGCCAAAGAAAATGGATTTTGAATTTTGGTTTCTTCACAATAATTTAAGTATGAGTCTGTAGATCTTTATATATGTACCAGATGGTTTCATACCAAGAAAAGAAGTTTTGGATTGATTATAAGGGTAATGGACCTAATCGCTGGGAATTTGGGGGACACAATACTTTTCTAATATTTGTTTGAATTGCTTATGTATTCAAACTTCGATTGGGTCTATTTCAAAGTCGTAAAATCTTAGGGTTTGATGTTATATGCTGAATCTAAACATATTTCAGATTTTTTTTTATTTTGGGCCAACAAGACAAGGAAGTCGAAATTGGAATCCAGATTAAACTTATTTAAAAGTAACGTTAACCGTGTTTTTAGTATATTTAGATTTTCTACACAGTTGTCTTAATGAAATTAAACCCTATGGAAAATGTTATATAACGCGAAATTAACCCCCCCATGGAAAATTGAACCCCTAGGTACTTAGTAATGTATTATAACAAGCTGGAAAAGCTATGATAGTTTGTAAAACTGATATCTGAAGGGTGTTGATTTTTCCATGGTAAAGGTTGAATTGTCTATGCCTGAGTAAAGATATTTAAAATATTTTATAACACGTTTAATCCTTCCCAGGTACTTATTCATTATGTTAATGCTTTATTACTATATAACAAAAGTGGAGTTACTATGAATTTGAAAACATGAGGTCTATATGTGGGTCCAGTTTTTCATAATAAGTGGTTCAATTTTTCATTGCTCAGTAAAATAATAGTTAATACATTTCTAAGATATGTTATTCCTACCATGCATTATAACAACATGAAATTATAGCTGAAATATCTATAACAAGATGCAAATCTAAGGTCTACTATTTTGATTAAACGCAGGAATTAACGAGAGATGAATATCCTGATTAAAGAAGTACACTAGAAATTCACCTTATGATATATAGGTTTGAAAAAATTACCAGTGACAATTCAATCAACACTTGGTTTAACAAACACTTTCTGAGGTGCCATAACCTACTTCACTTAAAACAAGTGTATATATAATTGCTTACATCCATTTCCCGTTAACTTTGGAAGGTAGTTGGTCTCATTTGAAATCATTTCTTATCTCATATTTAAGTATTATCTGCATGAAACGTTAAATAAAACTGATGATTACATTTCTTTGATTTTTAAAATATTATTTTCTTGTTTTCATTTTTAAGGCGATCCATGGTTTAGGAAATCAGCAAGATGTTATAGATGCAGCCGATGCAAAATCTAAAGTTTTGGACTACAACGCACTTAAAGAACTTTTAAATATTGGTTTTAGTTTTCACAGAAATCTGAAAAGGTTAAATGACTATGGTAATGAACTAGCGGTGCAAAGTTCAAAAATAAAAAGGCTAAAATCAACTGTCAAGAATATGGGAAAAGGTAATATTTTATTAGAAAAGAACGATATGTGTGCACGACTCTATATGTTTTGTCTGAACATTCAGTTGTATTTATTCAGACAGTCTGCTAGTAATCTGTTTAGATTTTTCTTTTTAAACTATAATAGTGAGCGATACTTAGCAATTGCAATGCATTGAATAAATAAAAACAATGAATAGTTCAATCTTTAATTATTTTGGATTTTAGAAAAATTGTATAATGAAAACTAACCCAATGTAATAAGGTAAAACTTCCGCGTATGGCTTATGTCACTTTAACTTTTATATATTTTAGTATTAACTTACTCATTCATAATTTTACACATTCCGATATTACTTGGTTGAAGTGTCATACATTTCTTATCAATTTTCAAGAATTTCAAATAAACCCAGATTCAAATAATTTCTTGGATAGACATTCATATTGTTTTTATAAGTACATATATTGACATAACTTTGATTATTGTTTTTTTTATTTTGTAATCAATAAAATGAAACATAAAAAATATTATTATATCGATACATACAGCTATGAACATATGTGGTCTTACATTGGGTCCATTCGTAAATTTTGACATTGCACGCAATCATTTTTTTCTTTGTCTGTTTATGATGTCTTAACAATAAATCATCTGGGTGTGTATTGCTTGACATTTTAGTCTTTGATATATGACAGTTTTGTGTTCATCGTTTTTCTTTCTATCTGAATACACATCTATTTGTCTGTCCGAGAATACATCCGCCAATAGTTCGTTCTATAGCTAATTTTTGGTTTAATCAATACTCCAGCAATTTAAGTACAGCAATATGATTGACAGAAGAAAGCTCTCTTTTGATTTTTTTCTCATTTTGCACTAACACTAGACGAGTATGCCTGATTTTGTTTCTTTAAACATTTTATTCTAAAATATATAAGTCTTTTATCCAAGAGTTATACGAATTCGACAGTCAGGAAATTGACCTTCATATTACATACTAGATAAATAAGACGCGTTCTCAATTCTATTTGTAAGTGTCATGTTCTATCTCGTGTTTACTTGGATCATTTGTTGTTGTTTTTTGTGAATTTGAACTCACTGTTTATCTTGATAATTGTGTGGTTTGTTATTCAAGAGTTTAAGGATTATTAACAGTTATTTACGATTTAAGGTTTTTCAGCATCTGATTAATTGACTTAAAAATATCCAATCTTATTGTTGAATTTATTTCAAAAAACACTATAACAGTGTTTCACTGGCTTGCAGCTACTTATTTGATCAGTTGTTATTGACTTTAGGCATTTCAGATTACGTAACAATAAGTTCTCTCAAATTGTATCGGTACGCTATGTCTTATGTCTTATGTCTTATGTCTTATGTCTGATGTCTTATGTCTTATGTCTTATGTCTTATGTCTTATGTCTTTTCGTTAGTTGGTTTGTTTGATGTATGTCGATTCGATGAGTAAATCCTTATTAACAGATTTTATAGTTTGTTTTAATATTTTCCTGTTACATCACTGTTCCATGTTAGATGTAGGGTTGGAAGGCTATATATTTTTCTCCTTTGAATTTTTTACATCAACAGTTTGTAATTTCGATCCCTTTTGAAGCTGTGTGGTATTGGTTATGCTCAGGTTTGAAGGTTGTTCGATGACCTATAGTTGCTTACGTATACATCATGATCTCTGGTGTTACTCGTTCTTTAGGCAATCATGTCACATCTTCTTAAATTGATTACATGTGAATGTCATGAAAATTTTAAAACATAAATTCGGGTACTGCACATGATCTTAATTCTGTCCTAATTTTAGAAAAAGAACAACTTAAAAAGAAAATAATGACAATGAAAACTGAGCAGGACGAAGTTATACCAAAGAATATAAGAGGTACATTATTAGTTCATATACCGGTTAAAGTTGATTTGAATATGCTGTAAAATATTTTTCTTTAGACTTACGACATTCGGTTTGAAGGTGGATACATTTTCAACGGTAATGTGTATTGTTATATTCCTTACTAGACAATACACGCAAAATTTACTTAGGTTCATAATTTGAAGATATATAGTTTTGGTGTAAGGCGATATTAAGACCTTAAATCTTTTTGAAGCGTATCACAGAGGAATTACCATCACTCAATATGACACCAAAAGAATAGTCTTCCCGACAGAAACTATGAGCGTTTGTTATCTAAGCATATGATATATTATTGTTATACATATATCCTAGATGCATTGCACTGATAAAATTAATATGTGTTTAACATACCTTTAACTGATGACATATAGAGTGAAAACTTACTGGGATTTTGTATCAAAAATATACTAACCCTGATTTGGTAAAAAAATCTGTCTAGCACTAATAGCAGCTTTGCCAATTCCCCAACAAATTTTGGAAATACATTTTGTGTATTGAACACACAGGGAAACATTGAATGATAAAAAAAAATCCCAGGTGCCCATGAAAATCCCAGCCCTATTCCATGAAAATTCAAATGGTCCGTTCCTAATACGAGATGTGAACGTGGTGTCATTATGCTAACCCTCTATTGGCTGACCTCTTTGGTGCTTCTAGATTCTGGAGCCGCACCTGATTTCAAGTTTTTCATAATTGCTGCGGTTCCCCGGAAAGAAAAGCTCTTGACATGTAAAAATATGTTGTTAAATTGTTGAGAGCGACACTGGAATGTGTATCACAAAGTATCCAGTGTAAGGCCAATCTGCTTCTGATTTCAAGTATTTTCGTCCTAATAACCACCCCTATATATGAGTAGGCTGAAAATGTTTTGCTGTACCCATTTTTAACCGAAAACCGAGGTAATTCCCCCACCCTTCAGTGTATACTTTTTGCTGAGCAGACCATAATACTTGCGGACAAAATTGAAATTATTACTGCAAGTAGATCTTTGCTTACTTACCTAAAAATATTTTGCAACATGCTTTGCAGAACAATATTGTGTGTACCCCCTCACATTAAATCCTGCATCCGCACCTTATCTCTTGTGTTTCCGTGCTCACCTCCGATAAATGAGGCTGAAAATCGTTTGCATTACTAGTGATATATGGATAGGGATTGGGTCACATTCCAGCCGCACTTCGGTACCCATTTGTAATTAAATCCGCATTGCAAAAATTCCTGATATGAGGATGCAACGGTAGTCAAAGAAGTCCATTTTGGTTTCCAACTGTTATTTTTTGTTCTTTCATCCAAAACAAGTGTTTGTGAATTGGTGCGTGAACCTGTTGAATGCATAAATCCAGTTGAGTCCACCTTGATATGCTTCTCTTCTGATGTGCCTCGGAAGAGAACCTCTGATCAGCCGAATAGCACATAACGCTCATAAGGACGCTGCTTCCTGGCAAATAACTTCAAATCGTGCCTTGTTAACAGAAAATGTTGATGTTGCAGTACATGATGCAAGCAAATGATTCTATGATGTCCATGTCTGTGTCTTCATTCAAAATTAAAGCGAGCAAAAATACCGTTACATCTGGAAACACTTCCCATGTCTGCCAAGCTGACCTCTCCACTTTCCCACAGAATACTGACATAGTGTAACATTCACAGAATGCATGGAAGGAAGGAATAGCAGCTTCCCGAGGACCAGACACATTTGATATGTCATAAGCATGAAACCATCGAAAGTCTTCATTACTTCAAAAACCTATCCACATTTTTTCCGTACCTAATACTGCGAGAGTTGCAATCCCTAATACTATTAAATCTGTGTCAGTACTACTTGAATTTACTTTTATCAACCATTTTCAGCAGCATGCTTATCATGGACAAACATACGTGTATCTGCTTGTTCGTGGTTATAAAGAACTAGTTTGGAAGTATCCGTATTGAAATTGCAAAAAGTTATCTCATCTTCAGGAAGATAAGCATTTCTATTAAGTCTCTAAAGGTTGCAGTCTTGTAATTGACTGCTCCATAGGTTTACATGCAAAACAGCTGATCTTTGAAAATAAAAAAATTAAAAATGCTACATAGACAAATTGTTTCATGTTCATATCATGTATGTACTAATGTGAAATTGTGATTTAATCGGAAATAAAAGAGGGTCATGCCACGAAGAATAACAAATTACGTAATCCTGAAGTCAAAACATTTTTTTTTCTTCTTTCTGTTTGCTGTTTTTACTAGGCCGCACCACTTCCAGTAAACATGATATCCTTCCACTTTCCTGGATTGATATCCTCCGAAAGATGCAAGATTTTTTAAAGTCTATATATATGTTTCAATTCAGCATAAACCTATAATCAAACAGAAAAAAATGAGTTCATAAAAAAATTCAGAAAAAAATGCACTATTTTGTTTCCCTCCATGTTTTGACATGCACCGGAAAGTGGAGTTGTAATGCAAGAAGCAAGTCGGCTAGAAACTTGAACCATTCCGTTTTGTTGTCATCTTCATAGAGACTACTCCAAACCCTTGACGTTCTTCACAATGTCTACTCTTAAATACTGATCGGTGCAAGATTGTATGTAAGGCAGTATGACATCATTTGCGTAATCATCAAATACTTCTGCACGTGGTGGCCTGTAATTACCCTTTGCTGGCCAACCAACGATAAATGCGTCAGAATTTGAAGAGTTGATGGCAAATCGCACAATGATTCAGGCATACCAATTTACTGCGGTCTGATAACACTGTTTTCAAGTAACATCCTTAGACAAAGCCAAAGGAGTAATTTAGTATTCGTGGATAAAGAAATCTTCCAGGTCAAACTGTCTACTTTAACAAGAAATGAAAAGTGTAGAAATGAGATCGCAATCTTTTTTCGTGTTCTTTTGTTCAAATTTGTTTTTGACAACGACATTTCCAGTTTCAATTTAAGGCTTTAATAGGAAATTTGTTATCTGGTTATAAAAGCAGATTCTCCGTCGTTTTGCTTCGGATTGTTCGGACCCTATATCTTGGACTATATACATATCTAACCAGCCTCCGAGTCAACAATTACCTTAAAAGAGTCAAGTTTGTACAAATCTGACGACTGTTTTTCAAAACTCGTTCATCACTTCAGAAAGCCTTTGGTACTTTTCAAAGAAATCCTTTTGTGTTTCGTAGAGTCTTCATGGTGTCGTCCATCTGTTTTAAAATGACTCAAACCGCTAGATTTTCCACATTCATCTTCCAGTTAACTGACTTCCATCCATCCATCGTCTCAAATGGATCTTCGGTGGTTCCAACATCGCCCTTTACAATTGCATTATCATGTTTTTGTGCCTGACCAATTGTGATATAGGAAACAAGATGCTGGTCTTACGTACAGTGAAATTACCATTTGCAATTTCCATTGCCGCCTTGTGAGTGATGTTTGTAAAGGGAAGCCATATATCGTAGATGGATCAGTAACTATGGAACATAAATAATGGACAAAACAAATTCGGTATCATGCTTGGTATGCACTGATTGTGAGGTACGATATCTCACAAGAAGTTCTGATAGATTCCTAATTGAACGCCAAAATGTAAACTGTGGTCGAGATGACTCTCTTTCCTTACACCAGTCTATCAAATATTCGAAGGACACAGATACATGAGTTATATTTTCTGCGTTTAGACATTAATGACTCAGGCAAAACACACGCAGTTATCTGATGTGCATGTCTAGTCCTAGGTACATTTAAATATACATGAAAGTAATACGACGTTCTAGGTGTTGCAATATCGGCTTCAGTGAGGGCACAAGTCCATCCACTTTCATGCAATATATCACCATTTTTGTTTAAAACAAGCCATTTCAGTGTAATATCCACCAACCATAACGATTAACTTATCTTCTCCGTACAAATCTGGCCATTTCCACTGAATTTGCTTAGCCAATACCAAAAGTGGGTGATCTGGAGCTATAATTTTTTTTGGATTTTGAAAGTTAACCCCTTTTATCACCTTATCCATCGAATGCTTAATCAATTCAACCGAATAGATGTGTTTCCAAACAGTGGCATCATAGAAGTTACACTTACTTGAAGATAAGAGCATAGATTTTCAGAGGAATTAAATGACGACCATGATATGTTTACAAAATTAAAATCCTCGTCTGTTAGATGAACTACAATTTTTCATCAGTGTGCACTGGTAGTGGGTGCAAATCACTCTGTATGTTAAAAAAAATAGCTTGCGCATGCGCAAAATTGATAAACGCATTTGTTTCATAACCTTAAAAATGTTATCAAACATATTCATACTCTCATTAAAAATCCAAAAGCACCAATTAAATAGTAAATAGTTCAAATGTCTATGTGTGAATTTTGTTATATTTTCGCTCATGCGAAAAGCCTGAAAAGTCAAATATATATTTCTTTTAAATACGTCACATGCAAGGAATATAGCCACAAAACCTGATAATATTTTTCACTTAAAGAAGGTAAAGGAAAACGTTTTCCAGAAAAATAAGTATTTTCGAACTAGAAACAAACAGCCATTTTTGAAAAGGCCGTGGCCATTTTGACAGAAATTATTTTTTTTATGGCCAGCAGGTTTTTCTTAAAAAGTATATAATAATGATGCCTCGTGCTAATTTTCATGCTTGTATCATCATTTGCACAATTCACACGATTTTGCTTGCTAATATCTTCCACTTTTTATGGAACATTTGTTTGAACCGTTTTTCAAATTTAATATAAACTATATAGTTTAATTTGTAAAATTGATTTTAAAATTAATTATTTTTGTACAGTACTGTTCCATGGTTAGTATAGACAATATCTGACTGTTTTGCTAGAAGTTATCATTATCTTTGGGTAGTTTCAATCATTATGCTATGAAAACAAGCAGTTGGGATGTGATAACCACTGCGACAAATACCAACCACAGGACAACTTTGTAAAATACAATACTTTATGTCGTTATTTAGACTTCAAAACGTAAAATAACTTACACAATATACGTAATCCACACAATGGAATACCTGTTGTTAATGGTGATATAAATTTCAAATACACTGATTTTTTGTATCTTTAATTACCTCATTTATAATATTTTTCAGACCAAATAGAAAAAGAAATAAAAGAATGGGGAAAAAAAGATAAGATGTTTGTGACTACAAGAGCAAGTGAGTACGTACTTGAGTGTTTACAGGACAACAGTTGTTTGACTTTAATTGCACCATCAGGAGTAGGCAAATCTTTTATTGCAAGACACACAGCACTAGTTTTACAAAAGGAAGGGTATAGAATAATACCAGTGAGAAAACCAGATGATATAAGAGATTATTATCAACCTGGTAAACAAACAGTCTTCATTGTAGATGATATTTGTGGAAACTTTATTGTCAACCAACAGCAGATTGAAAACTGGCAACACATGTTACCTGTAATAAACACAGTTATTGCAGACAAATGTTGTAAGATTATTGTATCTTGCAGGTTACAAGTTTATAGAGATGATAAGTTTAATGTATTAGAATCTTTTAAATCCTGTGAATGTAATTTGATGTCTGATGAGTTATGCCTTATAGCAAAAGAAAAAGATAATATGTCAAGCGTTTATATTGATTCAAGCCTGAACGATCTTGATAGGATATCCCAAAATAGTGAATTCTTTCCACTTTTATGCTCTTTATATGACGGGCGAAAACATGGAGATGTTAACGAATTTTTCAAAAATCCTTTTACAGTCTATCTAAAGGAACTAGACAGTTTGAGTAGATGTGGTGTTGAAGGCAACTATAAAATATGCAGTCTAGTTTTAATAGTTCTTTTTAATAATCAATTGAAAGAGAAATGGTTCCAGGGTAAAGTGACAGATGAACAACGACATATCATAGAAGACACATGCGGGGCTTGTAGATTGAACAGAGGTACTTCTAAGGAAGAACTTAAAGAGGCCCTTCATACTCTAGACGGTACATTTGTACATAAACAGAACGGTATATATAGAACTGTACATGATAAATTGTTTGATTTCCTAGCTCATTACTTTGGTCAGAAAATGATTGAATGTATGATAGACCATGGTGATAGTGAATTCGTACATGAACGTTTTATTTGGAAAAAATCACCAGATGACAGGAACAGTAAAATAGAGTTCATTATTGAAATACCTGATGACTATTTAGAAACATATATAAAAAGGTTTATAAAGGACTGGTCAACTGGAAAAGTTAGGGTTATATTCCTTAACAGCAATTTGGAAGCACCGTTATTTAGACAACAGCTATTACAGCATTTAAAACAGCTAGACAAATCACAGCAAGTAGCATTAGCCAATACCAATGATACAATGTTCCCAAAAGAGCACCATGGCTCAGGTACTACTCCACTGATAATACCTTGTTCGAACGGTTATACTGATATGGTACATTGGATGCTACATAATGATGTGGATGTGGATCAATGTCGAGATGATGGGGTTAATGGACTGTACATGGCAACTTCACATGGGCACACTACTATAGTAAAAATGTTGTTAGAGAATAATGCTAACATTGATCTAGTATGTGACGAAGATGGCTGTAGTCCTCTGTTCTGGGCAAGTCAGGAAGGACATACTGATATAATACAGTTGTTGTTACAGAGAAATCCTAACATAGATCTGTGTGACAATGATGGCCGCAGTCCTCTGTACATAGCAAGTCAAAACCGACATACTGATATAGTAAAATTGTTGTTAGAGAGGAATGCCAACATTGCTCTATGTGACGAAGATGGCTATAGTCCTCTGCACATAGCAAGTCAGGAAGGACATATTGATATAGTAAAGTTGTTGTTACAGAGAAATCCTACCATTGATATATGTGGCAATGATGGTTGTAGTCCTCTGTACAGGGCATGTCAGTTTGGATATGTTGGAATAGTAAAGTTGTTGTTAGAGAGGAATCCTAACATTGATCTGTGTGACAATGATGGATGTAGTCCTCTGTTCATGGCAAGTCAAAACGGACATACTGAAATAGTAAACTTGTTGTTAGAGAGGAATGCTCACATTGATCTATGTGACGAAGATGGCTGTAGCCCGCTGTACATAGCAAGCGAGGAAGGACAAACTGATATAGTAAACTTGTTGTTAGAGAGGAATGCTAACATTGATCTATGTGACGAAGATGGCTGGAGTCCACTAAGACAAGCAAGTGCGAATGGACATACTGAAATAGTAAGGTTGTTGTTAGAGAAAGATCTTAACATTGATCAATATGACAAAGATGGCTGGAGTCCTCTGTCCATGGCAAGTCAGAATGGACATACTGCAATAGTAAAGTTGTTGTTAGAGAGGAATGTTAACGTTGATCTATGTACCAATGGCGGTTGTAGTCCACTTTTCATTGCAAGTCAGAATGGACATACTGAAATAGTAAAGTTGTTATTAGAGAGAAATATTAACATTGATCTATGTAGCAAAAATGGTTGTAGTCCTCTAAGACAGGCAAGTACGCAAGGACATACTGAAATAGTAAAGTTGCTGTTAGAGAGAAATCCTAATGTTGATCTATGTGACAAAACTGGTTGTAGCCCATTGAATATAACAAGTCAGGAAGGTCATACTGATATAGTAAAGTTGTTGTTAGAGAAGTCTCCTCGTATTGATCTTTGTGACAATATATATGGTTATAGTCCTCTGAACGTGGCAAGTCGGACAGGACATACTGAAATAGTGAAGTTGTTGTTAAGGAGGAATCCTAATATTGATCTATGTGACAAAAATGGTTGTACTCCACTGAGGCAGGCTTGTCAGGAAGGACATACTGAAATAGTAAAGTTGCTGTTAGAGAGAAATCCTAATGTTGATCTATGTGACAAAACTGGTTGTAGCCCATTGAATATAACAAGTCAGGAAGGTCATACTGATATAGTAAAGTTGTTGTTAGAGAAGTCTCCTCGTATTGATCTTTGTGACAATATATATGGTTATAGTCCTCTGAACGTGGCAAGTCGGACAGGACATACTGAAATAGTGAAGTTGTTGTTAAGGAGGAATCCTAATATTGATCTATGTGACAAAAATGGTTGTACTCCACTGAGGCAGGCTTGTCAGGAAGGACATACTGAAATAGTAAGGTTGTTGTTAGAAAGGAATCCCAATATTGATCTATGTGACAAAAATGGTTGTAGTCCATTTATTAAAGCAATTCATGAGGGACATACTGATATAGTGAGGTTACTTTATAAGAAGAAGAATTCAAATGTTGATCTAGGTAAGGATTGACGTTTGTAAATATGTTGTTGTTAGGATGTGTTGTTTCAACTGATGCTTTTCGTCCGAATTTTCGATATTTACTGTATTTTTTTTCAATTTCTTCTTCCCATGTTGGATATTCATTCCATTATTCTGTCTATGTTTGATATCTCTGCAGTATACCTGTTCGATATCTACTGATATTCATTAAATTACATTTGCCAAATTTTTATTTACCTTGATTTTCGTCCTATGACATGCTAACTTATTTCTTTGATAAATACCGCTATTTATCAAATTACTTCTGACCCTGCTATTCACCCCACGCTTCTCTGTCTGTTTGAGATCTGTTGGTATTCAACCCATTATGGCTGTCTGTGGTTGATATCTTTTTGTTATTCATCATATTACTTCTGTGTCATTATGATATTGGTTGATATTCGTCCCATCATTTTTGTCTCTGTTAGATATCTACTGACATACCTTCCATTAATACTGTCTTGACTATATAGCGAGGAACAGAATAGACATATTTGATTTTGATGTTCAGTAAAATCAATTTGTAGATGCAAATAAATATAGCTGTACCACAGTCAGTTAATCTTGCAATGCTATTATTGTTTATTTGTTTTTCAATGTTTTCTAAAGTCAGATTTATATCGTCTTCATTTCATATCAATAAACAGATAGGCATATTGTCAACGGAAATAACTGTACCATACTGTAAACATTGCCATTAATGATTGCTTATTTGTTTAATTTCTCATTGTTTTGTTAAATCACATTTTTCGTACCAAGTTAATGCATATTTCATTTATTGGGCAGTAAAACCATTATGTTAATGTCTATTAATATAACTGTTTCACACTCAGTGAACATTGCAATGATATCATCTTATTTTGTGCTTTAGTTTGACTATAATTTAACTGTCACTTTTCATTGTTATTATCTTATGTTTCATAAATTACATAAAGCAAAACCGTTCTTTGATGCTATTTAATATAACTGTAAAATAATGTTTGTCTTCGTGTTTGTATACCATATTTGTTTGGTTTTTTTTTGTTTTTTTTTTTTGCTTCCTATGCAGTATGGTATTACTCAGTGTTAGCGGCTGTAATCTGACCTATATTTGCATACTGTATACGTCATTAATTCTCCTGTGGTGAATTGTCTAATTTGCAATCTAACCATAGTTCATAATTGTATATATACCACCGTTAGACATAATTGTTATTCTTTATTACTTGGTTGTGTTCAAGTCAAATTTATTTCGTTTTGACGTTTTAATCAGCAACAGAAGAGACATATTTGCATTTGATGTGTAGTAAACCTTTTGTCTGATGCCGACGAATATAACTGTACCACACTCAGTAAACGTTGTAACATTATCGTTACTTCGTTTTTTTTAGTTTGTATATTGTGGTCTAATTTCACATTTCTTTCTTTTTGATTTTATCAGCAGGAACAGATGAGACGTATTTGGTTTAGCTGTATATCAGTGGGTGTCGTTTGGTGTTGTACATTATATCTTTTTTTGCTGTTATTTTGTGGTAAATAAATCACACCGTCAGTTGCTTGTTTGAATTTTTCATCATTATTTTATTATTTCGGGGTCTTATATATATTAGTTTGCGGTATGGGTTTTGCTTATTGTTGAAGGCTGTATATTGAGTTATAGTTGCTGACTTTTTTGGTCACTGTTTTAAAGTTGTCTCATGACTTAACATACCAATTTATTTTTATATATATAACACACTCAGTAAACAGTGTTATTCTATCATTGCTTAGTTGTTGCTGAATATGTCACTGTTTTCTAAAGTCACATTTCTTTTGTCTTGCTGTTACCAAGAACAGACGAGACATATCTAAGTTTGATATGCTGTATTCTATTTTTTGTACATAATATGTTGAAGTCTTTTTACATTGTGTCATTTAATGGTTATTTTTTTATTGGTTTGTTTACTTTTTTTGGCTATCAATGTAGATTTCTATTAAACTATTTATTTTATACATAATCATCTAGTAAATTAAGTTAATAGATTTTGCTATCGTAACTGTTGTTGTTGAATAATTCACTAGATTGATCGTGTGATAAGACTTTTTTGCAAATTGTCATTAAATAATAACTGATATGTGTGTCTCTAAATTTTGTACACATTAGTTATATTAATTAGGTTACATATTTGGTTATGCTTTGTCGTGTTCCTGTATTATGTAGTAAATGATGCATGTGGTAGGATTCAATTTTCATACAGTCATATTGGTTTTGTTATATTAATGTTTTGTACCTATTGTACACGAACCTGTTGGATTATTGACCAGATTTATCGTGTGATATAAAAAAGAAGATGTGGTATGATTGCCAATGAGACAACTATCCACAAAAGACCAAACACAGACATTAACAACTATAGGTCACCGTACGGCCTTCAACAATGAGTAAAGCCCATACCGCATAGTCCATTGTCATTGAATTTAAATGTGATTCATATTTGTAATACAAAATATCTAGTTAACAACAATTATTCAGAATGGAAATATTTATTAGCTTTATATTAAACCTTTTTTTTTACTTCTTTCTGCTAATTCTGGATTTATTATTTTTCTTTTGATACCAATTTTCATTGATTTCCTGAATACAAGTAAACCACGAAATTAAATGTACAAACGATTACAAATTTTGTAAAGGGTTTTATGAAGAATAAAGCAAAACCACGAACTCCAATATCCACGAATATGCAAGTTTTCTTCTGACCACGAAAATTAGTACCGGAAAAAATAAATGAATACATACTATGTAGTATCAAAGTTCAAATCACTAGTGAACAATGACATTCTTTTCACTTGCGATATAATTATGAAAATTATCTGCCTTTGATAAGTTTATGTTTATTTTAAATTCTAAAGTTCAAGATAAATAGATCATTCATTCATTATTATTTCAGTTTAATTTTCAAGAATTAGTTAGAAATTTCTGCGATAGTTCTATCTGTTTTTGCAAACTGTCAAACTTATTTTTGTCAATGTCTCAGATAAAAGAGTAAATTATTTTTTTGGGAATTGTAATCATCTAATGTTGGTCTTTAACATCAATTTTGATAGTATTTGATATATAAACTTATGAAACACCTTTTAGTCAAAGGTGTTATTATTGCAGATTCATTAAAAATGTATTGATTGTGTTATATATTTGATGTTGTAAATAGTGAAATAAAAAAGGAATGATTCTACCTCTTGTTTAAGATAAATAAATTTGATTTCACAATTTAATTGTCAGAAAAAAATCAATAAAAAAATAAATTGAAAAACAAACTCAAGTAAAAATCTATTTTTATGTAATATAAAGTTTGAAAGAAATGTTTGGTAACTAATACAATGTTATGTTGTAAATAGTGGATTACAAAGAAATAGTCCAACCGTTTCTAATAAAGGACATAATCTAATTGAACAGTCATCTTGGTCATTAAATTCGTACAGGTAAAACAATATTAAGAAGTGAGTAAGTATGCAAAAAAGAGGTTGAATATAAGGCATGGTAAATATGATTCTTAAAAAACTCGATATGGTGCGGGAATTTCTCGCTACATTGAAGACCTGTTGGTGACCTTCTGCTATTGTTTTTTTCTACGGTCGGGTTGTTGTATCTTTGACAAATTCCCCATTTCCATTCTCAATTTTATGACTATGTGGTATGGACTTTGCAATTTTATTAAGAACAGCAAAATAACAGTATATAAACAAACTATATTTACCACTTTAGTTCCAAGCTTTCAAAATGACTGTTTTATGTTAATGAACTATAAATTATGGATTTCGAAAAGTAACAAAGGCTGCAAAATGGTTCATTAGCAATTCAAAGATGAACTAAAGGAATCCGAATATCAACAATGATTTTATTGTACATATGCATATATTTTGATGTTAAATAAATTAAAACATTTACAATGCAACATGTGTTTTTGTGATATATTTTATGACAGCCACCACAGCCAGGTACAACCTTGATTACCCTTCAGTATGCAACACACTTTTATTATATGCCAGCTAATCAACCCCCTACAGTGAACCAAGAGATGCCAGTCAAAGTGCATACTAAGGTATACTTCATCCTTGTCAAATCAGAATTAGTAGACGTTGTATGCATATGACCGTCAAAGAGACAATTGCCATAGCTGTTTGGAAGATTAAGTCAGTGTCTGTTATAGAGCAGACCTAGTTATCTAATCAATGTCTGTTATTTTCTCAATAGAGTTCAAAGGCTGATAGGATTTTGAGGGAGTGTTTTGATTTTTGAATAATTCCTAGTCAGGAGTGAATTTTGACTGTCAAAGAGACAGTTGACATAGATGTTTGGAATGCAGAACCTTTTAGACAAAAGACCCAGTATCTAATTATGTTGTCTTATTTTCTCCATACAGTCCAAAAGCTGATAGGGTTTTTAGGGTTTTTTTTGTTGTTTTTTTTTAGATTCCAAGTCAGTAGTTAAGTTTTACTTTCAACGTCTAATTGGTTCAATAAATATCATATGGAGATATACCCCCTCCATCTAAAAGTCTAGTCATGTTCTTTAAAAGTCAATCTCCATTTGTTCCCTGACGGTGGTATATTGAAATATCGTCTTTCGTCTATGCAGATGTGGTATGAGTGCTGATGGGACAACTCTCCATCCAAGTCACAATTTATAAAAGTAAACCATTAAAGGTCAAGGTACGGTCTTCAACACGACGCCTAGGCTCACACCGAACAGCAAGCTATAAAGGCCCAAAGAGTTAATAGTGTAAATCATTCAAACGGGAAAACCAACGGTCTAATCTTTATAATAAACGAAAACGAGAAACTCTTATGAACCATATAAACAAACGACAACCACTCAACATCAGATACCTGACTTATGACAGGTGAAAAACAATTCCAGCGGGATTAAACGTGTTAATGGTACCAAACCTTCTCCCTTTTCTGAAACAGCACAACATGGAAATAGACACTATAAAATATCAATGGGAATGATTTAACTCAATCAAAAAAACGATTACATATATGTTCAGTTACGTAGATACAAACAGCCTTGTGAAGTTCGATGTAAACTTTAGCATGACATTCTCACGTCAATGCGATATGCCTTAGTATATAGTTCCATGTAGAGCTAATATTGACGCATACAATCAATGATGTCAGCCATCTATAGCGCATCGTAGACCTCATCATGACGGACAAACATCAATGCAAGTAGCCCCGTGTAATGTCATTTTGTGCTGATTAGCACAGACACACGCCAATATCAATATCCATACGGTACAATGTTGATCTCATTAGGACATACATGAACGTGGATTGACGAACAAATGTCATTGCGAGCTGCTTTGTATAGTGTAAAGTAGAAATCATTATGAGAAACTGTCGGCAATGGGAGCACCTGCGTATAGTGCCGTGTAGTAAATATAAAACAGTAGCGGTACAGTATGACTGTTAAGGGCTTGCAATGTCAGATACACGTCAATTTAAGTAGATATGCTTAAGGCATTAAAGCTCATCATCACGAACAAGCATCAATCCGATATGCCATGTAGAACTTTGAATAACGTATCATGTCAGACACACGTTAATGCACGTAGCCATGCAGAATCATGTTCCGCTTATTGTGGATGTTTAGAAGTCAAGAAGATCACTTGTCTGATAATTTATCATTACACTGAAAATAACAATGTTGATAGAAATACAAAAGAGGGACGAAAGATACCAGAGAGAGAGTCAAACTCATAAATCGAAAATAAGCTGACAACGCAATGGCTAAAAATGAAAAGGACAAACAGACATACAATAGTACACATGACACAACAAAGAAAACTAAAGAATGAACAACACGAACCCACCCAACAACTAGTGGTGATCTCAGGTGCTCCGGAAAGGTAAGCAGATCCTGCTCCACCTGTAGCACCCGTCGTGTTGCTAATGAGATAACAAATCCGGTAAATAGTCTAATTCGGTAGGTCACATTTATGAAAGGGAAGGGGATTGTAGTTACGATGTAAGGAACATATCTGAAATGGGTATTCCATAACGGTCAACCAACTCGTGATGGCGTCCGTAAAATTTACGAAGAGATGATTTAAACTAAACTATTTGGAACTCTTGATTTAATAGCTTCCTTGTGAGCAACAACTCTCTATCAAGAAAATCCGGATAGGAAATGCAAGCACGGGAATATCGTATCAATAGGTGATATATACACCGTATGTAGGTGCTGCTGGAATGTTGCTACTTAAAAATGGAAAATCCACAATTGGAAAGCTGAAATCATCTCATTTGTCGTAAAGTTTTGTTTTCAATCGACCCTCATTGTCAATTTCTAGATGAAATTCAAGATATGAGGCCGACTAAACTGTATATTATGTTGTATCTTGTATCTCTAGATCAATGGGAGAGATGCGTTCGACATAGTCACCAAATTTTGAATTGTTTAGTGAAAGAACATCATCTATATAGAGATACGTAGAGTTAAAGGATATTGCTAACTTCTTATCTTTCTTCCTAAGACGTTCATGTATGAAGTCAGCCTTATAATAATAAAGAAACAAGTCGGCAAGAAGATGGGCACAATTCGTGTCCATAGGAATGCCGAAAGTCTGTTGAAAAACACGTTCCCCGAACGTCACAAATATGGTGTCAATCACGAAATCAAGCATCTTGATGATGTCAGGTTCAGAGATTTTTTTTGTTTGAATCAGAGTGATCCTTTACAAAATATTTACAAGTGTTTCTGTAAAAAAGTCTAATGATAATATCTATACATGACGAATACAAGTCGATGCACATAGCCTTAAATAGTACCTTGTAAACGTCAATGCTAGAAGCCCTGTGTATATCTATGTAGAGCAAATGCATGGTTATACGTCAATGATGGCAGCTATCTTGAATGCATCGTAGAGCTCATCATAACGGACAACATAAATGCGAATAGCCCGTGTAATGTCATGTTGAGCTGACAAGGACAGACAAACGTCAATACCAATAGCAATGCAGTGCCTTGTACATCTCAGTAGGACAGACTGAGGAATGTCGGAAAAATGTCAATGCGAGTTGCCATGTATAGTGCCAAGAAGAGCCCATGATGACGGACAGCCGTAAATGAGAGCACCCGTGTATAGTGCTTTGTAGACCTTATCATGAAGGACAAGTATCAACATGAGCAGCCATGTATAGCACATTTATAAGTTAAGCATGAATTAGACATGTCCTACCTATAAAGTACTACTAAGAGCTCACAATGACGGACACAAGTCAATTCTAGTAGTCATGTATAAGGCAGTCTAGAGGCCATCATCACCCACAAACATCAACACGAAATTCCACGTAGAACTTTGAAGAGCTTTCCATATCAGACAAATGTCAATGCATATAGATATACATTTTCATGTTCAACTCGTCATGAAGTTTAGAATTCAAAAAGTTACCTTGTCTGATAACACATCATTATTAACTCATGTTGAAAAAAACATGTTGGGATCAAAATAAAAGTATTTCTGTAATTTGTTTGTAAATATCAGGATATTTGTATTCTATGAACGCCTTTTCATTTATTTGTTTAATCGAATATATATTAAAAATAACTTTGTTGCACATGAATAAATTATAGCATTGTAATGGTACATTCGACTTAAAAACGTATAACTAAAAAATAATAAATGGCTATTACATTATACTACTCTTTTTCATTTCAAGGTTCGTTTTTATCATCTTGTATAAAAAAAAAAAGTGTCTGCTTGTTTTAGATTCATCATCATTTGTCTAAAAAAAATGGTTTAAAGATTTTCATTTAGCAAAACAATTCTATATATCACACTACCATTGTCTTTAATTGGTTCATCGAGTGTCTTAAAGTAATATTATTTCTTTGTTCTGAAATTTATGTGTCTGGACTTTCAAAGCTTTCGCTTATTTGCAGTTTGTACCTGGTTATTGTTTCATGAAATTAGTGTATGTTTTACTGGTATACGGTGAATGGTCAGTATATATATATATCGTATATTTGAACTGGATAGAGTTAACATTTTGGCAATCAGTTAGATATTTGTCACTGAACTTTGAACAACAATCAATCAAAGCTTTACTACCAATAATAATTACATTTTCTTTGAACAACTATATGGTGTTTTGCTGTCGGTATTCGAATTTACAGATAACATATTAACCAAATCTCGACACTTAATTCATTTATAAAAACCTTGAAGCTTTGATGAACTTTAATCAAAATATCCAAACGATCTGACAAAATTAGGAAAAGTTACTAAAATTCGTATTTGTTTATAGACTCCCTTTCTGCGATTAATAAGAGTTGCCAAATGACCACAGTACCGTGTTCTTGGGACAATAATGTGAAACAAATGAACAAATGTCACTTAAATGCACAACCGAAATAAATAAAGAAGTGAAAATGACAATACCTGTATATATACTTTGATCAAGGTCATATTTTTCTCTAAATTTTTATGGCGTTTTTACAATACATTCTTGTGAACTGATTCATAATTTAGTCTTCTTTATATGATTTCTTTATTCATCTATATTGACTTTAAACTAGCTGTAAGTAATGGCAGTGTTTTAGTTGTTGTTTTGGGATGTATGAATACCCTGTCACGTCCGGTACATTTTTATGTTTTTGCTTTGTGTCGATATTATGAGTTGAGTCTTTTTCAACTGATCTTTAAAGTTTGTCCTTTTTTTGTGTTGTTACACCTTTGTCTCAGGTCTGGGAGGGTTCAACGCTAACAAACATGTTCCAAACCACACATCATTTATCTTTTTTCGGCAAGTGTGCTTTTATAGAAAATGCAGGTAATTTAATGGTTTAATATTTTCCTTGTCGGGGCCTTTTATACCTGACTATCCCTCGATTGTTTTTCTCATTATGTTAAGCCATGTGTATAGTTGCTTAAATCCACTTCATTTGAATTCGACTGGACAATTGACTCATTGGCAATAACACTACATCTCCGTATATTCATATCTTTATGTAAGAAATTGTTTACAACGGTGGTATCACTTTTTGAAGTTATACCAAGGGGCTCATTGATGACTATAAATATTGGTTTCAGCCAGAAAAATAAATCAAAATGAAGTTATCCTTAGTGTTTGCTGGGGTAGGTTTGTAAATGTAACGATATCTAAACAGACAATGTGTATTAGTATTTACAATGGCAGCATGACGGGTAAAACATCTGGGTTAGATTATGAATATACTTTGATCACAACTGGATTTGTGTGGGGTTTGTATTACGCAGTCTTTGTGGTTTAGTGTTGAGTTTCATGGACTGCTGTTGTCTTTTGTTTAGAGGCTGTGAAATGTTTATCATTATTTTCACGATAATTATATGTTTGTTCCTACGGACAAAGCTTATTGTCTTTATATGTAAATCGTACTACTACGAATGGCTGGTTAATGAGTTAGGAATAAATTAGTACTCAGGAAATCCCACATATAAAAACATATAATTTGACAAGAATGAGATTTTGGCGAATCATAAGTCCTTGGTGTTTTCAACGAAGACTACATTGAAAAAAAAATTCACAAAATTCCGTAAAACAACGGTGCATTGCCGGCTCATCTGCATGTTCGAATTGTCTATTAGATTTGCAAATATTCTTTCTGCAGAGAAAGAGAGGGTCTTCAGAAATACTGTGAAACTGTTTACTCGCGTAGTGGTATTAACAAGGCAGCAATCGCACTTGCAAAATGGAAAGGGCTTAATATTAGTTACACAACTTGTTCATTTGTTGTTTCCAAATCCACTATACATACATATGAACTTCTGGACAATTTTAAAACTTGATGTTTTTTTTTCTGAAATAAGTTCTTTCAAACACATTTTTTAACCCCATGTGAAATTAAGAAAAAATCGTCTTTAAAAAATAACCAACAATGATCTTCAACATAAAAACGATAGCATACGCTATAAATTGATTATTTGGAGACACCATACGGAATATTGTGTTTGCAATGAACAAAAATATAAAACATGTTACACAGCTAACAAGTGATCAGTATGCTTGAGTTTCTTATTGACAACATACTTGTTGCATTTGAAGGTAGATTTTTTAACAAATTATCGACATTCCTATGGGAACGAACTGTGCGCCTTTTCTTGCCGACCTCTTAATATTTGTATAAGAGTCGGAGTTTCTTCAGACATTTGTCAAATACAAGACTATAGAAGAAGCAAGGTCATTTGATTCCACATTCATACATTATAATGATGTTCTCTCAATTACAAATCCAAACTTTTCTTATTGGATTCGATTAATATATACCCCAAAACTGGCAATTAAAGACACTCCTTCCTCCGCCTCATTTTTAGACTTCGAATTTCATATACACGGTCATCTCAGTACCAGCATCTATTCTAAGTTTCAAATTTTCAATTCCCCTCACCTGAGTAGCAATATACCAACTTCACCTTCATATGGAATATACATCTCCCCACAAAGTTGGTATCAAAGAGCATGCAGCAACTACTCAGACTTTGCAAAGTGTCACCAGTGTCTAAGCAGAAAGATGATGAGACAGGGGTATGTCAAAGCAGAGTTTTAAGAAAGAAGATAAAAAGACTTTGTTGATTAACAATGATTAATATTCCGTTCCAACTTCACAAATAATACAATGGTCTTGCAGTATAGATTATGGGTACTGACTTTGGTTATATTCTTAATAACGTGTTATAGTATTCTCTTATTTGTCTTTATAAATATTACTTTTATTGTTTAGTCTGTTCTTTAGGTGGTATTTATCTGACGTGACTCTGCATTTATAAATCCCATCATTGTTTTATTGTTCTATGATAATTTTTTTGTATTCTTGTCTTTCAATGTGCTTGATGTTGATTCTGTATCCCTTTTTGTGTTTCTTGGTTACTTATGACGATGCCCCATACTTATACATTCTGGCATTGTGTTTTTGTTCTACGCTAATGTATGTATTTCGTTTTTACTCATGTGCTTTCTTGGTGTGCCTTTTTGTGTTTCTTTCTTGTATGTGATGTGTCTATGTACTTAAACATTCCGTCATTGTGTTATTGTCTTACTGTACCATGGATTTTTTTTTTTGTTCATTTATAAGTTTGTTTTTATATTGATAATAACACAACGTTGAGTGCTGTGCCAATATTTTTGACATTTTTACAGATTATGTCTGCTTGTTTTGTTTACACATCGTTGTTAATATAATGGAATTGTTTACGACTGCAATACATGTGAGAGGTTTAGCTAGCTATTAAACGAGGTTCAATTCACCATTTTCTACATCAGACATATGACAGTTGTTGTCTATTCGTTTGATGTGTTTGAAATTTTGTTTTCCCGTTTGATTAGGAACTTGCCGATCTGAGTTTGCCTCGTAATTCATTTTTTTTTAAACTTTTGTTCTGTATCTTTCTCTCCCCTTTTAATGTATGTACATGTACATACATTTGGAATGGCTTTTTCCATGTGCATTATATATATCCTACGCTCTGGTACTCCAATGATTCAACAAGTTCGAAAAAAGGCCGTCAATTGTCAAAGCATCCTCTGACTTTGTCATAATTTTTCAAATGTTTGAAAATCTTTCTGTAATAAGAAACTTTTGTAAAAAAGACAATTATTTCATTTGAACCCAGTTAACTTATTTTTACAAGAACATATCCTTGACAAAGGGAATTACCTCTGACCATTTTATTCTAAAATAAAATACAAAGGGGTAATATGGGTTACTTTTCCAGCACTATTATAAACAGATGACTGACATTGGGTTCCTGGATTTTATACACGTATCATTTTTGAACATATAATAAAAAGTAGTGTAACGGAGATTTTGTAAAAATGACAAGTTATGCAAATGTGTTATACTTCAAATAGGTTATAGATGAGAAGTAAGTTTACATTCAAAATAAATAATTTCATCTGAACTTGCACGCAATAAAGTACTGGTATTATATCATGTAATTTGATTGGCAATGATTTACAATAAAGAAATGTCTGAAAAGTGAACAAAATAAAAGTAAGCGGGTTAAGATATTATATCGTTGTGTTTCAAAAAATGTTTCCTTCGTCTAGGGTTTTAGTAGAAGATATTAACAGGCAAAATCAAGGGAACTGTGCAAATGATGATACAAGGATCAAAATTAGCACGAAGCAACATTATTATATACTTTTTAAGAAAAAACTGCTTGCCATAAGAAAATATATTTTTTTCATGATGGCTACCACCTTTTCTAAAATGGCTGATTTTGTCCAGATTGAAATACCTTTTTTTTTCTGGAAAACATATTCTTTGACCTTCTCTGAGAATTTTTTTTTAACAGAATTGGTAGATACCTTTTTAACATTTGACGTTTATCCTAGAGATAACTATTTGACATGTTCTTGCTTTGCTAATGCGTGAAAATGTTACAAAATTCACACATAAACATTTGAATTATTAATTACATGCTTAGCGCTTTTGAATTTTTTATGATGTTATGATTTAGTTTGATGACATTTTTTAAGGTTATGATACACATGCGTTTAACAATTTCCCGCATGCGCAAACTATTTATTGATAAAAAAAACGAATAACACGCACTACAAGGGCACAATGAGGGAAATCGTAGTTCATCTAACAGATGAGGATTTGAATTTCTTAAACATATCTTGATCGTCATTCATTCCTCTAAGCATCTAGGCTCTGTTCGAGTTTAAGTGTTGCTTTTGATGCCACTGTTTGAAAACACGCCCTTAATTTCAGTTGCAATGATCAAGCATTCAATGAATAAATTAAAAAAGGTGGTTAACTTTTTAAATATCGGGCAAACAGTTGGAATGGCCAGACTTGTACGAAGAACATACGTTAATTGTCATGTTTTGTGGATTGTACATTAAAATGGCTTGTTTGGCTTATTAAATTATAATTCTGGTGCCGTTTGTGACTATTTTACACCACTGGGATGATGCCATTGCTGGTGGACGTTTCGTCCCTGAGGTTATCACCAATTCAGTAGTCAGCACTTCAGTATTGACATGAACATCAATTATATAACTTTTTGAAGTCTTGGTTCCTCATTGCTTTTTAAATTTGTACTTGTTTAACTTTTATGTCCGTTTTGTCTGGCGTATTAAATTATAATCTTGGTGCCTTTGGTGACTATTTTATTGTAAAATTCTGAGTGATATATTGCGTGATAGTTGATGTTCCACTGAAACCGATATTGCAACACCTAGAATAGCAGATGCTTTTCATGTATGGTCAAATGTAATTAGGAATAGACACGCGCATCAAATAACTGCATATGTGGTTTGCTTGAATTGATAATGTCAGCCGTTATGAAAGCGTTAAAACAGAACATATAGTTCATGACTTTGTGACGTTTAAGTATGACTGTGATCAACGGGTGTAAGGAAGAGAGTCATGTCGGCCACAGTTTAATTTCTTGCGTTCAATTTTGAATAAAGAACTTCATGTTCCTTCGGTAATACGTTCATTTCATGAGTCAGATATCGTAATTTACAAACAGTTCATATCAAGCATGATACCAATGTTGGTCTTGATCGTGTAAATCATGCTCAATGGTTACCCATCTATCTCCAAGATATGGCTTCCCTTCAACAACGTCACCTACACGTTGCAATGAAATTTGCAAATGGTAATTTTTACTGTTCGTAAGACCAGCAAGTTGATTTCTTATATTACAATTGATCAGACAAAAACACAGAATAATAAGTCGTGAACGGCGATGTTAGTACCATACGATTAATCGAAGATCCCTTCGAGACGATAGACGGTAGCTGGACCACAAGTTAGTAGACTGGTAGATGAATTTGAAAGATTTAGTGGTTTTAGTCATTCTACAACAGAAGACCGACGTCATGAAGACTCTACGAAAACACAAAAGGATTTCTTCGAAAAACTTTAAAGGCTTTCTAAAGTAATGAACAAGTTTGATTATCCATTTCTAGAAGAGTCGTCAGATTTGTACGAAATTTACTCTTTTAAGGAAATTGTTGATTCAGAAGTAGGTAAGATATGTATATAAACTCCAAGATATTGGATCTAAACAGCACAATCTATTGAAGCAAATGCAAAACAAAAGAGAATCTGCTTTTTTTAACCAGATAAAAAAGAACGTTTCATATAAGAGCCGTTAAATTAAACTGGAAACTTCTTTGTCAAAAAACAAAGCTAAAGAACGCTGATTGCGATCTCTTTTCTAGATTTTTTATTTCTTCTCTAGCCATTAAAACCAGTACTTTTCTCTGTGAAGATGATAACAAAACGGTATTGTTCAAGTTTCTTGCCGACAGAATTGCTTCTTTAGAGACTAATGAAAATGCTTATGCTACTCAATTTGAAAATGTACTTTGAACTTTCAATACAGATACTTCCCAGCTATCCCCTTGAAACCGTGGAAAAGCAGATACACAAAAGATTGTCCATGATAAGCATGCTGATGAAAATGGTTGTAAAAGTAATTTTAAGTAGTACTGACATAGATGTAGTAGTATTAGGAATTGCAGTGCTCGCAAGATTAGGTGTGGACAAATTGTGGATAGGTTTTTGAAGGAATAAATACTTTCGACTGCTTCCTGTACATGTCATATCAAATGCGTTTGGTCCTCGTTTAGCAGCTTTTCCTTTCTTCCATGCATTTAGTGGGTGTGATACTGAGTCGGCATTTCATCGGAAAGTGAAAAGGTCAGCTTGGCAGACATTGGAAGCATTCTTAGATCTAAAGGACAGTTTGCCCGATTATGTATGAAGACATAGACATGGACATCATAGAAGTATTTGTTTGCAGTATGTACGGGAACATCACCGTTTGTTGTTGAGGCATGCTTTAAATCGTTTGCAAGGAAGCATCATAAGGCCACTGCTTCCTTGCAAACGATTTTAATCTTCTGGAGCACATCAAAGGAGAAGCATATATCAAGGTGGACATGTTTGGGCTTGTCTGGATTTATGCATTCGACAGGTTCATGTAGCAAGTCATGACCACTGGGTTAAAGAATGATCAATGATAATTGGAAACCAAAATGGACTTCTTTGCTGGCCGCTGATCCTCGAGTCATGATTTTTTTAAATGCGGATGCCAGATATTCAGCTGTGTTGGAAACTGTAAATGCTACCGTCCAGGCCTTCCGTGTATATGTTTGTGTATGGTAACTTTCAGAAAATTATAAGATAAGCAACATGTCTTTCTAATCAAACTATTTATGCATTCGAACTTTTAAAAAGTCAGTAATATCTCTTGTTAAGGTAGCACAATACAAAGATTTTTTCACTCCCAATCAGACAACTTTAAACTGATATAATTCATTTCATCCTTCTCTATATTTTATAAATGAGGTACCAAAAGAAGGAAGAAAGATTAATCTTTCAAATTGTGATAATTTTATTATGACATAATTATTACATAATTAACTGTCATGCAATTAGTCGCTATATTGTGATGTCCACACTTGAATGAATGAATGAATCACGATTTGCACAATTATGTCCATAATATCTCCCACTATTTTAATCAGGTATTATACATTCAAAACATGCCGTTGGCGTTTTTGTTTTTCAATTGCAATGATTTAAAACCAAACTTTAATTCAATGCAAGTACTACGAATAGTCAGATTGATAAATCAATGAAACTATCTGTTCTACAATTGAAATAATAAAACGTGACTCATATCACCTATACATGACTTTTGTAAATATCACATGTTAATAGATTGTAAATTTAGTATAACTGCATTTGACTAAATCAATACGTTATATAACTGTGGGTGATTTGTTAGGAATAACTTATTGAAAATGATTAAAAGTAATACCATCAGATGTTAATTTTCAATTTGTTTCAAATTAAAATAAAAAATAAAACCATTTACCTTGAAAACTATTAGCTTTAGTTTTATTCAGTAAAATCAATTAAACCACCCTTAATGTCACCTTCTCAATCTAATTAATTTATCTCTGTAATCATTTAAAATGTCCAAAACAAACAAATGTATACGTTAATATGAACTTACTGTTACAGGGTACCACGAAAGGAGTCGGTGTTCATGTCTTTAATTATCGCTCTTCATATACAAACAGAACGTCTACTCATATCACCCTTAGCACGTTGGAACATTGCATATTTATCGGGTTAAGATTCAATGCTATATCGTATTCTTATAAAAAACCAAGCAGAAATTTGATTTTCAATTATACGTCAATTACAACAGACGTCAATATAGAAAATAATGTTCCTTCCACTTGAGATTGCGAAACATCTAGTTTTAAATATGTTCCCTATGGTCATGTTATCACAGGAGACCTCAACATCGTCGATGACCGTGAAGTCATAACTTTTCTAAAGAAAGGACCGAAATACCGTCCTCCATCTACAATAGATTGGAAACAGTGTCGTCAGGTCATTAAAGACGCTCTGTCTGCCTATTGTAAAAATTGGTGCAAACGTGAAAAATCCGATAAAAAATCTTTAGACAGTTATTTGAATAAAATTATGAATACGGTTGATATTCGAATATCTCATTTAGAAAACAATTCTGAAATTAATAATAGGAACCATGATATACCCATTTCTAGAATAAAAAACAAACTCAAGGTACTCGCAGAGCGGTTTGTGTTCGTACCGGCAGACAAGGCAGCAAATAATGTAGTGGTGGTGTGACGCATATACTACACGAAAGTTCTTCAAAACGAAATTATCAATTCCTCTACATTCAGGTCAGTGCGCACCACAGAGAGTCAAATCGTTAACAAGCATACCACTGCCACTGCCCAGCTTAAAGCATCTTCCGAACATTTGAAAGTCCCTACCATGTACTGGTTACCGAAATTACACAAAAAACCATTTAAATTCCGTTTCATCTCCGCTTCCAGTAAGTGTTCTACTACTAATCTATCAGTGCTTCTAACCACCTCCCTTACTACTATCAAAGAACTGGTTATTAACTTTTGTAATAAAGCTTATGAAAATAATGGTATTAATTATTTTTGGAGTGTTAAAAATTCTTTAGAGGTTTTAGATAAAATACATGCTTTCAATGGTCCTTACAATTCTGTTGACAGTTATGATTTTTCTACTCTGTACACTACACTTCCACACAATCTTATAAAGAAAAAGTTTTTGTATTTGATAAAATGGTCTTTCGAAAAATCTCATTGTAATTTTATTTGCTGTAACTCGTTTAAGGCCTTTTTCTGTAACGAAAAGGGAAAGTATGCTAGATACACTTACTGGAAATGTGAGGATATGATTGAAGCTTTAAACTTTCTGCTTGATAACATTTATGTACGTTTCGGCGATAAAGTGTATCGTCAGGTAGTAGGTATTCCTATGGGCACCAACTGTGCCCCTTTAATTGCAGATTTATTTCTATATTGCTATGAATCTCAGTTTATGACCAAACTCAGTAAAGACCCATCATTGTTACATTTGGTTGATACATTCAAAAATACCTACCGTTATCTGGATGATATTTTTTCGTTGAATAATCCAGAGTTCTCTAAATATACTTCAGAAATTTACCCAAACGAACTTACTTTAACTAAATCTAACATAAACAGCAGCAGTTGTCCTTTTCTAGATTTAGACATTTCAATTTCAAACGGGAAACTTCACACTAAAATTTACGACAAAAGAGACGATTTTTCATTTCCTATTGTTAATTTTCCTTTTTTAGACGGTGATGTGCCTTTGGCTCCATCATACGGTGTTTATATATCGCAACTCGTTCGGTTTGCCCGTGTGTGTTCTGATGTCATAGATTTTAACGAACGTAATCAATGCATCACTGGTAAATTGTTGTGTCAGGGATTTCGATACCATAAATTACTTAAAACTTTTACTAAATTCTTTCATAGATACAAAGATTTGATTAGTAAATTTGGCTATACCTGTAGAAAGCTTATTAAAAATGGTATTTCACATCCTAAATTTTATGGTAATATTGTACTTAAAGCGAGGAAATCACTATGTGATCCTTGTAAACTCATCGAACCTTTAAACAAACTTATAAGTAAGGGTTATCGTACCAATATTGTAATAAGATCTCTGAATATAGTTCACATTGGCACTAATATTGATATTGTCATTAGCAAATTAAAACATAACTAAATTTCATTATCTTTTGAGGCGAGATGTATAGAGACACAGACACGTTAACTTTTATTTCTATAGAAGTCGCTCTTCACTATACTACTACCTGTCGATACATTTATTTTTGGCATTGCACAAGTCATGTCTTCTTTGACTATTAATGACGTTAAAATACTAAATCCCTGTGATGTGTTTTAGTCGATTTTAGTCTCTGATGCATGATTTTTTATTATTAATTGGTTTTGGCTTTTAACTAGCTGTCAGTAACTGCGAGTACTCTCAAATCGTATTTTCTTGTTAATTCGACCTGTTGATACTGTTTATAATGCTTTTTTGTCATTTTTTATTTATACGGATCTTGTCTGTACACCAGCTTTGATTATTTGTAATATCTTCACTTATTCTTACAACATTTGTATAAACTTCAAGATTATAATAAAACCGGTTTTTTTTCTAAAGTGAACATTGATTGGTTAAATATTTCTCAGTCATGTCCTGTTTTTGAATTTGTTTGTTAGCTTTTCGGTCATGAATGTTTGTCTCTAATATTTAATTAACTGTACATTTGTATTCAGATATCGCAGATCAAATTTATTCGTTCATTGTTTAATCATACGTTTTTTGATTGAGTTAAGTCTGCCAATTGATATTTTATCGTATGTTTTTCTTTGTTGTGATGTTATGCTATTGTTTCAGAAAAAGGGAGAAGGTTTGGATCCATTAAAACGTTTAATCCCGCTGCAAATGTTTGCACCTGTCCTAAGTCAGGAATCTGATGTACAGTAGTTGTCGTTTGTTTATGTAATATATACGTGTTTCTCGTTTCTCGTTTTGTTAATATAGATTAGACCGTTGGTTTTCCCGTTTGAATGGTTTTACACTAGTAATTTTGGGGCCCTTTATAGCTTGTTGTTCGGTGTGAGCTAAGGCTCCGTGTTGAAGGCCGTACTTTAACCTATAATGGTTTACTTTTTAAATTGTTATTTGTATGGAGAGTTGTCTCATTGGCACTCACACCACATCTTCCTATATCTATATAGTTGTTGTTTTAAAACTCAATACTATTAGATATACCTTGATGACAAAGTATACAATTGTGATAACAACAACACATCATATTTATCTTGTCATTTCATGTACCAGCCTTCTGACCTGTAGGATGGTAAGTTGGAATGTTTTCCCAATTAACATTAATATGTATTAGTATTCAAAATTTGTGTAAAGACTATGAAAAAGACATTTTATGAATCTATTTCTAGATAGTTTAACATTTGAAACCATAAATTGTTATACAACTTAATACAATATGTATTTGACATTAGGAAGGGGTGCATTATTTTTAGCTGTCCTTACACGCGCCGTAAATGTTGAGTATTTTTTGGGGGGTTGATTTTAGCTTTGTACGGATGACATTGTATTTGTATTTTGATATAGTTGAATGTTAGTTTGAAAATATGTTTAATGATAATTGATATCAGTGTAACAATCTACATATATTGCAGCACACATAACTGCGTATTTATGTAACTTTATTAATAAACTGGAAGTTTGCCTGTAAATCACTTTACTGCGATTGATATGATATATATGTTCAATTCCTCACTTTCATTGTATGATCTTATAGATTTAAAACAAAATAATGTTCAACTTCACCCCCTTTAATATTTTGCAACTGTCATATTTGATCTTGAATTCATTTAGAATTTATAGGTCCATTTAGGGGTAAACAGTTCCTCAAATATTCAGTAATTCGTTCATTTTTTTGTACTTAAATTAGGCCGTTAGTTTTCTTGTTTTACATTGTTTTACATTGTCATTTCGGGGCCTTTGATAGCTGACTGTGTGGTATTGGCTTATTGTTGAAGGCCATACGGTGACCTATAGTTGTTAATATCTGTGTCATTTTGGTCTCTAATGGAAAGTTGTCACATTAGCAGTCATACCACATTTTTTTTTTTTATATCCATCTAGATATTTTGTAAATTGCAGTTTTCAGAAATTACCCTATGTAAAAATTAGTCTAAAACAACGATGATAAACCAGTTAGCATGTTGGTGTAATTTTACATCATTCTTTCCTGCACTCGTTTTATTTGAGCAGTCAAACTACGTTGGCTCTATATTGCTATGTCATATAAATAAACTCATCATAGATATCAGGATTCAAATATGTATTTACGCCAGACGCGCTTTTCCTTTACAAAAAGACTCATCGGAGACGACGGTTGAATTCAAAAGAGTTAAAAAGGCCAAATAAAGTACGAAGTTGAGGATCATTGAGAACAAATATTCTTGAAGTTTTGCCAAATACAGATTGGATAATCTATTTCTGAGGTAGAGAAGCCTTAGTATTTCAAAAATTCAAAAGTTGTGTATACAGGTTAGTGATTGACCCGATATCTCCTCTCCTCGTGCATATTTAAACAGAAATTCTGCATTATGCTTATTGTTGATATTTTAGTCCATACTTAAGCGAATTCATTCACCATCGACTTGGTGTCAACATATCACATTTTATTGTGATATGATATTGCTCCGGAAGTTATGAGGCCCTATGAGAGATTATTCGTAATATTGAGTCAAATAAACAACAAAAACACAATAATTACAATGAACACCAATTGAGAATATTTTTTAAAGATTGCAGAATAAAGACAATAAAGGTGCAATGACTTAGCATTATATGGATTCGCCACGAAACGGGGGAAAAATTCGGCAGGGCTTCGCATTTCCCCTTTTCTTAGACTCAGCTGTATATCGTTGATTTATCAAGTCAATACACTATTATTGTCTATGACATAGTACATTAATTCAATAAATGTTTTTAGAAATAAATTACGCAACTTTGGTGAGGTTACAGATACTTGTCATTTGATGATTAATTGATTCACTCCGATTTATTTTTTTTATTATAAAGGAGTATTATCGATAAGGCCACATAATTGCACCGTGGGGTACATTTTTGTAAAGAGGATAACATGACAATCATCACATAGTTTGTCCAGTCATATGATAACATAGACAAGTTTGGAATGGCAGAATCTGGTGAGGACGTGGTCCAGCCTGTAGATGAGGCAGACAATCGGTCATCTCAAAGTAGTCCGATAGATCTACAGTCATTAACGAGTCCAAAGACAGGTATTAATAATTTACTTTTTTTCTAGAGTTTAGGTCAAAACAACAATTTCAAAAGTTAACCGGCGGATATCTGATAAAATTGTAAAACCATTGGTTGGCTTTTACCAACAATGGTTTATTTGTTCCTTTTAATCTTTTGTTTTATAAATGTAACAAAGTTCCTCAATCGACACCTACATAACCCTATGTGTATATATATTTATTATACCAAGCAAGTTGACATTTTTTTCTAATTATTCTTTATTGTTGAGAAACTATAACATATTTTTTATATAATGTTTTTGTTTGTTTTTGTTTTTGTAAACGCGAGGCGGAATGTTGCATACTTTGTTTAGTGTTTTTTTTTCGACCAGAGCTATGACGCTATATGGTTTTATGGGCACATGGTGTATTAATCTTGAAAATAATTTCTATTATGTCGATTTTGTTTCTTCTGTTTTGCGAAAGTAATACATAACTCTGCTGAACTTACAAAACTTTTTATTGCAGAATTCCATGGAAAGAGCACATATAGTTTTTCAGATAAGCCACAACCGTAAGTTTTATTGGATAGCCACTTAACCAGATTCAACCCACAATTTGTTTCTTAAAATTTCCTGTTTTAAGTCTGGAAAATGGCAGTTGCTATCTAAAAATAGATAGGTTCCAAATATAATAATTGATCATTAATGTAGTGACATCGACAGTGTTGCTGAGTTTATAGTTGTTTAGTTTGTGTCTTGTGTACTATTATTTTTTTGTTTTGTCTTTTTTACCTTTGTGAGTTTGGTATTGTTTGCACCTCTTTTGTAGGAAAAATATGATCTTCCTCTCGATTGGATACGATGTCACGTCCTCGGACAGCACTACATCGTGCTTGTGTCAATGTAAATAACTTACTTCAAACTTGGGACCCCTTACAATTTATATAAACTACTTTACTGAATTAAATATTGGTAATGGGATTCAGTGGTAGGAGGTGCCAATCTTTTACGATCGTTGAACGTTTTTGACAGCCTGATTCTGCATTGAAAAAGTGTCCAATGCAGATAGTAGTACGCTGATGATTCAACGTCAGTCTAGCAAGTTTTGTCAAAATATTGAGTTTATAGCTATCGTTTGAAGTTTAATATTTGTAATTGTCAATCATTGATACGGTCCTTAAAAGAGTAATATAATTCCTTATGCTTCTTACTGACTTAGTTTAAAGGAATTAAATCTATAATGTTATCAAGCTTGCCTTTTTTTTCTAATTCACAACATCTTGTTTTATATTAGATTTACTGTATCATAGGCCTATGAAAAATGAACTACACATCCATTAAATTTTGTAACAAAAAAGAAAATACTCTATAACGGCAGAAACTAAGGTTTACCGTAGTTTTAGCTGTACTTTTTACAACCGATAATAATATGCGTGCGTAAGACACAGAAGAGGTCCGTTTCTGTGTGATGATGGCATGTATAAATATGCAGTTATGTCTTGTAGAAATTTGCTCCATACATTTAATCACTCATGTAGAGAGTACATTACAAAACCTTTTGGGGGGACTTATCTATTACCATTTTCAATACAAAAGAAGGATTTGCAATTGTATGAAATGCAATCAATAATTCTCAATTCTGTGAATGTGATTGTGGATTTATAAATATTTATATGATACAAATTTCAAAGAATTAAGTTGTGTGAAGGATGCTACAAATCTAAATAATGGACAAAATTAAAAAAAAGTATAACAACAAAAAAGTCGAAAGAAAATGTAAAACTAGCACATTGATCGCTATGAATCAACGGACCGAATAAACATTTGTAGCTTTTTGAAAAGAACAGCTGTAGAAACAATTCAATGAGGAACCATTAAAAAAATGTGTAGTGGCATCTACAAACTGTTCAGATGTCTTGCTATTCCAATCAGTGGTTGCATCAACCGTTTGTTTAAGTTGTTAGTCAGGTCAGCCTTAGGTGAACCACTAATACATTGCCAATGATATGTATGCAGGTTCAAATTACTTTAACTTATCCCATTTGCAAGACCTTAATTTGGAACTGTTCTATCATGCAAGGCTTGTTATAGATCTGCCAATAACGCATCTTGAAGTGTGTGATTAACTAAGTTATAGGGAAGCGTCTTCTGAAAGGTCAATATTATGTGGTGTGCAGTTGTATTCGACATTTGCATATCTAAATAGTTTGGCCATGGTGATGTCAGATTGATTTCGATCTATGAGTTTGGATTATTCATGTTATTGCTCTTCATCTCTTATATAAGCTTTTGATTTCAAATATTTTGGTCACGAGCATCACTGAAGATACATTTATTGTTGATATGCGCATATGGTACAGGAAAATTGGTACTGTTAATGTTATTTGAATATGTCAATCTTGTATCTTTCGCCCATTTTTTGAAAAGTTTGCATGTCACAGACTATAGTGTTGCCATTTTTATCTCAACTTTTGCATCTATACTATCAAATCAAGTACATATATCTGGGTCAACATGTTTTTTTCCAACCATGTAAATTGTAAAAATCTAACACATGGTTTTAAATTCAAATTATATTTGTATTTAGAATTTCATTGGAACTTTTTCTCTCAGTTTCTCAGGTCACATGATCCTTAAGTTACATTACATATTTTATATTTACAGAATACCAACAGAGGAAGACGACAAGTTGTTACAAGCAGCGTGTACTATTCTCTTTACTGTACCTATGGCTATTGAACACTACATAGACAAAGAGTACAAAGGTGGTTTTCTCCAAACTATAATTGATTATAAAGATCAGCTGAAGACGAAACTCAGACCAGAGGAATGGGATTCACTTAGCCAACTAATAGGTTTATTACTTACTAATCTTACAAAATGACCTTAAGTTTTTATGTTGTGTCTTGTGTACTATTATTTGTTTCTTTATCTTTTTATTTTTTAGCAATGGCGTTGTCAGTTTATTTTCGATCAATGAGTTTGACTGTCCCTCTGGTATCTTTCGCTCCCCTTTTGAAAAGTTTCCTAGTTCTTAGATTGTACTAAAACTGACAATAATTGAACAATAATTTGCAAATGGCGTTGCTATAAATAAGATTGAGGTCAACTATATATCATACATCATATCAATGGGATACAATTATAATTGGATAATAAATAGATATAAAACGAGAATAAAGCCAAACAAGAAAGTAAGAGGCTTGTAAAGTCCCAATACATTTCTTTTCCAGAGAGTTTATTAAGAAACTTTTTTAAAGTCAGGTTGTTAATTGTGTTTGTCATTGTTGTTTTAACATTTACTGTACCAAAATTATGGTATTAGAAAATTTTAAAATCAAAATATTTTGGTTTCAATATTTTATAATGGAAAACTTCATTTTTTTTAATTGATTGGAATTTTAATGGAAAGTTTTGGGCCACTAAACGGGAGCATTTGTTGACAGATTTAAAAAAAAATTTAAACAGAGTATAATCTTTTGTTATCTGAATTTACATTTATATTGAAATATATACTTCAGCATTACTATGATCACCGGACATTAAAAAATAAGAAAATGAAATTATTCAGATGTTCATCCACTGTTTTCATCTCATACATATTTCCGCTCAATGGCATCAGCATTTGAATTATATAGAACAACAAAAAAAGCATGTAGACTGTCTAGAACTATTGAACAGATTAATTCATATTTATGTAGACTGTCTAGAAATATTGAACATTTTCTTTCATATTTATGCTGATTGTTTATCAGTGTATATCGGACAACAAACTATAGAAACTATCTAACTAGATCACTGTAGTTACCATTTTTTTCTGTTTCTTTTTCCAGTTCACCACAGAATATACCTTTTCTATGATCAGATAATACAAGACACCATTTTAGATAATGAGGTCCTTGATCTACTGATTTCCAGATGTATCTTACGGAAAGAAGACAGAGCAGAAATAGAACACCATCCACGACAGTCTGACCGCAATAAATGCATCTTAGACTTTCTAATTCTGAGACCAGAAGATTCTTACAGTGTATTATTAGAAGTTCTTAAGGAGTCTGCGACATGTTCTAAAGACTTGATAGAATGTATGGAAGGCCAACTTTATTCCCATCATAAAGTTGTTTCTAAGTCGAAAGTTAGATCAAGTAGTGAGTACTTTGTTCACATGATAATTATAAGTATGAAATGGGGTGTCGGGTATTTTAAGAACTAATGCGACAATATTAAAAAAAATGAAGGGGAGAGGGAAACCGATGCTTGTAAATAACAAAACACATAAACATAATTCATAGAAGAAGAATGCTCACAGTTACTAAGAGCAAGATCTAAGTACCAAACATGCATTATATACGTTTCTGGGTTTTTTTCATCATACAATGCACTCACCGTTTTGCATTTTCCTTGAAGCTATGTTTTCTGGTAAAATTTTATTTTTAAACCCTTATACGTGTGTAGCTTCTTTTGAGTGTCTATAAGCCATTTAACTATATTCCAAAAAGACAAAGCTGAAAGTGATAACACAGTAAATTGCTTTTCTTTGATTTAGTTACAGGATTCCATTCAGTCAGGATACAAAAGAACTACCACAATCTGACTCAGAATTTGTCTAATACAGAATGTATCATAGATTCATTGATATCAAAGGGACTATTAAATCCTGACGACCGGTCAGAAATAGTTTCTAGTGGAGTACAAACCAAAATAAATAGAAAACTAATAGACTTCATCCGAAGTGAACAAGAGTATCAGTTTTTTCTGGAGGCACTCAAGGAGGATCCTACGAATACAAAGCTGGTGTCTGATTTAGAATCAACCGCCCTAAAAGCAGAGGAATTAAAGTCACTTCAAACAGGTAAAGTAATTGTCTTAACTAATGCTAAATAATTATGTACTCAACATTAAAATAAAGTATGATTGCCAATGAGACAAATATTCAATCAGACACTAAAGGATGTGGATGTAAGGTTATGTGTCGCCATTCTGTTTTTTAAGCAACGCAAGTGCACTATAAAATGTATAGTAAGCCGTAAAAGGCAATGACGACAAAATATGAAACAATTCAATACAGAAAACCAGATGTATGCTCAAATATTAAACAGATATGACAGACGTACATACAAAACAAAATGCATAGTTTAAGTCAAGTCATATACACATTGACAGCACTAGTGCGCAATTCAAATGTAACAGCAGTCAAGTGAATAAAATCATTATGCCTATAGTTCTCAAGATGGTTTTTGTCTCCATGAGCGCCACCAATGGGGTTATAAATTCTAGACAAGACGAAACAACAGTAAACTGTAACCCCTATCATTATCAAAACAGTTTTGGGATCCAGTAGGGTTAACTATTTCTGCAAAAAATATGTTGTCGTTATAAGTTGTATTAACTCTATTTTTTTCATACAAACAATCAACACATTTCTGGGCCTCAGTTGCCTTGTGGTCTAAGACGTTGAACTACTGTATCACTAGCCTGTCATTACCGAGGATGTTAGTTTGAATCCCGCATATGGCACCTGCGCTGGACTCTTATCTTTATTGAGTTTGATTGTCTGTTTTCCTACCAAACTTCTGTGATTTCGTCTTGGAGTTCCTACTTTATCCTCCAATGAAATCGGACCGCCATGGAATAACACAGTAGTGTTTACAGTGGCGTTTAACACCAATCAATCAATCCAACACATTTCTATATCAGTATACATCACAAGTTTAAATAAACAGGAGTCCAACTAAAGAAAAAGACTCAAACACAGATATCTATTTTTTTTTTCATCTTACAGGAGCTTTATTACCATCACTTACAAAGTCACCAGGGTTCCAGACAATGGTTACATTAGTTTATATGGTAAAAGCTATCCAGATTTCGAAAACAGAACCAAAAAGCCACGATACCAGTTTATCAGCAGACTTATATAGACTTCAGTCTTGGTACAAAAAGATACTTAAAATGACAGTGTTGGATTCGCATCAATATCAACAGTTTGTTCAAACAGTAAAAGAAGTACGTTAATGTCAGAAGTGTGCACAGTAAAAGTCTTAAAAGGGATATTTTATTGATTCTGTTTTTGTTGAGTGTGAGTGTTATCATTTACAATACACTCTTGTCAACAACCAATTCAATAATAGTATTAATACATGGTTAAATTAATCTGTCATTAAAACAATAACCCTTTTTTGGATTAACTTACTGTTAATTATTGTTTTGTTTTGCCTATACAATCGATGTTCAGGGAGCAGAGGTTGTTTATGAGTCTTTTAATTTGTTTTATTAGAATTATTGACATATCTTGATTAGACTATATCTACCAACAGAAAGAGTGGATACCATTGTTTAATTTCTTACATGGTACAGGATTTTCTAATCCAAATTGTGACTTAAACCTTGTTTGATACATCGCTAAATCCCTATTTGTATATCAGTAATTAGAGAATAAGGGTTTACCATGCTAGATTCGTGTAAAACAGAAAAAAAATGTACAATATATTTGACTTTCGTTCTGTATCGGACAGTAATTATCAGGCTGCTCCGGAAAATTGAACACTGCAGCCGACGCAATACATGAAAGTTCCGTACATTATGAGACCTCATCCGGTATATTCAGAAAATTTTCCACTACATCCTTTCCCCCCTTTGCTAACTGTCCTCCTCTTTTTAACAATAAAGCTGCTACTAACACTGGAGTGATATTTTATTGTTGATACCGTTGGAAAAATTAAGAATGATAAAAGCTTCTTTTATTATGTACAAAAGATCAGAAATAAAAATAGAGACTAATGATACAAACTGGACACTCAAATACGTAAATGGAAAATAAAATGACAACGCCATGGCATCAACAGAAGAAAAACCAAACGACAGTATTCACTGCACAATAACAACAAAATTTAAGATAGCCACACAATTCTGGAATGATCACAGATAATATAGAATGGCAAAGCAGAACGCAGATCTTGCTCAACAATGGTCACCCGTCGTGTTGTCATGTGTAAAATAGATATATATTTTTTATTATTAATTTGTTTAATTTGTATACAGATATTGGTAAGATTTGGTGAAGATGCTGATCCTGTAGATATAACATGGAATGTTGGGGTGCAGAAACAAGTTAGGAAGGTTATTTGTTATTTAAAAGGTAGCCTTATTGACATGTAATAAATATATCTGAAGTAATATTTAAACTTTCTCACAATGGAATAGTGAACATGTATTTTTAAGGGTACATTTACAAAACACACAAAGTAAACTAAAGACTAAGCAGCGTACATCCCTATAAAAAAAAAAGTTAACATTATTGAATGACTTATTCTACTTCAATAGTGGTACTCGTCAGTTTAATAATCTCAACGTGAATAAGTAGCAATTGATGATTTGTCATTAAAGCTAATTAATTGGAAATGCACTTGCCATACTTTGCTATAGATAATGAATAATGACAGGACTTTGGCTTCGTTTATAAATATTCCTCATCCTGTTTACGTCCATTTTCTGTCATTGTCAACCAAGTAATGATGTCATCTATAACACTTTACAAAAGTGGACTACAAAGTAATAACTAATTGATATCGGTTTTATATATAGCTTAACCCTCTTAAGCCATATATTTTTTAAGATAACTTCTAGAGTTCATGTTCTTGTATTATATATTTTTGTTTTTTGTTTTAACTGTATAACATGACGGAATGATTCCGAATAGACTATTTCAGGAATCCAGCTAGATTGACTACAGAATAATTCCTATTACTTTTTGGACATTATACAGACAATTTAAGTTTTTGACGGCAGGAATTTTCATTTTCATATACCATTATTTGTTATCAATTAAATCTACAAAAGTTAGATTCAATGTAACCAAGTCGCTTATCATTTTCAAATCTTGAACAATTAGCTTTCATAAACTGCTTTCAATAAAAAAGAATCAAAGATATTACTTGCACTAATTAACATGCATGACAAGTCAATGTGTTAAAGTGACAACAACACAACCAAAGATCAATAAACAGCTCAAGACCATCAATTTGTCTTCCACACAGCCAGAAAATCCTGAACTGGAGACGTGCTGCAGCTGGCCCTAACAAAAATGTATTGTTCAGTAAAAACAGAGGTCACTTAAATGATAGACACAAAAATTAACTTAAATTGAAGAAAAAACAAAACATTAAAGATGAACAAAGGCCAGAAGTTCCTGACATGGAACAGGCGCAAAAATGAAGCGGTGTTAGTGAATATAACCTCGCTTTTGATTATTGGGAACTGTATGATATATATGATTTTATATTTAAAAACCTATTGTTAGGATTATGCATGATTTCTTTTTTGAATCGGATGTAATGCCTTAACAAATTCTATTGTATTCTAGCAACAATTCGAAATGAACAAGTAGGGAACACCATGACTTCTTTTTTGATTAATTGCTATTGACTTTATTCTAGGTTTCAGTAATTCCATGTACCCTCTGATTATATTGGTACCAAGTGTTTTATGTCTTTTTATTGGTCATCATTGTTGGAGTGGTGTCAATTCTTTTGGCAACCGCTATTTAAAGTTTGCTTGTGTCTTGCTTTCACATCACTGTCGCGGGCTATAAAATAAAAAGTTTCCGTTGATTGTTTGCATTTGAATTTGTTTACATTTTCCATGTCAGGCTCAATTATAACTTGCAATGTGGCAGGGTTTTACTCGGTGTTGTATGATGCATTATACACTGTAATTGTTTGGTTCTACTTAATTCGGGGGACTCGTGGCTTTGAAAATCAAGTCTCATATTGTAGGTTAATATTAATAAATATCTGCCATGATAATTTTTAGTAAACAATTTTGTTACTACATTTCCTAGATACAATCATGTTTACTTAATAGCCCTCAGAAACAAAACTATATTCTCATTTCAGAAAAAGAAGAACATGCTGATTTTAAATTGAAAATAATGAAGTTGGAAACTGAACAGACCGATGTAATACCAACAAATATAAGAGGTATAACATTAATTCATATGCTTTGAAACTTTTCGGAAGGGGTAGGCGCTGCTTAAACACTTTAGGTCTAAGCCAACTGATGAAATATTGGTCATTGAGCATGTTGAGTTTATTAGTTAAATCATCATTATGTTTGAAGCAACCTTCAAAACGAAAATACTTTAACGATAAAACACAACATAAAAAGTCATTGGAAAAATGGGAAAAGTAGCAAGACATGACTTAATTAACGTTGGATATTTTGTTATAAGTATTGTTTTGTATTATTATCAATGATTATTAGCTATAAAAATTGCTTTCTGTTTTTCTACTCTACATTGTGTACATAAAACTCATTCAAATCAGGCTTACACATGTTGCTATCATAAGTAGTCTTGTTATATGTTTAAATGAATGGAGCGTGTGGTAGGGAAATATGTTAATATTGTCATTTTACCTATTTCTATACTTTGAACATTGAAAAAATCTTTAAAAAAATCTAAATAAGGAGAGCCTTTAGTGTACAAATTTAGCTGTAAGAAAAAGAGAGTTCTGTCTTTATTAGTGGCACTTGAAAAGTATTATTGTTATTTAATTCAAGTCTTTGTCCTTCGAATATGTTAAGGAACTTATTATAGTGATAAGTTAAAAGTTCCAGGAGTTTTATATGTTACTTGCTCACATAATTTTAAACTTAAGACACACTGTTAAATTAGTTTTTCATCAACAAATCCTGTTCATTTGTATTAAAGTTGTTCATTTCTCTTTGTAAAAAGAGCAAGCTTCTGAAAAGACTGTTATAAGTTGAAAGTGTATAAATATTGAACTTAAAAAGCAAAATATAAAAATCTGGATCTTTGTTTTTGAGATAAATAGAAAATTGTATGAGAAATAATTCTCTCAAGTTTTTGTTATACATTTACTTTTCTGATATGGTTTGTTTTGGGTTTTTTTTTTAAATGAAAAATTGCAATGATTATATAAGTTTAAAAAAAAATGGATTGTTTACTGTAAAATATATACTGATTAGTACTATTGTTTATTGTTATAAATGATATATACTAATTGTAACTATTCTCTATTAACATGACATTTAAAATATGTTTGTAACAGGAAAATAACTAGAATATAAGTATTCATTGGCTTTATATTTAATATTGTTCAGCTTACTATGGATTCATTATTATTCGTTGAATACCAATTTCCATGGATTTTTTTAGTACAAGTTAACCACGAAAATAATAGTGCAACGAATTATTATATTATAAGGCAAAACCACAAAAACAACTAACCTAGAAAATGCAAGTTTTCCTCTATCCACTAAAATTGGTACCTGCAAATATAAATGAATCCACAGTATATATTATCAATGTTGATATCACCAGTGAAAAATGACATTCTTTTCACTTGAAATATAATTATGAAAATTATCTCTCTTAGAAAGTTGAAATCAATCTTCATGTTAAATTCTAGATCAAGATATTTAGATAACTTTTTCATTATTATTTCAATTAAATTTTAAAAAATTGGTAAGTAATTTCTGCGACAGTTTTAATTGTGTTCTGCAAACTGTCAAATCAATTTTTTTAATTTCTAAGATGAAAGGTTTGAATTTGTTTATGGAATTGTAATCATCAATTTTGAAATTATTTGATGAATAAACATAAAAAAACACCTTTTCGTCAAAGCTGTTATTTCCATTGCAGAATTAAAAATGTACTGATTGTGTTATATATTTGATGTTGTAAATAGTGAATTAAAAAAAAAAATGATTCCGCCTTTTTTTAAATGAATTAATTTTATTTTTTAGTTTTGTTTCATGATTGTCAGGGGGAAAAAAGTACAAAAAATGTAAAAATGTATTGATTGTGTAATAAATTATATGTTGTAAAAATTTAAAACGATTAAAAAAAATTTCAGCCCCTTTTTTTAGAAGTATCAAATTTGATTTCGCAATTATTCATATTATGATTGTCAGGAAAAAACAAAAAAAAAGTAAAATATAAATGTATTTATTATGTGAAATAAAGTTTGAAAGAATTGTTTGGTAAGTCATGTAAGATATTGTGTTTTGAATTGCAAAGATAGTCAAACCTCCTATGATGAAGGACTTAATCTGATTAAGCAGTCACCGTGGTAATTCAATTCGCAATTGTCAGGTAAAACAATATAACAGAAGAAGGTTAGTATGTAGAAAAGAGGTTTGAATCGAAGGCATGGTAAATGTGATGCTTAAAAAATCGATATTGGTTTAGAAACTGCAAAATAACAGTATATAAAAGGAGTTCTATGATATAAAAAAGGTATTTACTACTTTAATTTCAATTAACAGGCTTTTTAAATGACTGTTATAAATTGATAAACTATAAATAAGGGATTTTAGAAATAAAAAAAGCGGGAAAATTATTTATTAGCAACAGATAGATAAAGCCAAAGGAATCAGAATATCAACAAAATGATTGTATTGTACATATGCAGATATTTAGATGTTAAATAAATTAAAACCTTTACAATGGAGCATGTGTTTTGTTAGATTTATTTTATAGAAACCACAACAGCCTGGTCAAACCTTGATCACTGTTCAGTATGCAACACAGTTTTATTGTATGTAATCTAACCGAACCCTTTACAGTGAACCAAGGGATGAAGTAAAATTGCATTCTAAGGTATACTTCATCCTTGTCAAAGCAGAATTATTAGACGTTGTTTGACCGTCAAAGAGACAATTGCCATAGCTGTTTGGAACATTCAGTCAGTGTCTGTTAGAGAGAAGACCTAGTTATCTAATCAATTTCTCTTTTTTTCTCAATAGAGTTCAAAGGCTGATAGGATTTTGAGGGAGTGTTTTGATTTTTGATTAATTCCAAGTGAGGAGTGAATTTTGACTGTCAAAGAGACATTTGACATAGATTTTCGAAACTGTAAGTCAGAGCCTTTAAGAGAGGAGACCCAGTTATCTTATCATTTTCTCTTAGTTTCTCCATACAGTCCAAAAGCTGATAGAGCTTTTAGGTAGTCTTTTTTATTCCAAGTCAGTAATTAAGTTTTTCTTTCAACGTCTTATTGGTTCAATAAATATCGAATGGCGATATACCCCTCCATCTAAAAGTCAGACATGTTCTTTAAAAATTAATCTTCATTTGTTCCCTGATGGTTGTTTATTGAAATATCGTCTTTCGAAGATGTGGTATTAGTGCTAATGAGACAACTCTCCATCCAAGTCACAATTTATAAAAGTAAACCATTAAAGGTCAAGGTACGGTCTTCACAACGGAGCATAGGTTCACACCGAACAACAAGCTATAAAGGGCCCAACAAATTACAAGTGTAAATCATTCAAACGGGAAAACCAACGGTCTTATCTTTATAATAAACGAAAACGAGAAACACTTCTGAAACATATAAACAAACGACAATCACTGAACATAAGATCCCTGACGTATGACAGGTGAAAAAAATTGCAGCGGGATTAAACGTGTCAATGGTACCAAACCTTCTCCCTTTTCTGAAACACCAGTATAACATCACAACTTAGAAATAGACACTATAAAATATCAATAGGAATGATTTAACTCAATAAAAAAAACGAGTTGAAATATGTTCAGTTACGTAGATACAAACAGCCTTGTGAGGTTCGATGTAAACTTTAGCATGACGTACTGATGTCAATGCGAGATGCCTTAGTATATAGTTTCATGTAGAGCTAATCTTGACGCATAAAATCAATGATGTCAGCCATCTATAGCGCATCGTAGACATCATCATGACGGACAAACATCAATGCGAATAGCCCCGTGTAATGTCATTTTGTGGTAACTAGCACAGACACACGCCAATATCAATATCCATACGGTACAACATAGAAAACTACAGAAAAAACAACACGAACCCCACCAAATACTAGTGGTGATATCAGGTTTTCCGGACGGGAAAGCAGATCCTGTTCCACCTGTAGCATCCGTCGTGTTGCTAATGAGGTAACAATTCCGGTAAAAAGTATAATTCGGTAGGTCACATTTACGAAAGGGAAGGGAATTGTAGACCATATCCGATGTCATTTTTGAAACGGTTATTCCATAACAGTCAACCAACTCGTGATGGCGTCCGTAAAATTTACAAAGAGATGATTCAAACTTAATTATTTGGAACTCTTGATTTAATAGCTTCCTTGTGAGCAACAACTCTCTATCAAGAAAATCATGATTGGAAATGCAAGCACGGGAATATAGTATCAATTGGGTGATATATACACTGTATGCAGGTGCTGCTGGAATGTTGCTTCTTAGAAATGGAAAGTTCACAATTGGAAAGCTGAAATCATCGCATTTGTAGTAAAGTTTTGTTTTCACTCGACCCTCATTGTCAATTTCTAGATGAAAGTCAAGATATGAGGCCGACTAAACTGTATCTCTTGTATCTTTTATCTCTAGATCAATGGGATAGATGCGTTCGACGTAGTCACCAATTTTTTGAATTGTTTAGTAAAAGAACATCATATATATGGAGATACGTAGAGTTAAAGGATATTGCTAATTTTATATCTTTCTTCCTAAGAGTTCCTGTATGAAGTCAGCCTCATAATAATAAAGAAACAAGTCGGCACAAAGACGGGCACAATTGGTTTCCATAGGAATGCCGAAAAACAGGTCGTCCGAACGTAACAAATATGTTGTCAATCAAGAAATCAAGCATCTTGATAATGTCAGTTTCAGATATTTTTTTTTGTTTGAATCAGAGTGATCCTTTACAAAGTACAATAGTTATCAAAGGTACCAGGATTATAATTTAGTACGCCAGACGCGCGTTTCGTCTGCATAAAACTCATCAGTGACGCTTATATCAAAATAGTTATAAACCAAGTGTTTCTTTACAAAATATTTACATGTGTTTCTGTAAAAAGGTCTAATGATTAGTAACAAAGAGTCATATTTACCTATACATGACGAATACAAGTCGATACACATCGCCTTATATAGTACCTTGTAAACTTCAGCATGACGAACAAATGTTAATGCAAGAAGCCCTGTGCATTACTTTGAAGAGCAAATTTTCACGGTTACACGTCAATGATGGCAGCTATCTTTAATGCATCGTAGAGCTCATCATGACGGACAACATCAATGCGAACAGTTCGTGTAATGTCATGTTGAGCTGACAAGGACAGACAAACGTCAATACCAATAGCAATGCAGTACCCTGTACATATCAGTAGGACAGACTGAGGAATGTCGGCAAAATGCCAATGGGAGTTGCCATGTATAGTGCCAAGAAGAGCCCACGATGACGGACAGACGTAAATGAGAGCATCCGTGTATAGTGCTTTGTAGACCTTATCATGAAGGACAAATATCAACATGAGCAGCCATGCATAGCACAATTATAAGTTAAGCATGACTTAGACATGTCCTACTTATAAAGTACTACTAAGAGCTCACAATGACGGACACAAGTCAATTCAAGTAGCCATGTATAAGCCATTCTAGAGCTTATCATCACATACACACATCAACACGAAATTCCATGTAGAATTTTGAATAGCTTACTATATCAGACACATGTTAATGCATATAGATATGCATTTTCATGTTCAGCTCGTCATGAAGTTTAGAAGTCAACAAGTTACCTTGTCTGATAACACATCATTATCAACTCATGTTGAAAAAAATGTTGGGATCAACATAAAAGTATTTCTGTAATTCGTTTGTAAATGTCAGGATATGTTCATTCTATGAACGACTTTTTTTTATTTGTTTACTCGAATATGTATTAAAAAAACTTTGTTGCACATGAATAAGTAAAAGCATTGTAATGGTACATTCGACTTCAAAAAAATGTATAACTAAAAATAATAACTGGCTATTACATTAAACTACTCTATTTTCTTTTTATCTTCATGTTTCTGGTTCGTTTTTATCTTCTTGTATAAATAAAAGATGTCTGCTAGTTGACATTCATCATCATTTGTATAAAACAAATGGTTTAAAGATTTTCATTTAGCAAAACAATTCTATATATCACACTACCATTGTCTTTAATTGGTTCATCAAGGCTAAGCTCGTCCGAACATACATTATTTCTCATTCTATATAAGAAACAACTAAGACTAATATGGCAGGAGGTACACACCAAACAGTTTTAATATAACATTTTTTTTATTTTTTTTTATTTTGTTGTAAATACATGTATCCCGTGCAATCAAATATTAAAGTTCATACATCATGCGTCATTATATTATCTATAGAAGTCATGTCAACCGTGTTCATACTGATATCTACAAAAAGAAAATAAAAAGAATTAGGATTTATACAAAGCATAATATTACAATCTAAATGTTATAAAGTTGTCGAACAAGTTTGGTGTGTGAAATCTCGATGAAATGAAAAGGGCGCGTAAGACAGTATATAAAGTCCGAAAACCGAATTACTCAGTATTCCGCGACAGAAATAGAAAGAAATCTAAAAACGAAAAGAAATATAATTGTACGTTCTTCACTGGACGTTATCGCATTCATACAATTGAGACGATAAACACATGATAAACGCATGAGTTGAATACCATAATACATTTCTTCAAATTTAGATACATCATCTCTTAATCATCATTCTGATATCAAGAGCAATCCACGTAGCATTTTAAAAATTTACTTGATATATAATAAAGTTTTTTAAAGGCCAAATGTAATAGGGGAATAGGTGCTCCCGTCTATTGTATAGAACTGCATTTGATTAATTCACAGACCTCTATTAATGTTATCGTGTCAAATCTCTCCCCTTTCCAAAATCAAAGATCTGTTCCTGGTTATTGTTTCATGAAATTAGTGTATGTTTTACTGGTAAACGGTAAATGGTCAGTATATATATGTCGTATATTTGAACTGGATAGAGTTTACATTTTGGCAATTAGTCATGATTGTCAATTAGTCATGACAAAAATAGACAAAGGTTTCTACCTATGACCGAATAAGACAATTTAAGTGACAATAGCGAAATCCATTTATTGAAATACTATCCAATTCGAACTGCTAAATTTGTAAATTTAGCTTTCATTCATAGAAAAAAAAAACACTTTATGTCTAATTCTGTATTTTTATTTTGTAAACTTTTACGTTTTCGCATATGATATATTATTGCTAAAGTGACATATAGGTCCAATGTGCCGGGTGTAAATATCAAATTGCTATGTATATAATTGTATAAATGTATGTTGTGATACACATGTCACTATAATAAATATTTACTTACTTAAGTGCCAGTCTGTCTAAAAATCAGGCAGTGGTGAAAACATGACCAAAAAAACCCACCCAATTTGACATTGATTTCAGTACATAAAATGTAGTCATGCACAAAAATAACATTCATTTCTGTTTTCTGTTCTGGTAATAGAAGATACCATTTGGTTGAAATCCACTAGAAATCAACGAATAAGGGTCGATAACTCTGTAATTTGCTATCATTCTAACCAATTTTCTTACCAAGTTATTTGATATTACCAGACACACACAAAAAAAAGCCAATTATTTTTAACTCAGGATGATGATTTGTATTAAATAGCATGATTAGCTCGGTGGGTTTTTTCTGATCATGTTTTGATTTTTACCTAAATTGCCTGATTCTTACAAAGACAGGCACTTAATTACTTAGTTACTTAGATATTGGTCAATGAACTTTGAACAACAATCCATCAAAGGTTTACTACCAATAATAATTACTAGTACATTGTCTTTGAACAACTATAGGGTGTTTTGCTTTCGATATTCGAATTAACAGATAACATAACCAAATCTTGACACTTAATTCATTAATAAAAACCTTGAAGCTTTGATGAGTTTCCATGATTTTAATCAAAATATGCAAACGATCTGACAAAATTAGGAAAAGTTACTTCAATTTGTCTTTGTTTATAGACTCCCTTTCTGTGATTTATAAGAGTTGCCAAATTACCACAGTACCGAGTCCTTGGGACAATAATGTGAAAGAAATGAACCCAGTAGACTTTTTGTCACTTAAATGTCACAACATAAATAAATCAAGAAGTGAAAATGACAATACCTGAATATATGCTTTGATCAAGGTCATATTTTTCTCTGAATATTTATAGCGTTTTTACAATATATCCTTGTGAACTGATTCATAATTTAGTCTTCTATACATGATCTCTTTATTCATCTATATTGACTTTAAGCTAGCTGTAAGTAATAGCGGTGTTTTAGTTATTTTTTAGGGGGATTGATGAATACCTTGCCACGTCCGGTATTTTTTAATGTTTTTGCTTTGTGTCGATATAATGAGTTGAGTCTTTTTCAACCGATCTTAAAAGTTTGCCCTTTTTTGTGTTGTTACACCTTTGTCTCAGGTCTGGAGGGTTCAGCGCTAACAAACATGTTCCAAACCACACATCATTTATCTTTTTTCGGCAAGTGTGCTTTTATAGATAAGGCAGTTAATTTAATGGTTTAATATTTTCCTTGTCGGGGCCTTTTATACCTGACTATCCCTCAATTGTTTTTTCTCATTATTTAAAACCGTACAGTTTTTGTGTATAGTTGCTTAAATCCACTTCATTTGCATTCGGCTGGACAGTTGTCTCATTGGCAATAACACTACATCTCCATATATTCATATCTGTATGTAGGAAACTGTTTACAACGGTGGTATCACTTTTTGAAGTTATACCAAAGGTTTCATTGATGACTATAAGTATTGGTTTCACCCAGAAAAATAAATCAAAATGAAGGTATCCTTAGTGTTTGCTGGGGTATGTTTGAAAATGTAACGATATCTAAAGAGAAATTGGGTATTAGTATTAACAATGGCAGCATGAAGGGTTACACATCTGTATCAGACTATGATTGTCCTTTTATCACCACTCGATTTTTGTCGGGTTTGTGTTATAATCCTGGTACCTTTGATAACTGTTTACTAAGTCATTGTGGTTTATTGATGAATTTTATGGACTACTCCAGACTTGTTCAGAGACCGATGGGCTTTAAAATGTTTATCATCGTTTCACGATAATTATATGTTTGTTCCTACGGACAAAGCTTATTGTCTTTGTATGTAAAACGTACTACTACGAATGTCTTGTTAAGGAATAAGGAATAAATTAGCACTCATGTAATCCCACATACAAAAACATATCATTTGACAAGAAAGAGATTTTGGCGAATCATAAGTCCTTCGTGTTTTCAACGAAGACTTCATTTAAGAAATACTTCACAAAATTCCGTACAAACAACGGTGCATTGCCGGCTCATCTGCATGTTCGAATAAAGAATTGTCTATTAGAATGATAAAAATTCTTTCTGCAGTGAAAGAGAGGGTCTTCAGAAATACTGTTAAACTGTTTACTCGCGTAGTACATGTAGTGGAATTAACAAGGCATCAATCGCACTTGCAAAGTGGTCAGAAGTTAATATAAGTTGCACAACTTGTTTCCCAATCCACTTCAAATAAATATGTTTGAAACTTAAACCATGCGTAGATTCTAAAAAAACTTTTAAGAACTCCTGGACAATTTAAAAAACTTTTTTTCTGAAATAAGTTCTTTCAAAACTTTAAATTTTTCAACCCTATATACCACCTTTCCCCATGCCCTAAACTAAATAGCAATATACCAACTTCACCGTCGTATGGAATACAGATCTCCCCACTAAGTTGGTATCAAAGAGCAGGCAGCAACTACTCAGACTTTGCAAAGTGTCACCAGTGTCTGAGCAGAAAGTTGATGAACCAGTGGTATGTCAAAAAATGTCTTGTCATCTTTCTAAGAAAGAAGATACCAAAACTGTGTTGATTTATATTCCGTTCCAATTTCACAAATAATACAATGGTCTTGGAGTATATATTCTGGATACTGACGTTGTTTATATTCTTAATAACGTGTTATAGTATTCTCTCTCTTATTTGTCTTTATGAATATTACTTTTACTGTTTAGTCTGTTCTTTAGGTGGTATTTATTTGACGTGGCTCTGCAGTTATAAAACCCATTACTGTTTTATTGTTCTATGATATTTTTTTTGTATTCTTGTCTTTCAATGTGCTTGATTCTGTATCCCTTGTTGTGTTCCCTGGTTACTTATGAAGAGGCCCTGTACTTATACATCCAGGCATTGTGTTATTGTTCTATGCTAATGTCTGTATTTCGTTTTCACTAATGTGCTTTGTCTGAGTGCCTTTTTGTGTTTCTTTCGTGTATGTGATGTGTCTATGTACTTAAACATTCCGTCATTGTGTTATTGTTTTATCGTACCATGGAACTTTTTGTTTATATATCAGTTTGTGTTTATAGTGATAATAAAACAACGTTGAATGATGTACCAATAGTCGACATTTTTACGGAATTGTGTCTGTTTGTTGTGTTCACACATCGGTGTCAATGTAATGGCAATTAATACGACTGTAATACATGTGAGAGGTTTAGCTAGCTATTAAACCAGGTTCAATTCACCAGTTTCGACATTAAAAAATGTCTGTACCAAGTCAGACATATGGCATTTGTTGTCTATTCGTTTGATGTGTTTGAGATTTTGTTTTTCCCGTTTGATTAGGAACTAGCCGTTCTGATTTTCCCTCGGAATTTATTTTTTTGTGTGAGTTTACTTTTTTCGGTATCCTTCTACCCCCTTTTAATGTATGTACATGAACATGATTCATATCGAATTCGAAACATAAACTGGGGATGGCTTTTTCCATATGTTTTATATACATCTTACGCGCTGGTACCCCAATGATCAAACAAGTTCTTAAAAAGAGCCGTCAATTGTCAAAGCAACCTCGAACTCAATGATGCAATGTCATCAAACTTCGTCATAATTTTTTTAAATGTTTGTAAATATTTCTGTACTAAGATGATTGTGTGTTCTTCTTTATGTGAAATTATTTCATAAAAACACGGGTAACTTTTTTTTAAATATATCCCTGACAAAGGGGATAACCTCTGAACCATTGTAATCTACAATAGAAATACAACTCTGTGATAGGGTATTTTTTCCAGCAAAATAATAAACATATTACTGGCATTGGGTTCCTTCATGTTATACATGTACCATTATTTGAACATGTAACAAAAAGTAGGGTTCACGGGAATTGTGTTAAAACGACAAGCTATTCAATTGTGTTATTCTTCTTAGGTTATAGATGATAAAAGTAAGTTGACATTCAAAACAAATCATTTAATCTGACATTATTACGCAATAAAGTAGCGTATCATGAATTTCAATAGACAATGATTTACGATTAAGAAATTTCTGAAAAGTGAATAAAATTACAAGTTAGCGGGTACAGATATTATATCGTTGTGTTGCAAAGAATTTTTACTTCGTATTAGGTTGTTATCAGATATTATAGATTAAAAACATGCCGTTGGCGATTTCGTTTTTCAATCGCAATGATGTAAAACCAACACGTCAATTTAATACAAGTACAACGAATGATCAGATTGATAAATCAATGAAAATTTATCTGTTTTACAATTGAAATAATGGAACGTGACTCATATCACCAATGCATGACATTTGTACATATCACATGTTAATAGATTGTAGATTTAGTATAACTGTATGTAACTAAATCAATACGTTATATGCCTGTGGGTGATTTGTTAAGAATAACTTATTGTAAAATGATTAAAAGTAATACCATCAGGTATTAGACTTTAATTTTCAATTCAGTCCAAATTAAAATAAAAAATCTGAACATTTAGCTTGAAAACTATTAGTTTTGATTTTATTCAGTAAAATCAACTGAACCTCCTTTTATGTTACCTCCTTAATCTAATTAATTTATCTCTGTAATCATTTAAAATGCCCAAAACAAATACATCTATACGTTAATATGAACTTACTGTGACAGGGTACCACGAAGGGAGTCGGTATTTATGTTTTTAATTATCGCTCTTTATAAACAAACAGAACGTCCACTCATATAACCCATAGCACGTTAGAAATTTGTATATCTATCGGATTAAGATTCAATGATACAGTTATTGTTTTAAAACTCAATACTAGTAGATGTACCTTTATGACAACATATACAATTGTGATAAGAACAACACATAATATTTATCTTGTCATTTCATGTACCAGCTTTCTGACCTGTAGGATGGTAAGTTTGAATGTTTTCCCAATTAACATTAATATATATTAGTAAAATATATTTAACTTGTTTTAATATTTTTTGTTTTATACTGATATATCATTCTGCATTATGCTTATTGTTGATATTTTAGTCCATTCTTTAGCGAATTCATTCATAATCGACTTGGTGTCATCATATCACATTTTATTGTGTTATGATATTACTCCGCAAATTATGAGGCCCCTTTAAAGCGGTATTATTCTTAATATTGAAATCAAATAATCAAGAACACAATACACACCAATTAAGATTTATTATTTTAGATTGCAGTATAAATACAACAAAAAAGCATTGACTTAACGATATAAGGATTCGGCACGAAATGGGGAAAAATATCGGCAGAGCGTTGCATTTCCCAGTTTCCATGCCTTATTCTTATACCGTAAATTTGTGATGTCAATACACTATTATTGTCCATGACATAGTACACTAGTTCAATAAATGTTTTGGGAATAAAATTACGCGACTTTGTTAGCACGGTTAGATTACACATAATGAAACAGTGATTTGATGATAAACATGATTCGCTCCGATTCTATTTTTTATTATAAAGAATATTAATCGATAAGGTCACATTAAGGTACTATGGCGTATATTTTTTTGCAATTAGGATACCATGAAAATCATCACATTATATAATGGTTCAAGTCAACTGATAACATAGATAGATTGGGAATGGCAGAATCTGGTGAGAACGTGGTCCAGCCTGTAGATGAGGCAGACAATCGGTCATCCCAAAGTAGTCAGACATATCTACAGTCATTAACTAGTCCAAAGACAGGTATTATTATTTTTTATTTTTTTTCTAGAGTTTAGGTCAAAACAATAGTTTCAAACATCAACCGGCGGATATCTAACAATTCCTTAAATAAATTTCTCAAACCATTGGTTAGTTTTTACCAGCAATGGTTAAGGTGTTCCTTTTAATATTTTGTTTGTAGATATAACTAAGTTCCTCAATCGACATTTACAGAACCCTAAATATATATATTATACCAATCAAGTTGACATTTTTTTCTAATTATTCTTCATTGTTGAGAAACTATAACATATTTATATTATGCAGGTTTTTGTTTTTGTTTTGTTTTTTTGTTGTGAACGCGAGGGGGGATATTGAATACTTTGTTTAGTGATTTTTTTTTACCAGAGCTATGACGCTATGTGGTCCTAAGGTCATATGGTATATTGATCCTGAAAATGATTACTATATTATATCGATTTATTTCTTAAGTGTTACGAAAGTAAACCGTACTTTTGTTGAACTCACAAAACTTGTTATTGCAGAATTCCAAGGGAGCAGCACATATAGTTGGTCAAATAAACCACAACCGTAAGTTGTTTAATCATTTTTGTTGCTAGCCATACATCCAGGTTCAACCCACAATTTGTTTTGTAAAATTTCCTTTAAAGTCAGGATAATGGCCAATGATGGCAGTTGTTATGTTAAAATTTATAGATTTCAAAATAATTGTTCATTAATGTATTGACTTCGACAGTGTTGCATAGTTTTTATTTTTCTAGTTTGTATCTTGTGTACTATTATTTGTTTGTTTTGCTTTTTTTGCCTTTTTATACGCCCGTCGTTTTTTTTTAATTTCAGATTTTAAGTTTTGGATTGATGGGGCTTTATTCATAAAAAAAAAGGGAGGATTTTCAACACTTCGGACAATAACTCAAAAAGGCTTTCACCAATGTCCATGAAACTTTGGTGAATTGTTTATATCTATTGACGTAAGCTCCCTTTCGGTTTTTTTTTAATTTCAGATTTCAAGTTTTAGATTTATGGGGCTTTATTCATAAAAAAGCGGAGATTTTCAACACTTCGGACAATAACTCAAAAAGGCTTTCACCAATGTTCATGAAACTTTGGTTAATTGTTGATATCTATTGATGTAAGCTCCCTTTCAATTCTTTTAAATTTCAGATTTCAAGTTTTGGATTTATGGGGCTTTATTAAAAAAAAAGTGGGATTTTTAACACTTCAGACAATAACTCAAAAAGGCTTCAACCAATGTCCATGAAACTTTGGTGAATTGTTTATATCTATTGATGTAAGCTCCCTTTCAATTTTTATAAATTTCAGATTTTAAGTTTTGGATTTATGGGGCTTTATTCATAAAAAAAGGCGGATTTTTAACACTTCGGACAACAATTCAAAAAGGCTTTTACCAATGTCCGTGAAACTTTGGTGAATTGTTTATATCTATTGATGTAAGCTCCCTTTCAATTTTTATAAATTTCAGATTTTACATTTCCGTGTTATGAATTTTTCTGCTTAAAAAAGGGGGGATTTTGCAATAAATGACAAGTTAAAAGAGCAACGGGCGTTTCATGCGCTCAAGTGCTGCCCTTTTTTAACCGTGGCGTAGTCAGTTTGTTTTCAATCTTTGAGTTTGTTTCTTAAAATATCCTTAACCAACACAATGGCGTTACCAGTTTGTTTTCGATTGTTGAGTTTGGTATTTTTTGCACCTCTTTTGTAAACAAAATATGATCTCTATCTCGATTGGATACGATGTCACGTCCTCAGAAAGAACTACATCGCGCTTGTGTCAATGTTAAACACTAATTTACAACTTGTAGTACGGTGACCAAACGAACCTTTTTAACGTTTAATCGTCAAACATAATATATGGCTTTATTATATATCATTGGGTTCGGCAAAATAAGTTCAGTGTTGCATAAATTAATGTCAAAGGTCAACATACTGTTTTTTTCAGTCTATATTTTCAAAATTTAACGATATAGGCAGCATTTTGTGTTAAACTTCAGATACAGACATCTTTTTAAATCAATTGTCAATGAAATATAACGAATTAAATATCGATAATGGAATTTTGAGTTAGGAGGTACCAATATAATGATTGTTTACCGCTTTTGAAACTATGATTCTGCATTACTAAAGTGTTAAAAGCAGATATCAAGTCAGTCAAAACAGGTTTTGGAAAAAATATTGAGTTTATAACAAAAGTTTGAAGTTTAATATCGTGCAATTGTCAATCAATGATATGATCCTCAAAAGAATAGTATAATTGCCTTATGCCACTTGCTGACTTAGTTTAAAGGGATTAAATCAAGATATTTTCAATATCATCAACATCGTGTCTTATATCATATTCACTGTACCATAGCCCTATGATAAATGAACAACATATTCATTAAAATTGTCACAAAACACAATATTCTGCAACGGCAGAAACTAAGGTTAAACATACCTGTATTTTTCTACAATCGAAAATAATACGCATGCGTAAGGCACAGAATAGGTCCGTTTCTGTGTGATGAAGGGATGTATGAATATGCAGTTATTTCTTGTCGGAATTTGCTCCATATATATAATCACTCATGGAGAGAGTGCATTAAATACAAGACCTTTCATAGGGTCTACTCTACTATCATTCTCAATATAAAACAAGGATTGTGCCATTGGATGACATGCAATCAATTCTGTGGATGTTTTTGTTAATTTATAAATATTCATATGATACAAATTTCAAAAAAGTAAGGATGCAACAAATCTAAATAATGGACAAATACAAAAAAAAGTACAACAACAAAAAAGTCCAAACAAAATCTAAAACTAGAACATTAAACGCTTCTAATCAACGGACCGATGAAACATTTGTAGTCTTTTGAAAAGAACAGTTGTAGAAACAATTCAATAAGTTACCATTGAAAAAAAGGTTTCTTGTCTCACCAAATGTTCAGATGTAGTGCCTTTCCAATCAGTGGTTGTCTCAATCGTCGGTTTAAGTTGTAAGTACGGTCAGCCTTAGGTGAACGACTAATACATCATATGCAGGTACAAATTACTTTAATTAATCCCATTTGCAATACATTGATTTGGAACTGGCTATCATGTAAGGCTTGATCTCCATCTGCCAATAACCCATCTTGAAGTGTGTGATTAACAAAGTTTAACATGTTTAAGGGGAGCGTCTTCTGAAAGGTCAACATTATGTGGTATGCATTTGTTTACAGCATTTGCATATCTAAATCTTTTGACCATGGTGATGTTTGTTTAGTTTGATCTTTGAGTTTGAATATGTCCATCTGGTGTCTTTCGGTCTCTTTTTGAAAAAAATGCATGTCACAGACTATAGGGTTGCCATTTGTATTTCAACATTTGCATGTTATACTGTGAGACATATCTTTGGGTCCACATGTTGTTTGCCAACCATGCAAACTTTCACATGGTTCTAAATTCAAATCATATTTAATATTTAGAATTTCATCGATAGTCTCTCAGGTCACATGATCCTTAAGTTACATTACATAATCTATATTTACAGAATACAAACAGAAGAAGACAAGTTGTTACAAGCAGCGTGTACTATTCTCTATACTGTACCTAGGGCTATTGAACACCACATAGACAGAGAGTACAAAGGTGGTTTTATCCAAGCTATCCGTGATTTTAAAGATCAGATAAAGACTGAGCTCAGACCAGAGGAATGGGATTTACTCAGCCAACACATAGGTACATTACTTACATATCTTACACAGTGTACCTTTAGTTTTGTATATTCTGTCTTGTGTACTATGATTTTTCTGTTAGTCTTTTTATTTTATTTTAGCCATAGCGATCAATGAGTTTGACTGTCCCTCTGGTATCTTTTGCACCTCTATTAAAAAATTTCTAGGTCTAAGATTGTACTAAAACTGATAATAATTCTTCTGTACGTTTAATTTGCAAATGTAGTTGCTATGAATCTGAGATCCTAAATCATATCAAACGAGATGAACGCAAAACAAGAAATTTAGAGGCTTGTCTTTTTCAGACAACGACAAGGATTTTAAGACGCAGATAGATAGTATGTCATTGGGTAGATGACTCTAAAGCAATTTAAATCGCTGGTGAATAAAATATATTAATTCGCTGACGTTTCATATATAGTTAATTTTCTTATTGACTAATTATGTAATTATCAATGTGGAAAGTATATGAAAAGTAAATCACAAAAATACTGAATTAAAAAAAAATCGGAACGGAGATTCGCTAATCAAATTCAAAAATTAAATGTTCAAACATATGAAACAAATAGACTGTCATATTCCTGACTTGGTACATGTGGATTAAACCTGGTTTTATTGCTAGCTAAACCTCTAATTTTTTATGACGTCACCCGCATAAAATTAAAATATATTGACAACGAAGTGTGAACAAAACAAACAGACATAATAGTTAAATTGTCAAAAAAATATAACAAAAAATTAGCCAAGCTCCACTGTTGTTCAAAAATGATAAATAAAGAACTGTTTTGTTAATCCCGTCGCGGTGATGGAGGCATCAAATAACACCGTTGTCCATTTGTGTGTATGCACTTACCAACATTTGACAACAGTTATGAAACTAAATTTACCGTTTTAGCACTTAAACTCTTGTTTGCGTATGCGCAACAAATAAGTAAGACATCTGTATATAATGCGTGTAACCCCTAAACACTGATACAGGTTTGATGTTGGTGGCAAGACGTTTGACGTTATCGAGTTTTTCCTTTTATAAATTGATACACCTGCCGTATGTTTACACGTGTGTTAAATGGACACATTCTTCTTTCAATTTGTATTATATTAAAAAATTGTAATGTTTCACACATAAAAGAAATTTCATTTGGTCATATTGTTTTCATATCAAGTAGGGAAAAGTGTTGTTGCTTTCAGAGTTATATTTTTCAAATTCTCTATTATATTTACAAGACAACAAAATTAACCAAACTATCTAACTAGATCACCGTGGTTATCATTTGTTTTGTTTCTTTTACAGTTCACCACAGACTATTCTATTTCTATGATCAGATAATACAAGACACCATTTTAGATAATGAAGTCCTGGATCTTCTGATTTCCAGATGTATCTTAAGGAAAGAAGACAGAGCAGAAATAGAACACAATCCAAGACAGTCTGACCGCAACAAATGTATTTTAGACTTTCTAATTCAAAGACCAGAAGATTCATACAGTGTGTTATTAGAAGTTCTTAAGGAGTCTTCGACTTGTTCTAGAGACCTGATAGAATGTATGGAAGGTCAACTTTATTTCAATCATAAAGTTGTTTCTCAGTCGAAAATAAAATCATGTAGTAAGTACTTTGTCTACATGTTGTTTTTAGTGCCAGTGCACAAAAAAATAGTTTTTTTTAGGGATGGGGTGAGAGTGGTAACGACGCTTGTAAATAACTGAATACATGATAACACACTCACCCAAGAGAAAGCTCACAGTTATTTAGAGAATATCAAAGTACTAACCCTGCTAGTATACGTTTGTGTGTACAGAAAACAAAAATAAAGTTACTCTTTTGTTACTGTGACTTGACCATGCTGGCTTGTAGCAATTTCAAATTGCTATAAAAATGTTAAAACTAAGCTTTCATAAATATTTCCTTTCGAAACGTCTTCACTATTCATAGGAATCGAACATAATTTGAATTAAAACATTGTGTATTCAATAAAATGTATGCACAATAACAATATATTGTTAACTAGATTCCATGAGATGTGGGAGTTTACCTAAAAGCATTATACTTTTGATATACAAAACACTTTACGAAAGAAAAATTGGTTACTTCCATGAAAACTTCATTAAGTATTTATGTGCTTGCAGTTGCTAATTAGCCTCTAGTCATCAAAGAAAAGGTGATTAATAAGTTTTATGTCAAAGAACTTTTGACCTTTTTTTCTTAAAACAAATTTCATAACAAGATACCAAAACCTTGTTGATAAATATTCAGTATGAACTTCTCAAATTGAACATGATGGTTTTGAGGTATACTCTAAGGTACTGCCGTTGATTATCATCTTAATTGGGTGCTATTATAGTGTTTTTCGGTTATCATGGTAAATTGTTAACCTTAAAGTCATAACAAACCTCTAATTTAAAAAAAAATATGCATATGTTTTTTATAACTAAATGAATAGTGTGCATGATACAACTTATGTACATATACTTTTTCTGAGGAAAATTCTTTAATTTGTCCACATTTAGAAGAAGTTCACTTATTCTTAAGTGCTTGCTTCCAGGAAGCTATTCGCCGACATATTTCCCGTATGCATAGTGACCCGAGCTTAACCCTCCGTTGAATGCAATACGCATGGGTCTGTCATTGAAATAAACAAATATCTGATTATAGATGTTAAACACGTGCTCAATACCTATGTTTTTTTGTGATTTGTTTACTATAAGGTGACAATCGGTAAAACTCGGCTTCAAAACACGGCATTTACTGAGCGGCCATCTTTGTTCAATCATAATAAACAGAGAGAAAAAAAATTGACGATTATATGATATATTTGAGAAAATAATGATAAAATCGTGCACAGAGGACCAAGTTTATGATATGTACATGCATTGGTTCAATAATTGATTAAACATTATTTTTCACCACTCACTCGTTTCATATGACTTTAATGATTCATTCTTTTTTTTTTGTTATGTCATAACACGTTACTTACACATCCAGTCATTGTGGTATTGTGCTATGGTCATATTTTGTATTATTGCCTTTGCATTTTGTTTGGATTTTTGTCTTTAATCTATTTTTTATTTGTTTTGTGGTGATTAATATGATTACACAATGGGACAGAGGTACCCTTATTTTTGTCATCACTATATATTGATAAAATTGAAATTAAAATAGTGACTATGTCAAAGAGATAGCAACCAGACCAACAGTCAGCATTTTGATGAGATAACAGCCGAAGGCCAGCAATATGTCAATACGTCCGTTTGTTTTGCCCACACATTGATGTCAATACAAACTTATTCCAGGCGATTGACATACAAGCAAGAGCTAGTTATACCACTAGGTTTGAATTACCATTTCTACTAAAGGACATGCCTGTATGAATTCAGAAATTTGACAGTTGTTTTTAATTCGTTTGATATGTTTGACTTTTCGTTTTTTTATTTTCTTTTGGTATCGGTATAATTGTTATTTTACTTTTTAAACCCTTGTTCGTGTACAGCTTCTTGTTGATTTCTTTAAGCCATCTAAATTTATTCAAAAAAAGTTAAAGCTTTATGTGAAAACACAGTCAATTATTTTTCTTTGATTAAGTTACAGGGTACCATTCAGTCACGTTACAAAAGAACTACCACAATCTTACGGAGAATTTGTCAAATACAGAATATATCATAGATTCACTGATATCAAAGGGAGTGTTAGATCCTGATGACCGGTCAGAAATAGTTTCTAGTGGAGTACAAGCCAAAATGAACAGAAAACTAATAGAAAAGATTAGAAGTCAACAAGATTATCAATTTTTTCTGGAGGCACTGAAGGGGGATTCTACAAATGCAAAGCTAGTATCTGACTTAGAATCAACCGACGTGAAAACAGATGAATTAAAGTCACATCAAACAGGTTTTGTATTTTTCTTAACTAATGCTAAATAGTTATGCACTCAATATAAACAGAAAGCATGACTGACAATGAGACAAATGACTTACTTGAGACCAAAATGACGTGGATAAAAAGTTTATAGGGTCTATGTAGTCTTTTTTCAAAAGCAAAATCAGTACATTATAGTTAGCTGTAAAATACCAAATATGAAACAGCTCAATGTGAAAAACCTGATTGTACACAAATATAAGACATATATATAAACATCATAAAGCATGATTTAGATTAATTATATACACGTTTGGATGGATAGTGAGCAATTCAGATGTCGTTTTACCAAAAGTCAAGTGAATACAATTCCTTATGTTTATAATTCTCAAGACGGTTTGGGCATCACACGGGAGTCAACAATGATTTGTAAGCTCAAATGTCGCACGTGGCAAGTATGCTAGACTCTAATCGTAATTCGATAGGATTATCAATTTCCCTACCGAAGGTCGTGGTTCTCTCCGGAAATTCAATCTTCATCAACGGATAAAAACATGACACAAAATGGTGCATACGGGTTTAAAAAGTCTTTATACACCAATCAAGCAATCAATCAATCAATCCTACACATTTCAATATGAATATACATCACAGGTTTTAATAGACAGGAATCAAACCATAGAAAAAAATCAATTAACTAGTTGTCAAAGGTACCAGGATTATAATTTAATACGCCATACGCCCGTTTCGTCTACATAAGTCGCATCAGTAACGATCAGCTCAAAATAGTTATAAAATACAGATATTTTCATCTTACAGGAGCAATACTACTATCAATGTCAAACAAACTAGGGTTCCAGACGATGGTTATATTAGTTTCTATGGTAAAAGGTGTCAATGTATCAAATACTAAACCAGAAAGCCATGATACCAGTTTATCAGCAGACGTATATAGACTACAGTCTTTGTACAAAAAGATACTTAGAATGACAGTGATGGATTCACATCAATATCAACAATTTGTTCGAAAAGTAAAAGAAGTGAGCTTTTTTTCTGATGTTTACACAGTTATTGTCCACAACTGCATTAATCTTAATACGAGGTTAAAATAATATATCATCCGTAAATGAACCTGTGTTATACAATATCCTTTAACTGTTAAACTTGCATTAGGTAAACTTCTTCATTCTCCACCTAGTCAACAACATTTGGCTATAATATTGTTTTATTTTTTACACGAGGTCGTGCCTCATGTTTATGATAGGAATAAATTTGCATATTCAATTTAATACTGTGTTTGATTTGTGAACAGATACTGGTAAGACTTGGTGAAGATGATGGTTCTGAAGATATAACATGGAATTTTGGAACGCAGGAACAAGTCAAGAAGGTTCTAAATGGTTTAAAAGGTAGCCTTAGAGACATGAACTAAACATATCTGAAAAAAAAAAATTATCGCTCCTCCCCAAGACAACGTAAAAACAGTATTTTACGGGTGCATTTGCAAATCAACACAGAAAACTAAAGACTAAGCAACATATATCTAAGTTACAATCTAGGTTAACGTTATTAAATTCCCTTATTCCACTTCAATAGTGAGTTTACTTATATCAAAGTAGCAAATTATAATTTGTCAATTATGACGTTAAATAGGGAAAGATGACAGCACTTGTCATAATTTCCTATTTATAATGAAAAATGACAGGATCTTAGCTTCTGTAGCTCCGACCAAAGAGATGAAAACAACCCAACGTCACTAATGGGTCTTCAACACAGTAAGACAATCATGCAACCGAGGTCTTCAGCTGGCCCCTAAACAATTACATATACCAGTTCCGTGAAAATAGAGGTCACACTAAACTCCTAAACATATAAATGAAATAAAATTTAAAAAAAACAAAACAAACAAGATATACAAAGGTTGGATGATTTTGCATTGGTTCAGGTGCAAAAAAGCAGCGGAGTTAAACCTGTTTTGTGAAACCTTTATCCTCCTCCTATACTGCCAATGTAGAATAGATGTATAATTGTATGTCACTGCGATTGCCATCTCGGACGACCTTGAACTATATCTCAAATTAGATTTTCCGTTTCTCATGTAATTTAAAATCAGCATTTGAAATGGCAAGAAAGCTCCTGTTGGGTGTTTTAAACAATGGTAATTATTCACAGAGCTACGGGACTTCAACCGGATGAATTGAGAGATTGTTTTACATTTTGCACTAACATCAGTTTGCCTTGATCTATTTCATCAAAACTTTCTGTTATTTCCAAATTGTAAATGTTTTTGGGATTAGTGAATTCAATCTTGCTTCTGATTTTAAAATATTCTAGATTTTTTGTATTATGTTCATTTACACTTGAACCTCGTGAAAGATGAATATGTGTTATTTCTTGGTAAAAATAATCTCATTGACATTTTTGTTGTAACGCGCTAGAGTTCAGGCATCTATTAAATATTATAAAGAAAGACAAATGGCGCACTGGCCTCTAGATACCGGCCTATTGTTATTAAAAAGGCAGCATTTCAACTATTTTAACTAAACATGTTTTAAGAATGCATGTACCATTTGAAATTGCGACGTGTGTCTACATTTTTTGGATATTGTTATTTTTTTTTATTTATTTCAAAATTTTTATCAACCGATATTTGTAGTTTGTTATGATGTTTGGTTGATACATCACTCTCTTCTTCAGCCGACCTTGATTGTTTTTACTTGAATTTGTTTGCATTTGTCATGTCGGGGCCAATTTGAACTTGCTTTGTGGTAGGGTTTGCTCAGTGTATGAGATGCCTTGTAGTTCCTTTTTTCTACTTTGTTCGGGCGAGACTCGTCGCATTGCCAATCATGCAGCATTTTCTAGTTTTTTGTATACATGTGTCTTACATGATAATTTAAGTATACACTTTCGTTAATGTATTTCCTTAGTGAAATCATGGTATTATCTCAGGAAAATATTCTGTTCAAATTTCAGAAAAAGAAGAACATTTAGATCTGAAAGAGAAAATATTGAAAATGGAAACTGAGCAGGACGAAGTTATTCCAAAGAATATTAGAGGTATATTATTAGTTCAAATGCTTTGAAACTTTGTATCTCGACAACAAAAGATTATATCAAAATATTCTGCTTTCGACTCACTGGCAGGTCAAATAGAATTGAAAAAGTAAAATAACAAAAATATCGAACTCAAAGAAGAAAATTCAAAACAATAAGTATGTCAAATGTCAAAATCAAAATTTCAAACACATCAAACGAAAGGATAACAACTGTCATATTCTTGACCTGGTACATACATTTACATATATAGATAGTTGTGGGTTAAACCTGACTTTATAACTAGCTAACTCTCTCATATGTTTGACAGTTGCATAACATTCAATTATATTAACTACGATATGTGAACAAAAATAAACAGACATAATAGATAAAAATGTCATTAATGGGAGTGCAGTAGTCAACATTGTGTTATAATCTTAATCAGTAAAAACAACCAAATTGGTCAACAAAAAAACACAAAAAAAGCATATAGACATATAGACATATAGACATATAGACATATAGACATATAGACATATAGACATATAGACATATAGACATATAGACATATAGACATATAGACATAAAGACATATAGACATATAGACATATAGACATATAGACATGATAGACATAAAGACATATAGACATATAGACATATAGACATATAGACATATAGACATATAGACATGATAGCACATTAGCAAAAATGAAAGAAACAATACAGAAATGTACCCAGCAAAATAGCACAGTGACGGGATGGTACTGAGCCTAGGTCGGGTGGATATAACCAAAAATAGGCGAAACAGTAAAAATAATATTCACAAAGACAGATAAAAGAACAATTTAACACGTTATTAAGATGATAACAACGTCAGTACCTAGAATCTATACTTTAGGTTCGTCGTGTATTACTTGTAAATACTGTATTCTAGCTACTGAAAATTACATATAATCTACCCTGTCATCTTTGAGTCGAAACAAAATTGTATCATACAGTGCTGTAGTCAAGCAGTTGTATATTTACGAACTAACTCTTTTTAGAGAAGGGACCCTTTTTTGGAGGATTTTTTTTGTGTTTCATTATGTCGAACTTTGAATAAGTCTGTTCAAAAAGCACAACAAGAATAAAAACATAAAAATCAGTGGAAAAGAGGAAAAAGAATTAAAACATGACTTTAAAAGTTGAATATTGAAAAGTAAATAAAAGCAACTGAGTTATTCTGCTGTACAAAACTGATATCTGATCTGTATCATAACAGGCCAGTAAAAGTTAGATTGTATAAACTGTGAAACTTTGATATATCAAGAGGTCATGTGTTTTGTTCAACGTGCTCGTGTTATAATTCCCTTATAAATTAAAAAAATGTTGAATTACCACTTTTACTGTTTTTTCTCTCGCCCAAATGATATTTTGTTTACATACAATGCTTATTCATTTGAGTGACGTTATTTTCATTGTTCACGAGTTCGGTCCTACTTTTCAGTGGAGTTGTGTCCTTAATTTGAGACATTGATTAATATGCCGTAGCAATTAAGAAGGATTGTAATGTCCCATGGACACATTCTTCTTTGATTTAATGCTAACAGATACATATAAAAAAGAAGATGTGGTATGATTGCCAATGAGTCAACTACCCACAAACAGACCAAAATGACACAAACATTAACAACTATAGGTCACCGTACGGCCTTCAACAATGAGCAAAGCCCATACCGCATAGTCAGCTATAAAAGGCCCCGATAAGACAATGCAACACATGTATACTGGGGACATTTGACTATGATTTTTAATTCTACCATGTAAGGGACATTTGACATACACATGAAACTTGCATGTAGTCATTGCAATAGGGCAAAAATACATCATTGGTTTGGCCAAACATGTTTTCTTTATACTTTGGCTTACGACATTTGGTATGAAGTTGGATAATTTGTTAACGATTATGCATATTGTTATACTACTTTTGTGTCATTTACCTTTGGCCTTCAAATAAATAAATTGTATGGAACATCTTGGTGTCACCTTTGAAAATTTACAATAAACCATGTCTTTTAATGTTTTGTGTCATGTCTTTTAATGTTCTTTTAAATGTTTTTACTATCAGTTATATTTGTATAGGACTTTTATTTGTTTATACAGCACAATATTTTATAATTGCTGGGGTAGTTTCAATTATAATACTATTTAAACAATCAGATGGGATGTGATGGCCACTGAGAAAAACCCATATAGTACTTCAGGTTGTCATAGTAGCCTTTAGCGATGAGACGTTAATGTCGAATCTGCAACAACATACACAACATACGTAATCCACATACTAATTGTCTGCTTATTATGACACAGTCAAATTAATATATTTTGTGATTATTTTATTTCTATGTAGCTACAATTTATAAATTTTTCAGACCAAATAGAAAAAGAAATAAAAGAATGGGAAATAAAGGATAAGATGTTTGTGACTACAAGAGCAAGTGAGTACGTCCTTGAGTGTTTACAGACCAACAGTTGTTTGACTTTAACTGCACCATCAGGTGTAGGAAAATCTTTCATTGCAAGACACACAGCACTAGATTTACAAAAGGAAGGGTACAAAATAATACCCGTGATAAAACCAGATGATATCAGAGATTATTATCAACCTGGTAAACAGACAGTCTTCATCGTAGATGATATTTGTGGCAATTTTACTGCCAATCAACACCAAATTGAAAACTGGCAACAAATGTTACCTGTAATTAACACAATTATTGCAGACAAATGTTGTAAGATTATTGTATCTTGTAGGTTACAAGTTTATAGAGATGATAAGTTTAATATATTAGAACCTTTTAAGTCCTGTGAATGTAATTTATTGTCAGATAAGTTATGCCTTACAGCTAAAGAAAAAGATATTATGGCAAGGATGTATATTGATTCAAGTTTAGACAATATTGATAAATTTTCACAAAATAGTGAATTCTTTCCTCTTTTATGCTCTTTATATCTTAGGGAAAAACATGGAGATGTTAAGGAATTTTTCAAAAATCCATTTTTCGTCTATCAAACTGAACTAGACAGTTTGGGTAGGCATGGAGATGAGGGGAACTATAAAATATGCAGTCTAGCTTTACTAGTTCTCTTTAATAATCAGCTGAAAGACAAATGGATCCAGAATACAGTAACACGTGATCAACAACAACTTATCGAAACTACATGTGATGCTTGTGGATTGAACAGAGGTACTTCCAAGGCAAAACTAAAAGAGGCCCTTCTCACTCTAGAAGGTACATTTGTACATAAACAGGATGGTATATATAGAACTGTACATGATAAATTGTTTGACTTCCTTGCTCATTACTTTGGTCAGAAAATGATTGAATGTTTAATAGACCATGCTGATAGTGATTTTGTTCATGAACGCTTCATATGGAGGAATTCAACAGATGAAGGCAAAAGTAACATAGACTTCATTATTCAAATACCAGACGAGAATTTTGAATTGTATTTAGAAAGGTTTATAAAGGACTGGTCAACAGGAAAAGTAAGAGTTACATTTAAGAACAACAATTTGAAAGTTTCAGAATTTAGACAACAGCTATTAAAGCACTTACAAAATCTGGACAAATCACTTCAAGTCACATTAGCCAATACATGTGACACAGTTTTACCAAAGGAGCACCATGGATCAGGTACTACGACACTGATACAGACTTGTTTTAATGGTTATACTGATATGGTACAGTGGATGTTACACAATGATGTAGATGTGGATCAATGTAGAGATAATGGGGTTAGTGGACTGTACATGGCAAGTCAAAACGGACACACTGAAATAGTTAAGTTGTTGTTACAGAAGAATCCTAACATTGATCTATGTCAAAAGGATGGATGTCGTCCTCTGTGCATTGCAAGTCAGAATGGACATACTGATGTAGTAACGTTGTTGTTAACGAGGAATCCTAACATTGATCTATGTCGTAATGATGGTTGTAGTCCTCTGTACATTGCAAGTCAGAATGGACACACTGAAATAGTTAAGTTGTTGTTAGAGAAGAATCCTAACATTGATCTATGTCAAAAGGATGGATGTCGTCCTCTGTGCATTGCAAGTCAGAATGGACATACTGATACAGTAACGTTGTTGTTAACGAGGAATCCTAACATTGATCTATGTCGCAATGATGGTTGTGGTCCTCTGTATATGGCAAGTAAGATAGGACATACTGAAATAGTAAAGTTGTTGTTAGAGAGAAATCCTAACATTGATCTATGTCAAAAGGATGGATGTAGTCCTCTGTACATTGCAAGTCATAACGGACATACTGATATAGTAAAGTTGTTGTTAGAAAAGAATCCTAACATTGATCTATGTGAAAATGATGGATGTAGTCCTCTGTATATTGCAAGTCAAAACGGAAATACTGATGTAGTAAAGTTGTTGTTAGAGAGGAATGCTAACGTTGATCTATGTCGAAATGATGGATGTAGTCCTCTGTACATGGCAAGTCAGGAAGGATATATTGATATAGTAAAGTTGTTGTTAGAGAAAAATCCTAATGTTGATATATGTGACAAAGATGGCTGGACTCCTCTGAGACAAGCAAGTAAGTACGGTCATACTGAAATAGTAAAGTTGTTGTTAGAAAAAAATCCTAATATTGATCTATGTGACCATGAAGGCCAGAGTCCACTGTACATAGCAAGTCGGGTAGGACATACTGATATAGTGAAGTTGTTGTTAGAGAGGAATCCTAATATTGATATATGTAGCAATGATGGACGTAGTCCTCTGTACATGACAAGTCACGGTGGACATACTGAAATAGTTAAGTTGTTGTTAGAGAAGAATGCTAACGTTGATGTATGTGACAATGATGGATGTAGTCCTCTGTACATGGCAAGTCAGGAAGGATATATTGATACAGTAAAGTTGTTGTTAGAGAAAAATCCTAATGTTGATATATGTGACAAAGATGGCTGGACTCCTCTGAGACAGGCAAGTAAGTACGGTCATACTGAAATAGTAAAGTTGTTGTTAGAAAACAATCCTAACATTGATCTATGTGACAATGAAGGCCAGAGTCCACTGTACATAGCAAGTCGGGTAGGACATACTGATATAGTGAAGTTATTGTTAGAGAAGAATCCTAACATTGATATATGTGACGAAGATGGCTGTAGTCCACTGTTCATGGCAACACTATTTGGGCATACTGATATAGAAAAGTTGTTGTCAAAAAGGAATCCTGATAATGATCTATGTGACAATGATGTCTGAAGTTTACTGAACATAGGAAGTCAGTGTGTTTCATAGTTATAACACGTATATCAAAGGTGTACCTGTCTTATAAGAAAAAATGTGTGCTTTAACTTAAAAGTGTTATCTTTAAACAGGTTTCACTGCTTGTTCGTTTTGAAGCTTACTTCTTTTAATGAATGTTTTCAGATCGAATTACAATACACACATATGGGCTATTATCTTCTGATCATTATTCTGTTATTGTTATTATTGCTGGCTTTTTTTAACGTATGTTATGACTTTTTATATTTTATCATTTTAGGATTACATTTTCATGTGAGTGCTATCAATGTTGCTTTTTGTTTTTCAACTCTACTTTTTGTACATAATACTTATGTTAATAACGATTATCCATTTGTTGGTATCATTACTTGTGTGTTTTTATCATTTACCCGATAGAGTGAACAGTAGTCCTGTTTTTTCATATTGTCATTTAATGATGATCATCAATGCGTTTTTGAACATTAACATGCGGTGTAATTAAACAGATATATCATGTTCTTGAGGGGTATTTGCGAAAAATACCCCTCCTTAACATGATATATATGTTTAAAATAGACAAAAGATTATAGCAAATAGTATATAATATTAAGAATAAAGAAATGAAATTATCTCCAATACACACCCGCAGCTCTCCAAAAACAGTTTTCTAATATCGTGGCAAATAGATCCGGAGACTGAAAGTTTAATGTACTTACGATACACGTATATAACAATTTTCCCTGAAAATATAAATGTAATTATTGGTCATGTCTTACTATGATGTATTGTTATGAATTATATATTGTTTATATTGCAATACAAAGATATGTTGTTTATTAAATTTTATCTGAAGAAGATCATTTTAAGTGATACATGTACATGTACATTTTTCTTAATTGTTTTCTGTTAATTTATAATCAATATTAATGTCACCAGTGAAAAGTAACAGTCTGGTACTTTTTACTGGCAGTTTTGGTTCTGTTGGTTATCTCCCATAAATACATTCATTATAATTTGTATGTGAACAGTTCAAGATAGTATCTTTATCATTTAAGCTATATTGACGTATGGATTGTGAAATAGTTACTATTCTTAATGACAGTTTTTACATAATAACATATCAGAACTAGTTTTGTATTTAATTTCAGAGATTAAGGATTAAGATGTTTTTTCTGTAATTGTTATTAATAATGTTTAGGTCTTTTACAACATATGTGAAATAATTTGATAAATTTTATTCAAAATTTGTATTTCCTTTGTATATAAAGGGATAATACATTAATTATGTAATGGATTGTTTGAATTAATTTTAAGTAACCAACAAGATTTTTTGTTGTAAATATAAGAATTAAAAAGAACAAGTATTTTCTTTCATGAAGAACTAAATACGATTGGGCAGTCATCCATTGCATGATTGTAAGGTAAAACTATATAAAATAAGACGGGAGTTCATTTTGTATAATAAATAGTAGATTTGAAGCTAATGCATTATTATGGTTATGATTTATATTGAGCAGATTTGTATTTCATGATTGTCATGTAAAGCAATATAGAAAAAAACGTTTGATAAAAAAGATATCATGCTAATCTTAAGGTCCTAACACAACAGGGAAATAACTTAGCTAAATCAGCTAAACGTTTAAATCACGTTGTATTGTAAAAGAAATATTAAGCTTCTCAATGATAAAAATTAGTGATTGTCAAACTGCTATATATCCAATCATTTTTCCGAGAAAGTGATTGGTTAAAGTTTTTTTTTAAATTTTTATATTTTTTTTCAAAGGTCAAAGTAAATATTTTGTCAAAGTTTTATGAAATTTAAACGAGCCAAATTGATTTCAGTCAAGGTGTTGGGAACCATCTTAAGATGCTTATTTAGATATAAGTGTAGGAATTGCAAACTAAGTGTTTTAAAAATATACAATTAACGAAAAATAAATTCAATACTCACCAATTTAGAAAGATATATATTACATCCATCACATTTATATATTTCTATGTACAGTATATTAGTCTATTAAAGTTAATTCTCGTGCGAATTAATCGTTTTACATGTGAAGGTCAATATATTTTACCAGCTAACAATTCTAAATATAGAAATAGGTGGAAACCTATTAAAGTCGGTCAATATGAAATTAAATGTATGTGTGTACATGTAATTATATTTAGTCTAGCAACTCACACAGTCAAAGCTAAAACTGTCATTAGAGATGCACATATGATTGTATTTTTATCTCTAAATTCTGTATATATTTGTATGTATATTCTGCTTTTTATATTTGAAATACATGTATCAAATACTTTTTTACAAAAAAAATCAAGATGTCACTTAATCCATTGCACATATGTTCTTTAAATTGTCAGGGGTTAGGAAAATATGAAAAAAGAATTAGACTAAAAGAATGGATAAAACAACAAAAAGGCAACATATAATTTTTACAAGAAACACATTTTTCGAACAATTCAATAGATAAAGAATTTACGGGCGATTTATATCATAGTTTTGGAAGCACACGATCAAGAGGTGTTTCGATTTATATCAACCAAAAAATTAACTATGAAATCATAGATAAATATGTAGATCAAGACGGAAGAATTGTTTTAATCAACACAGAAATCGATAAAAATATATTTACCTTTGTAAACCTTTATGCCCCAAACACATGTGAAGATAGAAATATATTCTTTAAAAAAGCTTTAAGTGTCATTGAAAAATATAGTCTTGGTATAATTATCATAGGCGGTGATATGAATGAAACGCTTAATAAAAGATAGAAAAAGTAATAGAAATGATCAACATTTTAATCATACGTTTTTTGATTGAGTTAAGTCTGCCAATTGATATTTTATCGTATGTTTTTCTATGTTGTGATGTTATGCTATTGTTTCAGAAAAAGGGAGAAGGTTTGGGCCCATTAAAACGTTTAATCCCGCTGCAAATGTTTGCACCTGTCCTAAGTCAGGAATCTGATGTACAGTAGTTGTCGTTTGTTTATGTAATATATACGTGTTTCTCGTTTCTCGTTTTGTTTATATAGATTAGACCGTTGGTTTTCCCGTTTGAATGGTTTTACACTAGTAATTTTGGGGCCCTTTATAGCTTGTTGTTCGGTGTGAGCCAAGGCTCCGTGTTGAAGGCCGTACTTTAACATATAATGGTTTAATTTTTAAATTGTTATTTGGATGGAGAGTTGTCTCATTGGCACTCACACCACATCTTCCTATATCTATTAAAACTCTGATAAAAAAACTAAAATTTATAGATATATGGAGAGCTATAAATCCAAATAAAACGCAATATACCTGGAAAAGGAAAAATAATGAAGTAGCTAGTAGAATTGATTATTTTCTAGTAAGTGAAGATGTGAGACCAAGAGTACTCAGCATTTATATACGACCTGCAACAATTCAATATACAGATCACTTAGCGATTTCACTTAAAATTAATCATTGTCAAGGGAACAAAGGAAAGGGATACTTCAAATTAAACAATAATATTCTTAATGACGAATCATACAAAATAAAAATAAATACTTTGATAGATAAATATGAAAAATTAAGAAATAAAAAAAGTCTAGCAATCGTGTGGGATCTTTTTAAAATAGAAGTAAGAGAGAAAACTATAGAACATTGTAAATTAAAAGCTAAACATAAAAGAGATGAAATTACAAAACTAGAACAAGAACTTAAACTTTTGAATGAAATTCATGATAACAACCTGGATGGAAAAAATAATAATTTGCCAAATATAATAGATTCAATAAATAAAACAGAAGAAACGCTACAAACTCTATATTCAGATAAAATAAAAGGTGCACAAATAAGATCACGAGTTAAATGGATAGAAGAGGGCGACAAAAATACAAAATATTTCTTGGGATTAGAAAAATCAAGACAAACAAGGAAAAACATTACTGCGATAAGGGACAGTAAAGGAGAAATAACAGAAGATCAAGGCAAAATATTAGAAACGGGGAGAAATTATTATGTCAATTTATATAAGTCAACTTACCCTGATCGAACAGAAATTGAAAATTATATTGAAAAAACTAAAATAAATTACAAATTAAGTATACTAGAAGGTAATGAAATTGACGGCAACCTGACAATAGAGGAATGTACACAAAACAGATATATAGGATTTAATATTAGACAAATCCAAGATATTATAGATTATTCGGAAAAATTCAATGTAGATGGAGCTATCCTATTTTTAGACTTCACAAAGGCATTTGACTCGCTAGAATGGGAATTTATGTATTGTTCTTTAAAGAAATTTGGCGTCCAGGAATCTCTTTTGAGGTGGATAAATACTTTATACACAGATATAAAGGGTTGCATATTAAATAATGGCTGGATTTCAAGACCCTTCAACATTGAGCGCGGAATCCGTCAAGGGTGTCCCGCGAGTTCTATAATTTTCGTAATTGCTGTTGAAATTCTAGCCAGTAGATTAAGACAAAATACAAATTTTAAAGGTTTTCAAATTAAACTAGATAATAAAACCCATACATTAAAATTAAGCCAGCTTGCAGACGACACCACTTTATTTTTAAATTCAAAACAAGAAGCGTCATTAACTCTGAATATTATAGAAATTTTTGGATCACTTTCAGGCCTAAAGCTTAACAGAAATAAAACAGAAGGAATATGGCTCGGCAATTTAAAGTCCTGCAAAGATAAAGGTGAAAACATTAATTTTACACAAAAACCTATAAAAGTTTTGGGAATATACTTTGGACTTAATCAAAATGAGTGTAAAAAATTAAACTTTCATACGAAAAATCTGAAAAAATAATTAAAGATTGGAATAAAAGAAATTTAACTATGTTAGGTAAGATAACTCTTGTTAAATCATTAATCTTACCGAATATTACTTATGTTGCATCTGTAATCGAAATTTATATATTAATACCTAGCAAAATTTAAAAAATTAACATACAGTTTTATATGGAATAATAAATCAGAAAAGGTTAAAAGGGATATAATAAGTAAAAATTACCATGCTGGCGGGCTTAAAATGATAAACATAGATAAATATCTAGAAGCGATAAATATTATTTGGGTAAAAAAACTCATCTACAACGAAGACCTATCACCCAATTGGAAAGTCTTACCAAAATTTTATTTTGATGAATTTGGACAAGAATTCCTTATATTTAAAATGAATTTCAACAATATTAATTTGGTTTATAAACTGAAAGAACTAATTCCAAAATTTTACTTGACTTTAATAATTAAACCATGGATAAATTCAAAATCTGAAAAAAAATCAGATGATCTATCATATAAAAAAATTAGACAGCAGCTTTTATGGGGCAATAAAAATATCAAATTAAACGGTAAATGTCTCATTTTCAAAAACTGGATAAACAGTAAAATTCTTTTTTTAAATGACATTATTGATAATAAAGGAACATTTAATCAAAACATGATCTTAGATAAACTTTCCTGCCATGCTAACTGGTTTTCAGAATATTCTAAATTAATGAAAGCAATACCAAAACAGTGGTTACAAGAGCTAACTAAAGAAGAATCATTAAAAACAAAAGTTGCCATTGACTCCGAATATAAATTTAAAGATAAAAAAGGAAAAATGGTATCACTTAAAAACATTTCCTCCAAAGACATTTACATCTCCCTCTTAAATAGATATTATGAAAAACCAATAGGATTTCAAAAATGGGACAACATATTTATCTTGGAAAACAACACAAACAAAAGACAACAAATGCTAAATTATATCTTTTATTATATACAAGATAATAAATTTAAAATGTTAAGATGGAAATTTCTGCACTACATTTTACCAACCAAACAATTACTTTTCTCTTGGAAAATAACTAAAACTCCGCTATGAAATATTTGTAATGTCATCGAAGATTATGAGCACTACTTTTTAACATGCAAATTTCTGAAATCATTTTGGGATCAAATAAAACTGTTACTTGATAAACTTAAAATAAGACATCATATCATATCAATTAAATCACTTTTGCACGGATACAAAATAAACGATACAAGTTACTTCAGTTTTAATGATTTAATAACAATTATTCTTTTTACTGTATATAAAGGATACTATATATCCGAACAATAAACAAAACAAATTGATATGTTTGAAATTTTCAAAAAAGAATTTCTTTCATATCATGAAATATTGATAAATAAAGAAGGCAAATATGAAAAAATCCATAATCTGGTTGCAGCAAAAATTAAGTTAATTTCATAAATTAGAATTTATTATACATCATGTTATCATATTTCTATTCAGTTACATACATGTCATTATTACTATATATACACATTGTGCACTAACAAGTACTAACTTATCAATAAAATGCTATATACTAACGTTAACGAGGCCGGTATAAGGTACCGGTACTTCATGTATCTCTAACAAATGTAAAATTCAAATAAAATATTAGAACACTTAAAAAAAAAAGGGAATTGCAAACTAACAACATGGTTATACCGTACAACGATTGTTTAAATTGATTGAACAAATGTATATATTTAGATTTCACATAATTAACATTTAAAATGAAACATGTGTTTGTTGTGATATATTGAATGATAACCATCAACGCGATTCATTAAATTGACCGACCTTCCAGAAATAAAAAAAAAGACTTTACCATGTGTCTTTTAGTGAACCAAATAGTTAACCCAGAAATGAGAGCGGAAGTGTATACAAAGGTGCACTTAACCCTTGCCAAATCAAAATTCGAAGACATCGTATGAGTGCTTATGAGACAATTAAACACCAGATACAATTGTCACAAATGTTTACAAATTTAGTTTTAAAAAGTGAGAAGATGGGGTATGATTGCCAATGAGACAACTCTTCAAAAGAGATTATCGCAAATAAAGTTAAATATCAGAGTAGAGATTTAACCGCCAGATACTAAATGACAAAGATGTTCTCAGCTGTAGTCCATTTTGAAAGGTGAATATGCTGTCAATTAAATTTCAGTAAGAACATTGACAGAATTGAGGGGGCTTTAATTTTTTTTCCCATATAAAATATAGCGCAAAAAATGAACAAAACAAATGTTACCCCGCCCACTCCCCCTCCATTTGTAGCAGTCTGGTCGATCACATTATGTCTCCCACGAATCCTGTATCTGCATCTGAAATATGTTTAGATTAACTTAGAGTAGCATGACATTATGAGGCCATCAACCATGAGCAAAACCTTAACCGTCTATCAGTAACTCAAAACATGTTTCAGAAAAAAACAAATTGACATTAAGCAGGAAAAAACAGATAGTGTTATATTTAGTTTGTACATGCTGGCATGTTTGGTTGATTAAGTTGTTTGTTTGAAAGAACCATTCCAGATGATGTCACGTTTGGTTGATTAAATGGTTTGTTAAAAGGATTGGTTGATTTATTTTTTGTTAAAAGGACCTTTTTCAGATGGTATCATGTTTTTGTAATTACAGGGTTTGTTAAAAGGACCATTTCAGATGGTGTTATATTTGATTGATTTTAAATTATTTTAATTACCATTTCAGATGGTGTCATGTTTGGTTGAGTTTTATGTTTGTTAAAAATATAATTTCAATTGGTGTCTTTGGTTGATTTATTTGTGTGTTTAAAGGACAATTCAAAATGGTCATACCGCTGTAGACAGCCTTAGCATTAATGATTATATGAAATGATGGAGAAGTGCCTCAAATCTTAATTAAGCTTCATACCGGGTGGCTTTGGCTAAACGTTTTGTAAAGATAGCAATCCCTTTTCCTCTATGTTTTGAACGGCCTTAGCAATTATGTTATAAATCGGTCTGTACACATCCATATACCAAGTAATTGTACCAAATTTTACAATTCTATGTAAGAATATAACGAACCAAAGGATACAAAATAACGAATAGGTTTGCTAGTAAATTTGTTCAGACCACTTGTATAGAGTACAAGCTTTTTTGAAAGTGCTTCAGCAGATGACATTAGGTTTTCATTTTGTGATAGCAAGTTGTATAAGACCATTAATTTATTAACTGATTCTTAAACAGTCTGCTTGTAATCTAATATTGTATTTTGTGTGTTTAAATGACGATGACTATGAACCAAACTTTTGAAGGTCTTAGGTATAAGAAGATATGGTATGAGTGCCAATGAGACAATTCTCCATCCAAGTCACAATTTGCAAAATTAAACCGTTATAGGTACGGTTCAAACACAGAGCCTTGGTTCACAACAAACAGCAAGCTATTAGTGTAAAACCATTTAAACAGGAAAAAACGGTCTAATCTATATATAAAAAAACGAGAAACACTTATGAAGCACATCAACAAACGACAACTACTTAACATGAGATGTCTGACTCAGGACAGGTGCAATTAAATGATGCGTTTTCAAACGTTTTAATATGTACCAACCTTAACCCTTATCCGAAACAATAGTGTAACATGAAAAGAGAGACACACTATAATAGTGAACATACACTTAACACATAAATTTGATCTATGTTACAATGTAATTAGTTATCAAAGGTACCAGGATTATAATCAAATACGCCAGACGCGCGTTCCGTCTACATAAGACTCATCAGTGACGCTTAAATAAAAAAAAGTTGTAAAGCCAAACAAGTACAAAGTTGAAGAGCATTGAGGATCCAAAATTCCCAAAAGTTGTGCCAAATACGGCTAAGGTAATCTACTCCTGGGATAAGAAAATCCTTAGTTTTTCAAAAAAATCAAAGTTTCGTAATAGGAAATTTATAAAAATGACCACATAATTGATATTCATGTCAACATCGAAGTGCTGAATACTGGGCTGGTGATACCCTCGGGGACGAAACGTCCACCAGCAGTGGCATCGACCCAGTGGTGTAAATGGTACAAGGATTATAATTTAAAACGCCAGACGCGCGTTTCGTCTACATAAGATTCATCAGTGACGCTCAAATCAAAATAGTTGTAAAGCCAAACAAGTACAAAGTTGAAGAGCATTGAGGACCCAAAATTCCCAAAAGTTGTGCCAAATACGGCTAAGGTAATCTATTCCTGGGATAAGAAAATCCTTCGTTTTTCAAAATATTCAAAATTTTGTAACAGGAAATTTATAAAAATTACCACATAATTGATGCAACATTAATAAAAAAAAAGGTGAATAAGTAAAGACAACAGTAGTATTCACGTTACGAAAACTGGCATTAAATTTCAATTTTACCATACAAAAGTTGATCAGTATAAACTTGTTATTAAAACTTAATTAAATTTCAGTTAAATTGTTTTATATTCATGATATTAGTAGTTTTGTTAAAAAATAAACGTATATTTGAACAAAAAATTTAACGGTGATAAACTAGATTTAAACCTTTTACAAATGTTTTAAATAAGAAATTTAAACTGCTATTATTTTTTAAATAAATAACAAATTTAATAACCCATAAATCGGAAATAAACTTAAGAAAATAAGAAATTTAACAAACTTATGAAGTTTTCATAAACTACTAAAATAATTCTTCTTAAATTAGACCTTAAATTCAAATCTAGAAATTTAATTTATGAATGAATTTTGTAAATGTACTATTTCATGCAGTGTGTGAGATGTTAAACAATAAAAATAATGATAAATAACCTTGAACAAAAAGCAGCCATGATATACAATAATATGCACAGGTAATTGAAAATAAATGTGAGTTAAGGTATGCAGTTTAAATGGAAAATGGAAATACTTAAAAAAAAAAACAGAATATTTTGATGTGCATAATACGAAGAAGTGAAAATTTATAGTAATACCAAACACTTATCAAACTTAGCTTTCCTAAACATTCTTCTTATTCTGACATCATTGATATAGAATTTGCAAACACTAATAACATAACTTTTTAATGTTAAAAGTTGACAATCGTTTCCTGAGACAAACGTTTGGAAAAAGAAACGTCAAAGAATAAATTATCCTACATATTGCTGTAAAGTCTTGCATGGTCAAAAGAAGTGAGAGTATTCAGTCGCATGCACGCCTATCATATTTTTTTTTGTCGGTATACATTTTGTCGGCTGTTTAATTTGGAGCGCATTTATAACATCTTTAGTGAATAACCAAATGCTACTGACTAGTTCTTGTATGGTTTTAAAGTCAATTCACTTGAAGATGCTGGTTCAAGTCATCCGAAAGGCATGTATCCACTCACTTGAAGATATCTCTACCAAGAAACTTTCAAAGAGGGACGAAAGATACAAAGGGACAGTCAAAATCATAAATCGAAAATAAACTGACAACGCCTTGGCTAAACATGAAAAAGACAAACAGATAAACAATGTCTGTACCAAGCCAATTCAAGATGCCTGTACCAAGTTACTTCGATTTTGTCAAGTCCTTTGAAGATGCATGTTCTAAGTCACTTTAAAAAGCCTGTACAAAGTCGCTTGACGTTATCTGTTTCAAGTCACTTTAAGATACATGTATCAAGCACTTGAACATGTCTGAACATAGTCCCTTATGATTCTTGTGCCTAATCACTGGAGGCTGTAGAATTCAGTTGAAGATGACTGTGTGAAATCACTTGACGATAACGAATGTCTCCTAATACAAGATATGTACTAAAATAAGGATATATCATACATGTTTATATTATAGTACTAGTAGTCTTAAAATGTTCTTAAGGTGGTGCCCAACACCTTGACTTTAATTAATTTGGCTCGTTCAATTTGCATAAAATTTTGACAAAATAATAACTTTGACACTTCGAAAAAATATTAAAATTTCAGAAAACTTCGGAAAAAATGGTTGAGTAGATAGCAGTTTACTAAACACTTATTTGACCATTGAGAGGCTTAATATTTCTTTAAAAATACAACGTTATTTATAAACGTTTAGCTGATTTTACAGAGTAATCTCTCTTTAGTGTTAGGTACCGCCTTAAGATAGTCATCAAAGTATTGATATTCTAAGTCGAAACAAACACGCCAAGTATAGCCTTATGTCAGCATTTGAAGTATGTATCTTTGTGTCTATGTTTTTCAATTTTAGCGTTTGGAACAAAAAGGATACTACAAGTACTTCGTCTGGTTGTTTCCAGAACTAACCTGATGAACATTTAAATATTCGGGAAGTAATTTTAACTAATATTGCTTCAAATAATATAATATAGGCATCCATCGCAGATCTCCACAGTGGCGGATCCAGATATTTTCATAAGTTGGGGCCCACTGACTGCCTGAGAGGGTGCCCGTTTTTAATCCGAAATCACCATTACCAAAACAAAATGTGATGACTAATTCTAAAAATTCGTTATCACAAATATAATTCGTAATAACCAATAAATGGGATTGACTCTATGCTGCAAATCTTTGAAATAACTGATCAGCTGTATTGTACATGTTGTATATTAAACCTATTTTTATTTGATTACATATTATTTTACAATTTATAATAGGGATTAGTTCGAAGTGGAGTTCATTTACAAATACTAGTATCAATTTTCAAATAAATTGGATTATTTCCCGTTGTACAAACTTTGACATAGTCATGTTGATGTGGAAAACATTTTCCAACTTTCGTTCATAACAGATGACATTGAGCAGATCGCAAAAATATTGCTAAATAAACTCGGATCCGAAACAAAAATAGTGAGAGGATATCAGAGAGAACTAAAATGATTAAAAAACCAAAAAGTCAAACTAAACCAGACCCCATGGGTGACCAAAAAGAAAATCGACAAAACACATATGCAAATTACTGCACAGTGCAATAAATTATGAGAAACATAAAAAGTCGGAACCATTTTAAAAACAAGGTCTTTTCAGATATATTACTTGTGGAGTTTTTTTTCAACTTCGTGTAAATATTTGAAAGATTTTTTAAACAACCGTGCATACTCTGAAATGTCTTACTTTCCTATTTTTTTAATTATAATTGATGATAGTAATAAGAAAACGTTCAATGAATGTTGAACCCTGCCAGATAGACGTGTTGCCTTTAAAATAATTTAATACAATATATGTTGTTGAACTATTTTTCAAAGTACTTGATGTACTTGCAAACACGTGAAAAATAGACAGATACATCATAAAAAAAAATAGTATACAAAATAAAGTATCAGTATTGCTTATAGTACTGCTAAAAAATAGACCAAACCACCAAAACTAAACATTGTTCAAAAATAATATCCATAAGAAGTAACTGAACCATGATGATAAGGTAAAGGATTATAGACACGTGACAGGCGGAGAAGTCGGGACATACAAAATTTGCATACAGGGCATGAAACCTTCCGCGAGAACAAACATTCACCCGCTGTAAGGGTATGAATCATTGATGTCTTTTAACATATGAAATAAAACATGTATTACTGTAATCAATTTGTTCAGATTTATGTCGTAGCTAGACAAACAAGACTCTAGACGATGCAATGACGGCGAAAACTTCCACGAGAACAAGCCTTTACCAGCTGTAAAACCATAACCTTGCAATTAACCTCTTTCTAAATTATTAACATCTATTTTATCAGCAATCAAAGACGGGCTTCAAAGTTATTGTGAAACTGCCTATTCTAGAGGTGGCGTGAATCAGATGTGGATACTTAAAAATTCCAAAGATCTTTTAGAGTACATACAATCTAACTCTCTTTCACCTTGTAACAGTATTAATACATTTGACTTTTCTACTCTTTACACAAGTGTTCCACATTCCAAACTAAAAGACAAATTGAAAGAGTTGATAGTGATTTGCTTCATAAAAAAAATGTGCAACGTAGATACAAGTATCTTGTCTTAAGGAGGGATAAATCCTACTCTACAAAGGATCATATTTGTTACGTTCGGAGGAAACGAAATGTGCCCCTCTACTTGCCGACTTGTTTCTTTATTATTATGAGGCTGACTTCATAAAAGAACTTCTTAGGAAGAAAGACAAGAAGTTATCAATACCCTCTAACTAAATAATTCAAAATTTGGTGACTATATGGAACGCATCTATCCAATCGAGCTAGAGATAAAGGATACTACAGATACAGTTAAGTCGGCCTCAAATCTTGACTTACATCTAGAAATTGACAACAAGGGTCGGTTGAAAACAAAACTTTACGACAAAAGAGATGATTTCACCTTTCCAATTGTGAATTTTCTTTTTCTAAGTAGCAACATTTCAGCAGCACCTGTATACGGGGTATATATCTCCCAATTGATACGATATTCCCGTGCTTACATATCCTTTCATGATTTTCTTGATAGAGGATTTCTGCTCACAAGGAAGCTACTACACCAGGAGTTCTAAATGGTGAAGTTGAAATCATCCCTTCGTAAATTTTACGGACGCCATCACGAGTTGGTTGACCGTTATGGAATAACCGTTTCACAAATAATATCGGATACCATGGATGTTCCTTACGTCGTTACTACAATCCCCTTCCGTTTCATGAATGTGACCTACCGAATTAGACTATTTACCGAATTTGTTATCACATAAACAACACGACGTGTGCCACATGTGGAGCAGGATCTGCTTACCCTTCCGGAGAACCTGAGATCACCCCTAGTTTTTGGTGGGGTTCCTATTGTTTATTCTCTAGTTTTCTATGTTGTGTCATGTGTACTATTGTTTGTCTATTTGTCTTTACCATTTGAAGCCATGGCGTTGTCAATTTATTTTAGATTTATGAGTTTGACTGTCCCTTTCGTATCTTTCGTCCCTCTTTTAGCAATGATACAATTGTCAACCAGAGGGGGATCAAATGATACAAATGTTCACAACTGTTGGTGAATTAGAGAGAAGACAATTAACCACGAGAGACCAAATTACGTGGCTATAGATATGCATATACATAGATTCAGTCTGATTGCCAATGTGACAATTATCCATCAAAGTTAAAAGGACCGTTTCAGATTGTGCTATCCATTGAAAAGATGGATTTGAATAACACTGCAAATTGGAGGACAGCATTCATCATTGATCTGAACTAAACCTGCACACTGTCTTTGCAGTTACAATATTCAGTTATATGATGACTTAATCTGATTGATAAGTGCGTCAAATATCGGCTTATGATATGATAAATCAAGTCTTCGGGACTTCCCTTTCCTGACAAAATGTTGAGTCATGGTGATCTAAATATTTAAAAAAAATAAAAGATCAAGGTCACAACAACAACTGATTAATATCAATTGGGACATTTTGATTGCATGTTACTGACCATTGAAAGGTAAATTACTTGATATATTTTGAGGTCAAAAATGAAAGGTCAAACAGCTACTGATAGATTTCGAATTGTTCAAAGTTCGGGTATCCAATGACTTTCTTTTTTATAAATATGGCTAATGCTCCATGGAATTTAGATGACAGGTATATGCGACAATTATTGGAAACATTTTCCCCAGTTAAATCACATTGAGGTAAAATAAACGTCCATATTTATTTTAAGTTCACCTACCAAAAGGTCAAGGTGGCAACAACAATTCATATCAATTCATATATTGTATTTATTAAAAAAAAAAATAATAAAAACAAAAAAACAATTCATATCAGAAAATTGGAACAGTTTGGTTAAAGAGTAGTATCTTTCAAATCATATGTTTGATCGCCAAATTAAACATAGCTCATAAACAATAATGTGTAACCATGCAAGCACTTGATATCGGGTGTGCTTAATAAAAGGCAAAGGCAATATTAATTTTTAGATAGACTGGATATAGTTATCAGAGGCTCATCAGTGACGCTCAGATCAAAATTGTTAAACAGCCAATCAAGTTTAAAGTGGAAGAGCTGAAATTTAGGAAAATCTGTTATTTTGGAACAATGCTTTTGTAAATCAGATTGTAGCCGATCTGTAACCAATGTTCTGTTGACAATACAAGGTCACTATAATAAAGCATATCCATTGTGACGTTCAGATATTTTTATTTCATTGTTATGTAAGATGAAAAAGAAGACGTTTAGCTATACACTACAGTCGTGATCAAAGAACAGAGTAAGAATTAGTACCCGACACATGTTTCGTCTTCTTTTTTTTTTACTTTTCTTATTCATTGGTCCACATTATTTGTTCTACAGATCTATGATTAAATTGAATGATGAATTGATTGTTGCAAAGACAGTCTTTAGTTGGCTACTTTTTAAGCTATATTCTTTATCAATACTATTCGATTTGAAGACACACATTTTTTAGCCCGTTTGTCTTTGAGTCGCCGATCGTTAGAAGTATTACATGATGATAAATAGTGAATGTATTTAATGTATTTTTTTCATGTGATTGCTTCAATTATTGTAGTTTAATAAATTAAACCTCAAATAAAGACATGTACCTGGTTCCTTAAGGTCTACGTTTTGTAAACAGGCGGATATGGTTTTGCATGCATAAAATGTACCAAAAACAAACAAAATATTTATCTGAAAAAAAGTTTAGTCTAGAATTGAAAAATTGAACTCAACTAAAACTTTCATACTTGCAATACATACACACCTAATCTGATAGGAGAGAAGTCGTATGGAAATGCACCATCAGGGTAATGCATACATTGTGAGCACCAATAATATGGATTACCAACTTGAATCACTATAACATCAAATTTGCACCAATCAACAGAAAAATATATATTACAAGACATTCTCAACCATCAGAAAATTCTATTATTTTTGTCTTCTCTTAGTTTATTACTACTTTCTTGGACCGCCTGTGTAACACAGAGATATAGGATACTAATATTGGACATTCATACTTCTTATTGAAAACACACTGACAAACTAATAAAAACGAGCAGCACTAGTATACAAAAAACAATTTTAGAAACACAACCCAACTACACAGTGTAGGGGTGTGCTTTGTTTAACATCAAATAGTTCAATAAGTCTTTAGTCGCGTTCAAGCGTTTTGTTTTTCATTTATGTCAACTTAGCCCATGGCCAACTCTCACCGCTCAAACACTTTATCTTATCAATATAACTTGCATCACTTTATTAAACTTGCACAACTTTGAAGAAAAAAACACCTGCAGAAATGTGTTTAAATTTCTCCTTTCTAGGAACACCCATCGCACACAGAGTCAGTACTTGCACTACTGGAAAAAAAGTATTTCAAACTCGCACAACTGAAGAAAACTTTTAAGTCATCTGAAAGTTTTATATTGTTTTCTTTAAGTTTCCTCCGTTCTTGGAGTATAAGTATCACATTAAGACAGAACTTAACTCGCACCTTTCGATAAAGATGAATTACTACTAACTGAAACTACCGAGAAACGTTTTAATCAGCATTGATCTATGTTGTCTTCTACTCTATGCTATTTCCTGCGTTCTATGAGTAACTGTTTAAAACCGAAACAGATGATACTTATTAGACGTTTAAATTCCTTTGGAAGAAGAACTGACAAACTAAAACAAAATTATCAACATTGTGCAATAGCGCATAATACCATTTAAGAATCATAAATCCTAGATGTGTATCACCATAATAATTTCAAGTAGTCTTCAAGCCGTCTTCGGATGGTTTTTTTTCTAGTAAGTTTAATCCTAAGAAAAAACATGAAAAAAACTCACTGAAGGAAATGATGGAAACAGAAAATTGTAATCAGAACAAACCAATTCATTATAAGATCATCTTTAGCTATTCATTACTACACCTACAAATATATAATGAATCACGCTCAGTGTTTGTTAAACATGCGAGTCTGTAATGACAAATATCTTTTATCTGTAAAATGTTATTGATTTGAAAGGTGAAGGTTTTCAAGTTTAATATGCATTTATTTATTTTAAGTATTGAATTTTTTTTTGAGAAATTGCTTTTTCAACAATTAAGTGTGATAAAGCTGTTTAAATTCAAGAACATTCTTCATGTTCTTAAAGAAGAAGGTTTTCAACATCATATGCTATATAATATAAGTGTGTGTGTGTGTGCTTCCTCTCAAGGTTAGATATAACAATTATGATAACCCAAATATAAGGCAAATACAAATATGTCTGTGTTAGTAATCTAAAGATTATATTTCTATTTAATGAAGAACATCAAATCAAGACAATATTTCATAGAGTTAAACAAATTATGAATGGTTATTACAGTTGCTGAGTTTAAAAAAAAAAGAAGTCGGGGAATAACCTACAAAAAAAAATATCCAAAGGAAATTTAAAACGATCAAAACAGGAATAATAGAGGAATATCATGATGAATAAATAAAGCACGTTTAAACATTTAGTGCGTCCCAATAAACTTTTTTTTCATGAATCTAAGTAATTCAAGAATGCAAAAAAAAAAAAATGCTAAAGTAAATAGATGCTTTATGTGCCTTAAAGTCAAACCATAGATATAGGAAGATGTGGTGTGAGTGCCAATGAGACAACTCTTCATCGAAATAACAATTTATAAAAGTAAACCATTAAAGGTCAATGTACGGTCTTCAACACAGAGCCTTGGCTAACACATGGTTTAACTTTCTATATTACTCCTTCCTCTATAATATCACAATGTAAGTCAGTTGTGTATCACGTGAATGAAAATGCACTGATTTGGTGTCTATTAATATCATTGGGGACTAACATCCAAACTTTTCGAAAATATTTGAAAAAATTGACTGAATAATATATCAACTAACATTTTTGTGCTAAAATACACATCAACCCAACTCATTATAAGTACCAGTATGCCATATTTAATCAGTTTTATGTGTTCATTTGACCGACAGCGTCCCGATCTTTATAAGTAAGTACGACTCGATATACATCCTAAAATTGGTTCGTTTTTTATTTTTTTTGTATTTTTCGGTCTTTATTTCCATCCAAAAATTACTTCAATTGACATGTACATAAACACTGTTAAATATATAACTTATTCGTAATTGTATCAAATTTAGTCTGTTTAAATTGTTATCAATGTATATAATTTATTTAGATATGTAATACGTTGCTAAATGAAAAAGTTAGGATTCTAAACAATGGCATTTAAAAAAATTTCTGATTCTTTTTCAGATAGTTTTACCGTTTCTATACATTATTTTTGTATTTGTAGAAGCATCCGGCGTGGTTGAAGCTAATACTTTGAATAATAGCAACTACGAAACTACTGATATGTTAAAAACTTTAGATGCAAGATAACGTTTAGGTATTCAGGTTCAATCAAACGTATATATTCAATATAAAGAAAACATCTTGTAAATTAATCATTTGGTCACAAAATCCACTGCAATGTAGTTCGGCATTTAAACTTTAAATTGAAGGATTTATTTTAAGATCGACTTACTTTTTGAAGCTGGATCTTGAAAGGTAAAGGTAAGTGTTTTATTTTTCATAACAACATATCATATGAAATATGACAAAATATACCACAGATATGTGAGGATTTTCTAAAGGAATTTCTCGCTACATTGAAGACCTATTGATGACCTTCTGCTGAAGTTTTTTTATTTGGTCGGGTTGTTGTCTCTTTGACACATTCTCCATTGCCATTCTCAATTTTATTGTAAAACATACCGATACACAACAGGGTACCTAATCTATGCGTATTTCTTTTTAATCAGGTTGTTGCGCTTCTTGTAAAAGGCGTCTATACAGATTTCAACTGCTGTTTTAATCTTTAATGTGAAAAAGTTTAACCAGAGACATATAATACAAGAGATTGGCAACTCGGCGAAATCCCGTGATTTCGCTCGGCCAGATTTAAATCTCGCGAGATTTCTGTGGTTAATAGAGTCTTTATCAAAGTATTAAAGGTACTCGAAGAAATGGTGAAGTTGAAGCATGAATTAACTGTTTCAGTGTTAAATTTAACATAATTAATTGAATAATTTTAGTTCATACGTAATTATGTATTTCAATGTCATTTTAGTTTTGATTATTTGTATTATTGAAAAAGAGACATTATTTGATATTGTATTAAAAATACGATATTAAATAATTAATACGTAATAAATTGTATGTCTTGTATCAGAGTTGATTTTATTTGATTGTTTCATAATGGGTTTTTATTAAATATACACCTGTCTCGAAGACATAATGTCACAGTGTGACATGTATATTCGGCTTGAATTATCCGATGGTCAGGTAAATCACAACCTGTTAAAATGAGTTTTATTTGACACCTGGTACACACGAAGTAGTTACACCACAGGTGTACACACTCCTTCCGAAAATATTATTTACAAATAATAAAATTAAATAATGTGTAGAACAAAAATTAATTTGTTTGATAAATATCGTTTATCATTATCGACTTTGTCTTTTATTTATAATTTGTATAGATCATTAAAAAATGATTACTTTCTGGGTTCATTATTATTTGGCTTGTATTGGGTTGATTTTTTATGATTGTCTGTAAATTGTTTTCTAATTGTGTTTTTCGAAATATTATGAGCTTGCATTTAGTTGTTTTTATGATTGTCGGTAAATTTATGGTTTCTCCTTTTCACGGATTGTGTATTTAGTTAGGACTTACATTTAATGATCATTTAATAGAAAATTGCGATATAAGTCTCACTTTTGACCTCGAATATAAAGGGATTAACCATATTGTAAGCGTAATGTACATGTTTCCCTTCTTTTTTTTACTTTTAGACTAGTTAAAATCTCCTTTTAATTTTGAAACAGACATGGACATGTGTGAATAGTTGAACAACATTTTGACTTGATTGTTAGTTAAAACCTTTTTTTTTTACTTTATACAAACTGCACGAAAATGTGTCTTCCTTTGTTGTTGATCAGGCTGTTTTAATTGATGCTTGCTTAATGTCCAGTGGCAAATATTTCATTTTTTTTTGTTGTTGATCAGGTTGAATTAATTGAAGGTTGCTCAACGTCCAGTGGCAAATATTTCATATTTCTTTTTACATATTGATGTGCAAGTGTATGACATTCATTTTTTTCTGTACAGTATATGCAATATAATGTCTAACTCTCCACAAGAAACCAAATGATACAGACATCAACATTTTAAGGTGACCAAAAAGCAATGCGTAAAATTCATATTGCACTGTCAACTATACAAGGTCTCTTTAAGAAAAAAGTTTTAACACATCAAACAAGAAACACAGTCTTATTTATGAACAAAATAATAAGAAAAAAAATCAAAATATGATATATACAGCAACACACCAGTGAATTACAGGCTCCTTACTTTGGGAAAGCACATACATAATAAAGGCATGATAATAGAGTTAACCATAATCACAAGCCGTTAAATTTTATGTTCTTGTTTGTTGTTTTTCCCCCACAGTAATCATATTAATAAAACCTATAAACCAATTAATGTGGTGTGGCGTTTGAATAAACCAAATTACATCTGTAAAAAACCACCTACATACATCCCAGTATTCTGAAATGAAAAGGACCAGTCAGACTGAGAATCAGAACATGTCCATGTATTTATGTATATTATATATCTAGAATATCACTACACATTATTCCATCCTTTTTCAATAACTAAACCAAAATGTGAGAGAACAAAAACAATTCCAGGTATAAATAATATTTTTATTATCAAACATTTATTCATAATGTTACTGTCAATGATATCTGAGAGTTTTATGATCATATCCCTGCAACTGATCTTGTACAGTTCAACTATGCAAATTTCGGTATATGCACAGCTAAGGATATATACATGTATGAGCGATGGTAACTTGTAATAAATTGCATACAGTGAAAGGGAGATGGCAAGATTCTTCATCTATATTGTGTGTCTCATTCACAGCAAATATCTCAATTTCTTGTGCAATCAGTTGCTCTGTGCCTTTCACTGGTGCTAGAAAAAGAAACAGCATGACAATCAAATTTAAGCGTTTATATTTTTTCATTCTCTTTCCATCTTCAGTGTGGATTGAAACTGGAACAGATGTCTCCTCCATACTGGTACCAACAGCTGTTCATGGTCGAGGATTAATTACTCTCTTTTTAACTCCATTTGTTAATTTCTACATCTGTTCCTCTTTGGCATTCTAAATTAAAAAAAAAGATAGAGTTGAATAGACTATTTGTCTTACTTGTAAACTTTACTTCCTACATGTATGTCATGCAACATTCTGCCGGTTTTTATAATGCTAAATCAGAGACATATATTGTATTATATGTCTCTGGCTAAATCTATTTTAAATTTCAATTTGTCATATATAGACCTTTCAAGCTTGCTATAGGTACACATTTTTGATATGTTTGTCAATTGTTAAACGTGGTACCGTGAACATACAATGTAAGTTGCTGACATCAACGTTAACTTTATTTAGTCTCTGCTTCTACATATTATGTAGGTCTCATGAGGGTCTAGAAGGGGTTTACAAAAGCATAACGGACTGAAAGTCACAGGACATAAAGTCACAAATTTAGTAGAACAAAAAGTCACAAGACAAAAAAATCCCAAATAATCCTTTGATAATTGTTTGTATATATAAGAGAAATATCTTTTTTTTTTTTTTTAATCTTTAAAACATATTTTCATATACGAAATGTGTTATTATATTTGAAAAATGAAGATTTATTAAATTTTGATAATACAAAAGAAAGACTTATTGGCACCATGAAGCCATTTAAGTGCCAAACCAGTTTGACATTTTGTTTTTTGAAACAATTATTCGATCATCTTTGATATGTTGTGATAATTTTTGTATATAAAGTTAGTTTGTATACAATAGTTCAAGAATAGAAATAAGTGTTTTTTGTTTAAGGAAAATAATCAGAAAAAATGAATTGTGACTTTTTGTCCTGTGACTTTCTGGCACTGTCCTTCATTCATACAAAAGAGTACCGGAATAACTGCATATTTGAAATCAGAGAAGTAAGGACAAGAGGAAACATCTTATCAAAATATCAAGATTGAAGAATGATGGGGTGCTAAAATAAATAAAGAATAGAGAATAATGGGGAAAATTTACAAAGAAAAGAGAAATAAATTGGGAATGTCTACATGTCCATGGTAATACAAATAGATGCCCCGCTGATCTTATTTTAACAAGAAAACATTGGGAATAAATACAGGCTCATTAAAATGCATATTTATTCTATAATTTCTAAGTTTTATGAAAAAAGGTAAGTCGCGCATAGCCGGGTTTGGGTATCAATGTGAACAAAATAAATCACCTTTGATGGTATTTTATGAAAACACTATTTAATCAAAGTATACGAAAATAGTATAATTTTAACAAGATAACAATCGGGAAAAGAATAACACTATGGAATTGCATGTATAATCGTAAATTTCTAAGTTTTATGAAAAAAGGTAGTTCTCGCATAGCTGGATTTGAGTATTAATGTGAAAAATAAATACATCACCTTTGATGGTATTTTATGAAAACACTATTTGATCAAAATAAACGAAAATAGTATCATTTTAACGGGATAACAATCGGGAGTAGAATAACACTATAAAATTGCATATATTATCGTAAATTTCTAAGTTTTATGAAAATAAAATGGTGGGCCACACCGGTTCTACAGCATTGAAAGAGGGGAAGCTGAATGGACCGAATTTAAATAGATCTGCATTGGATTATTATTATCATCTCAGCACATTATAGTATGAACAAATCGGTGGAACTAGTTAGATGTATCTTTAGAATATACTTACATGCTTTAGCTGTGAAAGCAATTGACATAAACGAGAAAACAAATCTGTAAGCGTATCGTCTCTCTTTACAACAATGGCGGAATTTTCTCATCTCGATCCCCCTTCATCCCAGGTCACATCATAATCCCAAGCACTTCCGGTAGCCAAGTGATTTCATTGGCCGTTATATAGACTCTACTATGAGTTGCCAATCTCTTGTATTATATGTCTCTGGTTTAACGTAGTATTTATGTTTATTCATCTTCCTTTTGTTTCCTTCCCGTACTCTCCCTGCTACCATATCATTATCTCGTCTCCAACAACAACAACAACACTCTTGCTATATTTTTTTGTTTTTGTGTATGTATTGCACACTCACTAATCTGTGATCCGCTGTTATCTATCTTGTATATCTTATGACTTTTCGAAGTATCCATGTCACTGATCAAATACGCAATGTTAAAACAAAACCATCAGATTCTTCATGTAAACATTGATTTTCACCGGAAACAAACAGATTTTTTCGAAAAAAAAGTTGTGGCTAAATGCATAATGATACACAACAAATATTTCCAACCAAATATTAAGAAACGCAGTCGATTGAAATACACTTTTGTCAATAAATTGTATATAAAAGGAACGTAAAACAACTTTTCATACGAAAAACCAGCACGTTATTGAAATACAAGAATGTAACCATATTGATTGATTTTTCAATTATAAGTTGAAAACAAAAGACTCTATGAATCCATCATATTCAATCACAGAATCTGACATTACTACTTTGAGGGAATTCGGAGTTAGCTCTATCATGTTTTCACTCTTAAGTTATTGTTTTAATAACTCTTACATTATCTATCAAGAAGAATGTTTCTTTATATTTATTTAAGATATTACGTATCAAAAAAGGAATATCGGATTAAAAATTGTGTCTTTCAAAGTTACGGACTAGAAGAACGTGGAATTTACCCTTTTAAACTATCTATCAACGTCAAATGAAATTATCATTACTGTAACAAATTATTTACTCCATCATTTCACTCCTCCGAAAGAAAAGTTTGTCTTAACAATATATCGTACAAAAAATACCAAACACATTACTAGTATATGGTTGTGCATTTGCTACAAGATCGCCTTTTAATTCAACATGTTGGACATACATATATACAATAGTCATACATAAATAAATCAGTTTTTACCATTCACAAGTCAAATAAGGTTACATATAAAAAGTGGCGGGAGGGGTGGGAATAGTATACCAAACTAATGTAGTCCTTACTATCTTGTAACGAGCGTTGCGTTGTTCAAACACACCTCCACTCTTCCTTATATACTGACTGCCAAAATCGTCCATGCAAAAAGGAATTCAATGGGTTTTACCCCCATCTCATTCAAATATAGAGAGACCGGTATGTAGAATACATAGAGCCGTAAAGAAATGTATCGAATTGCATTAGAATCAAACTTCTAAGTTAAACTAACAATTCAATCACTAAATACATTTCATCTTCTTCTTTTTCATTTTATCCCCTTTAATATCATGTTCAAGGCTTTCGTGGAATCTTTAAAACTGTTAATGTCTTCTTGCAATATACCACCAGAACATATACAAAACACTCGAAGAAACGCATTTGTGAACATAGGTACATTTTGATTTTGGCTAGATAATCTTAATGATACGTATGTAACAGTAAAGCGAACAATACATTTTAAATCAAGATGTATCAGTAAACGTCAAAATGTATCATGCAATATTTAAATTGAATAAATTGCGTTAATCAGATAATCCTTTAATTAATTTTCTTTGTTCCGCGTTTTGTAAGGCGTTAGAACATATTGGCAGAATAGCAAAGTAAAATAATATTTGTCAAGGACGCTCCCTACAATACCTAAGTAATCAGTATGATCACTGTTCAGTGGTTTAAATACTCGGTTTTAAATTTGGAGAAATTCAGAATTAAACACTAAATTTGTTATCTGAAGTCAAATGTACGGAATTGAATTCAGATTAAAACACAATCATAATCAGATAAACTTGTAACAATAGTTATAATTCAGTACGCCAGACGCGCGTTTCGTCTACATAAGACTCATCAGTGACGCTCATATCAAAATATTTATAAAGCCAAACAAGTTCAAAATTGAAGAGCATTAGGGATCCAAACTTCCAAAACAAGTTAGACGTCTTTATTTTCGCACTTGAAACAAGAAAAGTTCTAGATACAATTACACACTTTACAGTAAGTAAAAATAAAGGAATGAGTCCCTTCATGCAGGTTTCCAAGTAATTACAGATTCGGAATCGCAATTGTGTGATGACATAATCAAATAGTCATTGGATTATTTTCTTAAACTAGATAATTAAAATATTAATCATAGAGTCCTAGACTATAAACTAATAAAAAACATGAAGTATATGGACTTTTAATTAAACTACCACTATCAAAATAGCCTAAAGTTGTATAAAGTCAGACGGTTGAAAATTGTTAAATTAGCGATATGAAAACCTCAATACAATTAAATATTTAATAGTAAGTAGAATTAAAGGACTGATTTTTTTAATCTGTCTTTATAAATCGGGTGCTCTTGATTCTGATCGTATGTGGCATCCGTCGTGTTATAACAAACCTGGTATCTGTCTCTGTTATGTCTCTTATTTCTTACGGTAGAGTTGATTGAGTTCAACGTAGTATTTAAACTTTGAACTATGTAGTAAAAGCATAGAATTGAAGATAAAGGATACTTTATTTGAAGGCAATATGATTTTTCCTACGTCAATCAAGGCTTTTTTCATTCTCCTTGTAAATATTATGTATGAATGCGGACTCGTATGTTTATATAATTTGGTTGGTAATATAATGATAGGCACGCTGTGATGAATGTATGTCATTTTTATCAGTATATATATAAGCTAAACAACCTGACTAATTCATAATAGTAGTTTTAGATTGTGTAAGCCTTGTTTTGGTCAAATTTTATCTTTATATCATTAAATGGATTAATTTGTATTCATCTAACTATAACATATCATCAGGTTAATCGGCAGTTCTTTTTTTTCAAAATATAATTCTGATTTACAATATATATCTTTTCATTGTCAATATATGAACTGTTGACATCAAGTTTGTACTATTATTTTAAAACAATAGATTTAACATATTAGTGTGGTTAAATCATAAGATAAGACTCTCCTGCCAAATTATAAAATTTAATAGTGTCTTTATGAAGATTTTTTAAGCCTCCTGTCAAATGTTATCATCCAAACTTTAAATGACAAATGCGTATTCATTAAAATAATAATTAATTTATTTTTCCGATATGAATTTTATTGACCCAATAAATTCCGTATTAGGACAATTGCACACTGTGTAACTAATTTATCCTGATTTTGCGACCACACCACTTGCTTATGTTTTTCCATTATTAATTCTGTATTAGCACACAGTGTAACAAATTTAACCTGATATCTACATAAAATTTATCGTTTTTCCATATCAGTATGGTTAATCTCAATTTTGGTTTTGTTTCATATTAAGAGGCAGTATAACTTTATGGACATATTCTTTGATAAAATTGTAACACCTGTAGCCCTAAAAGAATGATTTGTATAAATCTGTGATAGGTTAGAACTTTTACTAAGATCGGACATGAAAACTGTTAACTTCTTTTCTCCGACTGGTTCATTGCAGTACCAGGTATCATCTGTACTGTAAAAACTGGACCAAGGTCGCTGCCATAATCTGTTGTTTTCTGGATTAAGCTTTGACATATACAATTCGAATGAGCTCACAGGACAATAAGGTGAATCTGCAAATAAAAGAGGTACATGTATTTTATAGTCGTCATATTTTATATTTTTTTTTTTTTTTAGATAACAAGATTTAATATATTTGGTTAATATTGTGATATTAATTAGTCTTAATAAATGTGAATGATATTTGTGTTTTGAAATTATTATTATGCATGTCCTCGTACTGTTTGTTTTTATTATTCAAAAGCTATATATATATATATGTACATGTATATGTTGAAATTAAATGATGAACACTATGATAACACCATGGCAAATTATGTGTATAGATATAGGAAGATGTGGTATGAGTGCCAATGAGACAACTCTCCATTCAAATAACAATTTATGAAAGTAAACGTACATGAAGGTTTATTTTTTTAACCTGTAAGCTGTTCCTTAGGTAAATAATTATTTATCGGCCCAATTTTCTGATGTTATAAATTTGAATGACCCTATACTTTTCCTCTGTATTAAGACAATTATTGCCTATATAATTTATTACACCCAATATTGGCAATATGTTTTATTTTAATATCAAAACAGAGGTTAAATGTATTTTGCCTTCCACTTCTGGCATTACTCCCGAACTCTTTTCTTTGTCAGTTTCTCTGTGGTTTTTTGTCATCTCATCCTCCATCTTTCGTACAACATTTAGTCCTGTGGCAGGGTCCGTCTCTTCACCAAAATCTGTTTTTGTCATCAAATGCATGTTCTCCTGTCCTCTCCTGCAAAAAGTACATTCTTATGTCAAATTGTACTTTTATGTACAAGCCAGATGGAGTATTTGTTGCACAAAAGATTGAACTGTACACCTTCATCAGGTCAGTTTCATTGATACTGGGATAGTGATCAGTGGTACCTAGACCCATTCTTTTCAGTTCTGAAGTCGCTTCTTTGAAATTTACATTTGCATCGTTAAATGCAGCGTCCTTTATTATGCTAAATGTTTTGTTGTAAGGCGGCGACCTTAAATATCTATTTAATCCATATCGAATGTTCTGAAGTGACGAAATCTTGTAGTGGTTACCGTCTGGTTTTCTAGCATTCATATAAAGTTGCGACAATATTTCATTCAGGCGAACTTCATCATATTCCTCATATCTAATGTCCATTTCTGATTCTCTCAAATATTCCCTGAGGGTGTTCCCGGCCTTTTTGTTTGATCTTAATGTGTTTGCTGCATTCATTTTAAGCCGTTTGTCCATTATCTCTTCATCCGTCGTCTGCCCAAAACGTTTTAAGCTTCCAGTCGCCATCTTGCAGACGTAAATAAACAAAAGGGAAGCAACTCCGATTTTCTTTTTATTTATGAAGTCAATGGTACATGGATATAAATATAATTCGATTACTTATCTACTGCAATAATGATTTAATCATATCCATTTTATCCGTAGCACAGTTATTTCATTACATTCAACTTACTTTCAAGGTCTTTTGTCATTATAAATCATCCGAATGACTGATTGCAACATTATCACGTGGAACAATTGGTTTATTACTGACATATATGTAAGGAAATAAATACTATCAATGCAGAAGCTACCGGAATTATAAAACATCGAAATACCTCTCCTTTTTAGTTTCAAGTCAAGATATGATGCAGACGTATCTAAACCGGTTCATAGAGACGAAGTGTTCTGTAGAGTTGCCACCCTTTGACACATTTTGTGAAATGATGTAACGTGGAGAAAAGTATAGCTTCTTTTCCTTTTTTTCTATTAACATTATATGTGAACACTGATACATATGAATAAAGGAACACGTTGGCAAAAGGTGATTACTCTTAATAATATAGAATAGTTATTATCAATATGAACCAAACCGAAATAAATTATATAAATCATCAAAGTCTGTAACTTCATATTTACAGAGTAAGTACTCATAGAAATAATATTCAGATTGTGTTTCTTGATATATTGTTTTAAGTATTGAAAAAGAAATGACAGATACCAAATAGATTTTCAACTCTATAAGTTGAAAAAAAATGAATAGCGAAGAGAGGGACGAAATATACCAATGGGACAGTCAAACTCATAAATCTAAAACAAACTAACAACGCCATGGCTAAAAATGAAAAAGACAAACAGACAAACAACATTACACATGACACAACATAAAAAACTTAAGAATAAACAACACAAACTCCACCAAAAACTAGGGGTGATCTCAGGTGCTCCGGAAGGGTAAGCAGATCATGCTCTACATGTAGCAACAGACAGACAAGTATTTACAACACATAACATAGAAAACAAAAGACTAAGCAACACAAACCCGAGCAATAGTTGTTATGATCTTAAGTGCTCTGGAATGGGGCAGATCCTCTTTATATCCGTCGTGTTTTCATCTTTTTACAAACTGAGTAATGAGTACAAGTTGGTAACTCACATTCTGAGAAAAGGGAAAGTGATCGTAGTTACGACATTTGGAACATATCTACTATCATACGTAAAATAAGATAAATAAGAAGTTATCGGGCAGTTAAATAATGTTGAGAATAGTATGAAAATTAATATTATATTATTTTGGTTCTATTTTTTTCCAACGTTGGAATATATGTACTCTTGGTATAAAATTTGCAATTTAGCATCAAATCTAAGGAATAAAAACATCATGACGTTGAATTATCTATATTGATAATAATGAGCCAAACTTTGAAATTAATATCAAGTTAATGAAATGTGAACTTTGATATTGTAAAGGTCTTTTGGCAAAAGTTATAGTTCATGCATAAACCTTAATCTGAAGAACTATAATTCATAAAATTATGTATGTGTAACGTTTTTCTTTGTATCCTGTTTATTGTGTGAAAATTAATTGTGAAGATTTGAAGATTGTTTTGCATGACAAGATTAAATTGCATGTGTGATAATATTGCATTTAAAGATACCTTTTATGTCGTTCATTGATATACCAATTAATGTTTAAACCTTATATTATAATGTGGTATTAGTGCCAATGAGACACTCTTTATCCAAGTCAAAGTGTATAAAAAAAAAATTACTATTATATGTCAAAGTCATGCCTTCAACATATAGTTTTAGCTCACACTAAATATTAAGTTTTTAAGATCTCAAAAAGACTAGTTCCGGCTACACAATAATTTGGTATAGTATATACATCAATAACATTTAATCTTTTGTTTTTCAGTTATCAGTAAGATATGAAGTCTTTGATATCATTACTAATTTTGGCTAACTGTATTGTTGTACAAGGTAAACAACTATTATGTATAAATAAGAAGACGTGGTATACCTAAGAAATACAATGGAGATCCCTTCTAACCTCTCATTAGAACTGTCAGAATAATCTGTCATATAACTGTTCTAACCTGTCCTAGAACAGTTCTAACTAGAACAGTTCTACCCTAAAACTGTTCTAAGTAGTACTGTTAGAATCAGTTTCTAGCTAGAACTGTCAGGATCAGTTCTAGGGTAGAATTGTCTAAAACTGTTCTAGGTAGAACTGTCCAAATCAGTTCTAATCGTAGAACCGTCAGCAGAATTGACTAAATCAGTCAGGATTGTAGAACAGTTCTAAATGACGTCACTGCAGAAAGGGCACTTTAGAAAAAAATACGTTCCAATTACTTCACTATATATATAATAGCAGATTTTTCTATATTTCTTACTGATCAAAAGTTACATGTACAAATATCGAAGTGGATAGAAGGTTGTCCAATTCATCGTAGAAATATATTTATAAGATTGCATATGAAACATCATTGTTTACGTTTCTTCGTTCCCCGTTTTTTTACAGTCTCTTCTTATATATAACTCTGCATTTAATTCATGGAATTTTAATCTTAATTTACCTTCTTTGCCTTGGATTAACATTCATGATTTAAGATTATGTTTTGACAAATGTTCAAACAAAAATTGCACAGTGGATGAATTATGGGATATTGATGAAAAAAGTGTTGTTAAACGTCAAAAACTATGTACATTTGCATTATCTCGTAGCCAAAGTTATCCATAACGATTATAAACAATATATGGGAGTCTGGTACGTCAGAAAACTATACTCGATCTGAACATGAATGAAACATTCGCCACTCGACGTTAGGCTACAAACAAAACCAATCAATTTCCTTTTTCAAATTATTCCAAGAAGATAACTTCTCATACATGTACTTTTCATTTTAAAATAACGTATATGAATCAGTCATGTGAGTGTTGGATGATGCTGTTAAATAGTTTTGTTTAAAAAAAAAAAACCTCATGAAATACTGACTTAAAAAGTCACTTTTGTGACAATTCATTATTTGATAATTTAATGTTGGATGTACCGGGTCTTCTGATTGGCTGAAGTTATTTTGTTATCAGCCCATAGAAAAAAGGTAGTCATGTGACCGTACGTCATCAACGTTTTTTATGGTTTGCCAAGGTTTAAAATGGAATTTAGAATTAAATTATAAGAAATGACTGTAATATTTTTTTCTGTCTATTCGAATTAACATAAAAAATGTGGTGCATGCACACTGTTAAAAAAAACCGCTACTCGCGTTATTCAGTGTGCACCAAATTTTTTTATGTTATTTTTTCATAGACAGAACAAATATTATAGTCATTCCTGAAGTTAAATATCAAAATTATCGATACAGAAAGGAAATAATGGCGTGCTAAATCGATGGTGTCATCTTTATCATGCAATATATGTCCTGACATAGAGATATTATTGGTTTACAATGAGGCCATATATATTGACATGATATTAAAGTATATATGTTCAGTTTTGGTTGATGCGGTCAAATAATGTTGTTATTAAAACAACTCAATCTGATATACATGTATCGAAACTACTGAAATCTGTTAACAGTTCAATATTTTGAATATAAAGGGGACATGCTGGCATTTGAATTATACAATCCATCATGATTGGTTGTTGTCTGCTCTATGGTTGGGTTGTTGTCGCATTGACACATTTGCCATTTCCTTTCTCAATTTATAAGTGATTTACTCTGAAGCTATATAATTATCTATATACTCAGATTTACATAATAAAGTGTAAATAGGGTCAGTTTTGGTTGATGCAGACAAATAATTTTGTTATACCAGTCAGTCTTAGGTATATTTGTTTATGATGCAATATTTTGATTAAAAAGAGGACACACTGACACTCTAAATTAATGAAAAAGAAATTACGTAGTGTGTTCCAATAGTTCAATTGCATTATACAATCCATCCTTACATAACAATCTTACAGATTTATTATGAGACTATAAGAGTTACATAAAAAAGAGCAAATATGGTCAGCTTTGGCTGATGCAGTCAAATATGGTCAGTTTTGATTGAATCAGACAAATAATTTTGTTACATGAGTCAGTCTGAGGTATGAAAACTACTGATGTTTGTTTCTGATGCGATATTTTGTATAAAAGTAGGAAATGCGAATTGTTTTGTGGTCGTTAATTTCCAATATTGCAGTTATTTATATACTACAGTCCCTCTTTCCCTAAAATTATAACTAAAGTACTGTGCAGCTATAAAGACTTGCATACAAAAACCAAATATGGTCAGTTTTGGTTGATGCGGTCAAAAGATTTTATTACACGACTCAGTCAGAAGTATGAAAACTACTGATATTTGTTTACGATTCAATTATTTGAATAAAAAGAGGATATGCTGGCACTTTAAATTCATGCGAACCAAATTTTGAGGTCATTGTTTTCCAATATTGCTGTAACTTGTATATTACAGTCCCTCTTGACCTTAAATTATAACTAAATTACTGTGCAGATATATAGATTTGCAGAAAGAAAGCAAATAAGGTCAGTTTAGATAGATGCGGTCAAAAGATTTTATTACACGACTCAGTCTGAAGTATGAAAACTACTGATATTTGTTTACGATTAAATACTATGAATAAAAAGAGAACATACTGGTACTATAAATTCATGCACTCAAAATTTTGAGGTCATTGTTTTCCAATATTGCTGTAACTTGTCTATTACAGTCCCTCTTGAACTAAAATTATAACTGAATTACTGTGCAGCTATATAGATTTGCAGGAAGAAAGAGCAAATAAGGTCAGTTTAGATTGATGAGGTAAAAAGATTTTTGTATTATAACAGGTCCGTCCGAGGTATGAAAACTACTCGAAAACAGATATCACATTTGTTAACAATTCAATATTTTAAATAAAAATTGGACCCCCTTTTTTAGAAGATCAATGGCTTTGAAAGAGGACATATAGTTAGACCCCCTTTTTTCCTGGGTTGGGACCCCCTCCCTTTTTAAAACTGCTGGATCCACCCCTGGTGGTTAGGGAAACAACGCTTTACATTAAGGTCAAATAATGTTGTTATGTAAAACGAGCCATCCTGCCTCCTGGAATGACAAATGTAAAACAATTGAAACAATAATGCCCCCCCCCCCCCCTTCAAATATAAACGGCCTAATTTGTGTTTAAAAAAAAAAAAATTTATGTAACTCATCGACAATAGAAAATCACTAAAAAACAGTCTTCTGACTTGGAACAGTCACATACATGTAGAATATGGCGGGGTTAAACATGTTTTCAGTCTTGCTGACGCAAATTTGAAATTAAACCGGCAAAAGTAACATAGACTTCATTATTCAAATACCAGACGAGAATTTTGAATTGTATTTAGAAAGGTTTATAAAGGACTGGTCAACAGGAAAAGTAAGAGTTACATTTAAGAACAACAATTCGAAAGTTTCAGAATTTAGACAACAGCTATTAAAGCACTTACAAAATCTGGACAAATCACTTCAAGTCACATTAGCCAATACATGTGACACAGTTTTACCAAAGGAGCACCATGGATCAGGTACTACGACACTGATACAGACTTGTTTTAATGGTTATACTGATATGGTACAGTGGATGTTACACAATGATGTAGATGTGGATCAATGTAGAGATAATGGGGTTAGTGGACTGTACATGGCAAGTCAAAACGGACACACTGAAATAGTTAAGTTGTTGTTACAGAAGAATCCTAACATTGATCTATGTCAAAAGGATGGATGTCGTCCTCTGTGCATTGCAAGTCAGAATGGACATACTGATGTAGTAACGTTGTTGTTAACGAGGAATCCTAACATTGATCTATGTCGTAATGATGGTTGTAGTCCTCTGTACATTGCAAGTCAGAATGGACACACTGAAATAGTTAAGTTGTTGTTAGAGAAGAATCCTAACATTGATCTATGTCAAAAGGATGGATGTCGTCCTCTGTGCATTGCAAGTCAGAATGGACATACTGATACAGTAACGTTGTTGTTAACGAGGAATCCTAACATTGATCTATGTCGCAATGATGGTTGTGGTCCTCTGTATATGGCAAGTAAGATAGGACATACTGAAATAGTAAAGTTGTTGTTAGAGAGAAATCCTAACATTGATCTATGTCAAAAGGATGGATGTAGTCCTCTGTACATTGCAAGTCATAACGGACATACTGATATAGTAAAGTTGTTGTTAGAAAAGAATCCTAACATTGATCTATGTGAAAATGATGGATGTAGTCCTCTGTATATTGCAAGTCAAAACGGAAATACTGATGTAGTAAAGTTGTTGTTAGAGAGGAATGCTAACGTTGATCTATGTCGAAATGATGGATGTAGTCCTCTGTACATGGCAAGTCAGGAAGGATATATTGATATAGTAAAGTTGTTGTTAGAGAAAAATCCTAATGTTGATATATGTGACAAAGATGGCTGGACTCCTCTGAGACAAGCAAGTAAGTACGGTCATACTGAAATAGTAAAGTTGTTGTTAGAAAAAAATCCTAATATTGATCTATGTGACCATGAAGGCCAGAGTCCACTGTACATAGCAAGTCGGGTAGGACATACTGATATAGTGAAGTTATTGTTAGAGAAGAATCCTAACATTGATATATGTGACGAAGATGGCTGTAGTCCACTGTTCATGGCAACACTATTTGGGCATACTGATATAGAAAAGTTGTTGTCAAAAAGGAATCCTGATAATGATCTATGTGACAATGATGTCTGAAGTTTACTGAACATAGGAAGTCAGTGTGTTTCATAGTTATAACACGTATATCAAAGGTGTACCTGTCTTATAAGAAAAAATGTTTGCTTTAACTTAAAAGTGTTATCTTTAAACAGGTTTCACTGCTTGTTCGTTTTGAAGCTTACTTCTTTTAATGAATGTTTTCAGATCGAATTACAATACACACATATGGGCTATTATCTTCTGATCATTATTCTGTTATTGTTATTATTGCTGGCTTTTTTTAACGTATGTTATGACTTTTTATATTTTATCATTTTAGGATTACATTTTCATGTGAGTGCTATCAATGTTGCTTTTTGTTTTTCAACTCTACTTTTTGTACATAATACTTATGTTAATAACGATTATCCATTTGTTGGTATCATTACTTGTGTGTTTTTATCATTTACCCGATAGAGTGAACAGTAGTCCTGTTTTTTCATATTGTCATTTAATGATGATCATCAATGCGTTTTTGAACATTAACATGCGGTGTAATTAAACAGATATATCATGTTCTTGAGGGGTATTTGCGAAAAATACCCCTCCTTAACATGATATATATGTTTAAAATAGACAAAAGATTATAGCAAATAGTATATAATATTAAGAATAAAGAAATGAAATTATCTCCAATACACACCCGCAGCTCTCCAAAAACAGTTTTCTAATATCGTGGCAAATAGATCCGGAGACTGAAAGTTTAATGTACTTACGATACACGTATATAACAATTTTCCCTGAAAATATAAATGTAATTATTGGTCATGTCTTACTATGATGTATTGTTATGAATTATATATTGTTTATATTGCAATACAAAGATATGTTGTTTATTAAATTTTATCTGAAGAAGATCATTTTAAGTGATACATGTACATGTACATTTTTCTTAATTGTTTTCTGTTAATTTATAATCAATATTAATGTCACCAGTGAAAAGTAACAGTCTGGTACTTTTTACTGGCAGTTTTGGTTCTGTTGGTTATCTCCCATAAATACATTCATTATAATTTGTATGTGAACAGTTCAAGATAGTATCTTTATCATTTAAGCTATATTGACGTATGGATTGTGAAATAGTTACTATTCTTAATGACAGTTTTTACATAATAACATATCAGAACTAGTTTTGTATTTAATTTCAGAGATTAAGGATTAAGATGTTTTTTCTGTAATTGTTATTAATAATGTTTAGGTCTTTTACAACATATGTGAAATAATTTGATAAATTTTATTCAAAATTTGTATTTCCTTTGTATATAAAGGAATAATACATTAATTATGTAATGGATTGTTTGAATTAATTTTAAGTAACCAACAAGATTTTTTGTTGTAAATATAAGAATTAAAAAGAACAAGTATTTTCTTTCATGAAGAACTAAATACGATTGGGCAGTCATCCATTGCATGATTGTAAGGTAAAACTATATAAAATAAGACGGGAGTTCATTTTGTATAATAAATAGTAGATTTGAAGCTAATGCATTATTATGGTTATGATTTATATTGAGCAGATTTGTATTTCATGATTGTCATGTAAAGCAATATAGAAAAAAACGTTTGATAAAAAAGATATCATGCTAATCTTAAGGTCCTAACACAACAGGGAAATAACTTAGCTAAATCAGCTAAACGTTTAAATCACGTTGTATTGTAAAAGAAATATTAAGCTTCTCAATGATAAAAATTAGTGATTGTCAAACTGCTATATATCCAATCATTTTTCCGAGAAAGTGATTGGTTAAAGTTTTTTTTTAAATTTTTATATTTTTTTTCAAAGGTCAAAGTAAATATTTTGTCAAAGTTTTATGAAATTTAAACGAGCCAAATTGATTTCAGTCAAGGTGTTGGGAACCATCTTAAGATGCTTATTTAGATATAAGTGTAGGAATTGCAAACTAAGTGTTTTAAAAATATACAATTAACGAAAAATAAATTCAATACTCACCAATTTAGAAAGATATATATTACATCCATCACATTTATATATTTCTATGTACAGTATATTAGTCTATTAAAGTTAATTCTCGTGCGAATTAATCGTTTTACATGTGAAGGTCAATATATTTTACCAGCTAACAATTCTAAATATAGAAATAGGTGGAAACCTATTAAAGTCGGTCAATATGAAATTAAATGTATGTGTGTACATGTAATTATATTTAGTCTAGCAACTCACACAGTCAAAGCTAAAACTGTCATTAGAGATGCACATATGATTGTATTTTTATCTCTAAATTCTGTATATATTTGTATGTATATTCTGCTTTTTATATTTGAAATACATGTATCAAATACTTTTTTACAAAAAAAATCAAGATGTCACTTAATCCATTGCACATATGTTCTTTAAATTGTCAGGGGTTAGGAAAATATGAAAAAAGAATTAGACTAAAAGAATGGATAAAACAACAAAAAGGCAACATATTATTTTTACAAGAAACACATTTTTCGAACAATTCAATAGATAAAGAATTTACGGGCGATTTATATCATAGTTTTGGAAGCACACGATCAAGAGGTGTTTCGATTTATATCAACCAAAAAATTAACTATGAAATCATAGATAAATATGTAGATCAAGACGGAAGAATTGTTTTAATCAACACAGAAATCGATAAAAATATATTTACCTTTGTAAACCTTTATGCCCCAAACACATGTGAAGATAGAAATATATTCTTTAAAAAAGCTTTAAGTGTCATTGAAAAATATAGTCTTGGTATAATTATCATAGGCGGTGATATGAATGAAACGCTTAATAAAAGATAGAAAAAGTAATAGAAATGATCAACATTTTAATCATACGTTTTTTGATTGAGTTAAGTCTGCCAATTGATATTTTATCGTATGTTTTTCTATGTTGTGATGTTATGCTATTGTTTCAGAAAAAGGGAGAAGGTTTGGGCCCATTAAAACGTTTAATCCCGCTGCAAATGTTTGCACCTGTCCTAAGTCAGGAATCTGATGTACAGTAGTTGTCGTTTGTTTATGTAATATATACGTGTTTCTCGTTTCTCGTTTTGTTTATATAGATTAGACCGTTGGTTTTCCCGTTTGAATGGTTTTACACTAGTAATTTTGGGGCCCTTTATAGCTTGTTGTTCGGTGTGAGCCAAGGCTCCGTGTTGAAGGCCGTACTTTAACATATAATGGTTTAATTTTTAAATTGTTATTTGGATGGAGAGTTGTCTCATTGCCACTCACACCACATCTTCCTATATCTATTAAAACTCTGATAAAAAAACTAAAATTTATAGATATATGGAGAGCTATAAATCCAAATAAAACGCAATATACCTGGAAAAGGAAAAATAATGAAGTAGCTAGTAGAATTGATTATTTTCTAGTAAGTGAAGATGTGAGACCAAGAGTACTCAGCATTTATATACGACCTGCAACAATTCAATATACAGATCACTTAGCGATTTCACTTAAAATTAATCATTGTCAAGGGAACAAAGGAAAGGGATACTTCAAATTAAACAATAATATTCTTAATGACGAATCATACAAAATAAAAATAAATACTTTGATAGATAAATATGAAAAATTAAGAAATAAAAAAAGTCTAGCAATCGTGTGGGATCTTTTTAAAATAGAAGTAAGAGAGAAAACTATAGAACATTGTAAATTAAAAGCTAAACATAAAAGAGATGAAATTACAAAACTAGAACAAGAACTTAAACTTTTGAATGAAATTCATGATAACAACCTGGATGGAAAAAATAATAATTTGCCAAATATAATAGATTCAATTAATTAAAACAGAAGAAACGCTACAAACTCTATATTCAGATAAAATAAAAGGTGCACAAATAAGATCACGAGTTAAATGGATAGAAGAGGGCGACAAAAATACAAAATATTTCTTGGGATTAGAAAAATCAAGACAAACAAGTAAAAACATTACTGCGATAAGGGACAGTAAAGGAGAAATAACAGAAGATCAAGGCAAAATATTAGAAACGGGGAGAAATTATTATGTCAATTTATATAAGTCAACTTACCCTGATCGAACAGAAATTGAAAATTATATTGAAAAAACTAAAATAAATTACAAATTAAGTATACTAGAAGGTAATGAAATTGACGGCAACCTGACAATAGAGGAATGTACACAAAACAGATATATAGGATTTAATATTAGACAAATCCAAGATATTATAGATTATTCGGAAAAATTCAATGTAGATGGAGCTATCCTATTTTTAGACTTCACAAAGGCATTTGACTCGCTAGAATGGGAATTTATGTATTGTTCTTTAAAGAAATTTGGCGTCCAGGAATCTCTTTTGAGGTGGATAAATACTTTATACACAGATATAAAGGGTTGCATATTAAATAATGGCTGGATTTCAAGACCCTTCAACATTGAGCGCGGAATCCGTCAAGGGTGTCCCGCGAGTTCTATAATTTTCGTAATTGCTGTTGAAATTCTAGCCAGTAGATTAAGACAAAATACAAATTTTAAAGGTTTTCAAATTAAACTAGATAATAAAACCCATACATTAAAATTAAGCCAGCTTGCAGACGACACCACTTTATTTTTAAATTCAAAACAAGAAGCGTCATTAACTCTGAATATTATAGAAATTTTTGGATCACTTTCAGGCCTAAAGCTTAACCGAAATAAAACAGAAGGAATATGGCTCGGCAATTTAAAGTCCTGCAAAGATAAAGTTGAAAACATTAATTTTACACAAAAACCTATAAAAGTTTTGGGAATATACTTTGGACTTAATCAAAATGAGTGTAAAAAATTAAACTTTCATACGAAAAATCTGAAAAAATAATTAAAGATTGGAATAAAAGAAATTTAACTATGTTAGGTAAGATAACTCTTGTTAAATCATTAATCTTACCGAATATTACTTATGTTGCATCTGTAATCGAAATTTATATATTAATACCTAGCAAAATTTAAAAAATTAACATACAGTTTTATATGGAATAATAAATCAGAAAAGGTTAAAAGGGATATAATAAGTAAAAATTACCATGCTGGCGGGCTTAAAATGATAAACATAGAACGCATTCTATTTGAAAAAGAGAATTTCTATTTTATTCTCTTTTTTTGGTGGTTTCAAATTCGGTTGACGATGTGAATTGAAATAAACACTTTTTGTCAACAAATCTATAAGTTAATGGAAATGCGCTTACATGATTTTATCAAATTTGAGGAAATCTCCCCACTCAATGAAGAAAACTAGTATTCTTGAATTGAAAAACGTACCACATACACTACACATATAAAACCAATAACATTAGAATGGGGAAATATCCCCACATTCACATCTACAACCTAAAACATCAGAATGCCGAAATTCCCACGATAAGATTATTAATTGGAAAATACAAGCTTTAATATTGCTGACCATCAAATGGGGAAATTTCCCCATAATCTCATTATGTTCAAATCATAGAAAATATTGTTGACTATCAATTGGGGAAATTTCCCCATAATCTCATCATGTTCATATTAGATATTGTTGACTACAAATTGGGGTAATTTCCCCATAATCTCATCATGTTCATATTAGATATTGTTGACTTTCAAATTGGGGAAATTTCCCCATAATCTCATACGATTCAAATTTACGGCAAATCAAATAATTGTATGTACTAAAACTGTCATCCCAAGTCGTGAAATTTAGACAGTGTTTAGACAGTTGACTACTTATGAAACAAATGTGTACCAATGAGACAACTCTCCATCCAGGTCCCAATTTGTAAAAAAAACCAACTTTATAGGTATAAAAAGGTCATCAACACGGAGCCTTGGCTCCTACCGAACAGCAAGCTATAAAAGGCCAAAAATGACTAGCGTAAAACCATTAAAACGGGAAAACATAAGGTCTAATCTATATCAAAAACGAGAAACGAGAAAAACTTATGAACCACATCAACAAACGACATCTACTGAACATCAGATTCCTGACAAAATGTTTGAATATTTTGTGGTTATCCGTATGAAGAAGGCAGAATGTTTTGAATACAGATTGCTTTTAAACACGAGGAGCTTACTTTAAATCGTCATCATTAGGAACAGACCTCCTTAAAAGAGAAGCAAATGATATCAGAAGAAAATTCAAACTCATAAGTCGAAAATAATCGGACAACGCCATGGTTTAAAAAGAAGACCAACAGACAAACAATAGTAAAAACACAACATAGAAAACCAAAGACAAAGCAACAAGAACCCACAAAAACACAAGGGATTGTTATATTCTTACGAAACCACAAAAACCACAAAACGCACACAAACAAGGAATTTAAATCTATGGTTGTTTAAAATGTAATAAGCAGACACTACCGACCGCACTACTAAAAATCAATTCCAATCAATTTGTTATACCAAATATCGATATTTTCAAATTTCAAATAGTTTTCCTGAAGCTGTTGATGTTCAGAAAATATCTATCCTGTATGTAAACGGTGGTTATGTTTTAGTGAATTTATAAAGGTAATTCTGTTAATGATGAAACTCAATAACTTGCACAAGTACATCATCATAAATTTTAATATGCTAGGATTGTGTTTACTAATTACTATAAAAAGTGCTCTATGACACATTGTTACATATTTTAATATTGCAACTATATTGAACAGCTTTATGTGCATAATGTTGTAACACACTTGGCGATTCTACGCACATCTATCTGTTGTTGATGATTTTTGCATACTTTTTCATCTATTTATTTTCGTCGTTGATGTTGTCTCATTGATGGTGTGATAATTACTTCTTATTCTATATACAGTTTGTCATATTAAATTACAAGCACATTCAGACCAAACAAGCTAATTATGTGAATGTTTGTTTTTTTGTCATTAAGATACCATGATAATGTCCCAATATAGATTAAACATGTTAAATAACATATATAACCTTGTTCATTCTTGTATACATGTATAAATATATAGGATCATTTGACTGATGTTAAATGTCTTTTGTTCAAGGACAAGGAAATACAGCTTCCTTTTGTTGTTGATATTGTTTATTATATCCTGTTTTGAGAACATTATCAGATGACTTGTGAGTTTCTTGTAAGATCATATATATATGAAAGTGTTTTGTTAAACAAAACACCTTCAGCTGAATTCATCTCGATGTCTTTTGTCGTAGATTCTGTAGACCTAACACTCTTACTAAGTTGTCGTCTGCAAATACGACTTTGTAACCTGTAAAATAGAGACTATCCAATCAAAGGGACAGAAAACCAAACACAAATTATGCATATACAATTAGATCAAACATATATACATCTTTCCTTTCATATGATGTTTCCCTAGACTTTATCGAAATGTTGACTCCTTAGTGAGTCTTTTACTTCGAATGATATGTGCATTGTTTCTGTTGATTGGACATGTGATGCTCTGTGTTCTCTCCAGATACGCCAATTTTCTCAGCCAATAAATGCAAACGGTCATTTTTATATAAATTAGACCGCTCTTCGTTTTCCTGTTTGAATTGTTTTACACTAGTAATTTTTTTGGGCCCGTTATAAAAGGTGTCAGACCACCAATTAAAAGTCCCTATCTGTTCAACCAAATTTTGCAATTTTCATAGATTTCTAAATTTTTTATCTTAAGTTTAACCTCTTACAAACCAGGTATGTCCTGAATCGTACAGGTATCACCTTTCTTCATTCCAATTTTCGACATACCTTTAAAGCCATAAAAGAAAGAAGAGACCTTCCGAATGGATGTACCACTAAAAATAACCCCTGGTTTTCTTGAAATCTTAAATTAGTATACTATGGAGCGCATTAATCCTCAATTTTTAATTTCAACTCATAGACAAGTAAATTTGGGCTCAAAATGGTCTTAATATATTTCTCTTTCACCAAAAGTTTCATTTCTGCAAATTTGTTGTGTAGTTTAAGTAAACAATGACATCAAATGCACTATTTTTTGTCCCGAGTAGGCCTACTTTTACGTTCTAAATTTGAGGGAGTAATTGGTGGTCTGACACCTTATAGCTTGCTGCTCGGTATGAGCCAAAGCTCCGTGTTGAAGGCCATACCTTGACTTATAATTGTTTACTTTTATAAAAAAAAAATCATGGATGGAGACTTGTCTCATTGGCACACATACAACATCTTCCTATATCTATGATATAGCCTAGAGTGCACAATGTGGCCTTAAACAACAACAAAAAAAACTACCTGACAATCAATCAACTCATTACTCATCGTTCTTTTGTAATCTCTCTCTAATGTATATCATGGTTTACCTGATTTAGTTTTTTCTAGGACTGTTGCATTATACCATTTCTTCTCCAGTTTCCAGAAGCCCATTACTTTTTCGTTCATTGCGAAATCCTGAGAAAAAAATTTAAACAATGTAATCTTCTTTAGAATTTCACCTCTGTTTGAATGCTGCTTTTAATTTTATTAAAATGATATGTTTTAAACTAAATAGGAAAACAAAGATGTGGTATGATTTCTAGTGACAATATCACATAGACGTAAATTGATTTGGATGTAAGCAGCTATATTTTACTGTACAATATTCAACAATAAGCAATCATATGCCGTAGTGTAAGCTTAAAAAATACGATTTAACATAATGTCAAACAAGAATGTGTCCATAGTACACTCGCACTATCATTTTCTATGTTCAGTGGACCGTGAAATTGTGGTCAAAACTTAAAATGAAGCGAACGGACGCATGGACGAACGAACGGACGTACGGACGAACGGAGGCACAGACCAGAAAACATAATGCCCCTCTACTATTGTAGGTGGTGCATACAAATTTAAACGTGAATATCAACGGCCGATAAATAGAAATGCTTCATAGATCACAAACAGCAACCAAAACGACCACTAAATTACTGATTTGGGACAGACATTTAACATGTACAAATGTGGCCCAATTTAACGTCAAGTAAAAAACAAACAAATATTTCAATTAAGTGTGAAATCATTCCAGCAATGACACATTACTGGAAATAATTATTAGATTATTTTTGAAGTTCACAAAAAATGCAAATGTATCATGATGTTCCAGGTTTACACCCCCTCCCCACCTTTTCCGCGAACTGGATCCCAACCGGTTTTCCAAAGAAAGCTGAATTATAACACAACGTGCAAATCTGAACTTAAAAATAACATAAATATATGTTTTTGTTTTAGGTGCTCGTTGATATTTTGCGGAGACAGAAATATAACGGTTGATAGCTTAAAACTACATTGCATACACATGTTATATATTTCACTGATTCACTTTGCCCAAGGCATTACAATTTTGTAATCTAAGTTTCAGTAAATTATTTCATAATCCACGACATGGGACTAGCAGAAACAAATAAAACATACTCATACTTCATACTCACATTTGTTACTTCCAATGATCTGATGTTTATCTGATTCTCAGGTATCTTCATTTCCTTTGAAAATAATTGAGTTTGTAAATCAAAGTAATCAGTGTTTTGTTTAATTGACTAACCACACATACTGAAACGTCTCGTCCGCTTCACTAATCACTGATTTCATGTGGAAATTATTAAAGAATAAGCTCTAACTACAAGTATCACATAAACTTGACATTTTAAAATATGATGACAATGAGCATGATGAGGTGAAGGTCAGATAAATCCTGTCAGACAGATATATACACAGAGTTCGAGTCAGCCTTATCCAGCCATCTTTTAAAAATCAAATATCTCGAAATGAGCTCCATGACATTTCAATGTATTTAGCTTATTTTGAGGCTTATCTAATGCTCTTCCGGGTAATAGTAACAATCTTAAATTCTTGCTTTATTTAATTTCACCTAAGTTCATCCTCAACTTACCTCATTTGCATGTAAAGTTCTTGACTCGAGCTCAATTGTCATCTCTGTTTCCTATCAAAATAATATTTTGTTTTGATAAAAACTGTCACATTTTTACAAATAAAATCCTATTTTGAGGTTCAATTTATCATATTAAAAAGGTTAACCGCACAATCAGCAGTAAGCATACACTACAAACTGCTCAGAGTCTGAATTGACCAGTTTTTGTGCTCGACCAGTAAAATCGAGCACACATTTTACTCGACTAGTTTCGACATTGTCTCGACTGTACTTAACTGTACTTTAGTGTACTCGACTATGTCTGGACTTTACTTAATTAGTCTGATTCAGTACTTGATGATCTTTGTGTAGTCTGAAATGGTCTTGACCAATGCTCGACCTGTCTCGACATGTCTTGACTAGTCTCGACCTGTCTCGACTAGTCTTGACCTTCAAATTTAGTTTTGACTGGTGTAAATCAGCCCATCTAACTAAATTAAATATTGATCTTACAAAATTCAAGCTTATTAGGTAGTTTATTTTATTGCTGTGAAATGAAAGAATTTAATTTTACAATAGGTAAAAATTAAAATTATTATATAAATTCAGATAGGCATCTTTAATTTTTTTTATAACTTTTTCAAATCAACTTGGATTTTCATCAAACTATGTAGCTATCTTAGATATATATTAAGCTTACTAAATCCCAGGTCATTTTATTTTTTCTTGTATTGCTGTCAAATTCAAGAATTAAATTAATCTATTTATTTTTATCTATTTGTGTTACTAAGGAAGCTACCATTTAATTTCTACATGTTCAATGACTAACAAATGAACAAAAGTCTTACCACGGATATGATTCCACGCCTTTAAGAAGGTTGATCTTGAAAATAAAGTCCCTTTGAACTGGTCTTTAAATAAGGATTTCTGTGTATCGAAATCTTTAAGCTGAACACTTTGAACCTCTCCATCCACTCCTAAAACCTGAAATATTCAAGTAAGTCAACGAAATGTATTGCTTGACCCTTATAGGTGTAATTTTGCAATAAAGATTAGTATTAACAAAAACCATAAAGCCTTGAACCTGATCGCGTTCAGTTATATTTAGAAAAAAGTATATGCTTTGCGAATTGATGTATATCATGTATTTAGGACGCCAAAATCTAGGACGCAATTACATCGGACATTTTAAGGGCAAACGTATCTACCCATTTCAAGGCAAATATTTGTAGTCAAATATAGTTAAAAGTACAATTGCATCAATGCCAATTTTACAACAACATAAATGAATTAATATCTTCCTTTTCTTAAAAATTGTTTCACCTTTTAAATTTTTCTAGCTTTTGTAGTTTTCAAGATTATAGGAAAAGTTAGCTTACTACCAATTTAATGCTTTGAACTCTGGTGGATAGCTTTCGCATTCGCATTTCCTTAAAAACGTAAAATATTGGTAAAACTCATCCTGTTACTGATAATTTGAGTATGTGTAACTTATGTGCAAATTGCGTATTGTTGATAATTTCTTGCTACATCTATTTTAGATGTTAAAATAATTGGCTATAACACAAAAGTCATTATTATATATCATGTATATAGTGCTATAACTAAGCTTCTAGATTTGATCTTTTCGGTAATGCATATATTGCCTTCATTATTATTTTTAATGTATCTTTTATAGTAGACTATTTTGAAACAAAATGAAACTAGAGGCTCTAAAGAGCCTGTGTCGCTCACCTTGGTCTATGTGAATATTAAACAAAGGAAGCAGATGGATTCATGACAAAAATGTGTTTTGGTGATGGAAATGTGATTGTACATCTTACTTTACTGAACATTCTTGCTGCTTACAATTATCTCTATCTATAATGAACTTGGCCTAGTAGTTTCAGTGGAAAATGTTAGAAAAATTTACAAATGACTACTAAGGACAATAACTCCTTAGGGGGTCGATTGACCATTTCGTTCATGTTGACTTATTTGTAAATCTTACTATGCTGAACATTATTGCTGTTTACAGTTTATCTTTATCTATAATAATATTCAAGATAATAACCAAAAACAGCAAAATTTCCTTAAAATTACCAATTCAGGGGCAGCAACCCAACAAAGGATTGTCCGATTCATCTGAAAATTTCAGGGCAGATAGATCTTGTCCTGATAAACAGATTAATTTTGCTCTAAATGCTTTGGTTTTTGAGTTATAAGCCAAAAACTGCATTTTACCCCTATGTTCTATTTTTAGTCATGGTGGCCATCTCGGTTGGTTGGCCGGGTCACCGGACACGTTTTTAAACTAGATACCCCAATGATGATTGTCGCCAAGTTTGGTTTAATTTGGCCCAGAAGTTTCAGAGGAGAAGATTTTTGTAAAAGTTAACGACGACGGACGACGGACGCAAAGTGATTGGAAAAGCTCACTTGGCCCTTTGGGCCAGGTGATCTAAAAAAGAAAACCTGTTAAATTCGTCAATTAAGAAAAATAAAATTTCTCGTTAACACATGACCAGTACTGAACCATTTCCGGTCATTATCGCACCCTGGTGGATAATGACGTTTAAAGTCTTTAACATTTCTAAAACAATAACTGAAACCAAGCAAAATGTACTTTCTTGAAAGTGAATTTTAATGAACTGTTGAAATTATAAGATTTATTGATTACTTGTTGGTGTTTAATGCAACTTTCATCACTTTTGGCTATAATATTATAGTGGATGTCAGCTTTTGATTGCCCAAACGCTAAAAATAATTGTCAATCAAAACTACAAAATGTATTGAAAAATGTAATTTTAAATTAGAAAAATGTGAAATTATAAAAAAAAATCGTTCTCATTTTTTTCTGCATTGGCATAAGCCAAGACTAAGTTAACTTAAGCTACAGTACCTTTAAAAAAAATCCTAATCCTCCAGGTATGATATATTTTATTTTTCCCCATTTGAAACGTCCAAGCACAAGATAAAAATCACCACTGTTTAATACAATGTCCCAACTTGCCATGATGAATATCCTACCAATGAGTGTTTAATTAATAATATGTTCACACTAATTTATACTTCTCACCCTAGCCTGCATGTCAATCACAGTAAAAATTTGACCCTTCTCTTGAAAACAGCCGGTATTTGACACGCCCACATCGGTCTAGATGTGTACTTTGAAATAATCGTCGATTTTATAATTCCACCATGGTTTTCCTAATTTAAAATGTGTTCTTTTTATTTCTTTCAATGCTTATGATATCCGATGCCGTATTTAGCGACAGCGAAGATGAGACAGAAAAGGGACAGGTATGTATAATTTTATTTCAACTTATTTTCAAATTAAAATCGTTATCATGGCGAATGTACGCATAATATGATATACACTTTATGAAAAAAAGCAATAAAGGTTACGTTCAAGTGCGTAAAACAAGTATTACCATTCCTTAAAACCACAAAGGAATTTCCAATATTGCAAACGTGTATTTTCAGCACATTTTTCATTCCACGCATGTATCTATTTTCTCCCCGAGTGTGATAGATATATGATATATGTACATTGTCGGAAAATATACAACTTATGTGTATGAGCATTCGAAACATGACGAAAAACTAACTTCGCCGAGCTTTTCTCAGACTCGTAGCAAGTAATTATATTTGTTTTCTCCGAAAATAAACGTATATTATTTTTATCCTGAAATTTACACCATTCACTTGAAATTTTAGTTGTATAAAATCTAAAAAAAATTGTCCCTTATTTTTCAAAGAATTTGACATGTAGCTTAACGCGGACCCCAAAAATTAACTGTTACGTAAAAACAGGAATATCCGCATTACCGCTCGTTCAATATGGAAGTCGGACAACAGAACATTAATTTGAACAAGTAGAAATAAAGCAACAACAAAAATATTAGTGTACCTGTTGTTTGTACAATAGTTGGCTGATTGCAGGATAAAGGAAATATAATATAAGCGAATATACAAACACCGTTTAACTTTATTTAAAAACTTGATCGATTAACTGATAATTGCATGCTTAACGTTTAGTTGCATGTTTTTGAAATACAAAAAAGTAGCAGTTTATACTGTATAGCTGTCCATTATTAAGTATCCTTCAAGGCAACGTATTTATTCGTATACTAGATAACATTTTACAAATAGAACAGACAGATGCATCTTATACTAGATAAGGGATCCTCCATTTGATTTTTATGGGGGGAAGGGGGGGGGGGGGGTGCTAGGATGAAATTTGAAAAAAATAGGCAGGACAGGAGTTTTGAGTTAAAAAAAAAAAGGCAGGATGAGACACTTGCAAAAAAGTCAGGATGACAATTTATGTAAAAAAAGTCAGGATAAACTAAGAAAAAAAAAGCAGGACCGGATAAAGTGAAAAATAAAAAGGCAGGACAGAGATTTAAACTAAAAAAAAAATGCAGGACAAGATTTTTCATCCTTTTTTTCAATTTTGCCCCTTTGATAATTTTACTGCTATAACTAGGAGATTACAATTATACTGACATCTGCAAAAAAAAGGGGGGGGGGTCCAACTACATGTCCCAATTCAAATGTATTGATCGTCCAAAAAAAGGGGGTTCAAACCTTGGATCCACCACTGCTTTTCTTCTCTTCTATTCTATTCTATTTATTCGATAGGACACATTTCCACACATTTAAAACTTGACGGTGACACCGTCAAGTTTTAAATGTGTCTAATGTAATTTAATTTTGTTTTAATCTTTAATGAGGTCTTTAAATTATTGATGTTATTGCATTTGTCTATCGGTTGTCCTTAATTTGCACACAGCAACAGTTAAAATAAAAATAAGAATGGTTATGAATAAAGGAGGAATAAAGGTAAAACAATTAGACTGCCAAAATCATCCGTGAGCTAATATAAAAAAAAAGGGCATTGAAAATTTGGCGGGAAATCATTCTCTCTATATTTTTCATACATTTAACATTTGCACCTTTTTTCTTACAAAAACTTTTAAAAAAATAACAAGGATTTTATTAGATTTTTAAATAGAACTTTGTGTAATTACATTATGAAAATATATAAAAGTAGGGGTTAGCGGGCAAAATATTTTGGGAAAGTACATAAAAAAAAACCCAGAGGATTCCGAATATCTTGCAAAAATCCTAAAAACAACATGAATAAACATCCTAAGACGCTTAAAAAACGTTTTACTCACTTACAAACGATTTTTATGAATTAATGTATAAATACGAATAAGCATGGAGTATTACATGGTATTCATTTGTTCCGCTCTTTAACGAATGGCCAGTTTAGGTGCATGTATAATGAACCTATCTGGTTTTCCAGATTTTTGTATACTAGTATACATAATTGTTTATTTATGATTACGATAAAATAGCTTGTGTTTGTATCATAATATGTTTACTGTCTCAGACGCGAGATGTGGTAATGTTGTTATAATTTGTACTACAAGCTTTAACTTGAGTTTTCATCGCAGATAAAGATCAGTTATTTTACATTTACAGAGATTCGTTCGTTCATTAGAAACTATATTATCTCTGACATATATCAATACAATAACTAGTAATCGACTTGTCAATTGGTTTTACATTTAACATCATCTGAAAGGTGTATGCACTACACCACTCCTTTATTCAGCTACACAAGAAAGATCCCATGTGGTTTGATTCTTCAACTGCCCGGAAACGTTTAATATTAAATGATATCCGTGTTATAAAATGAATGAAAGCTAGTGTATATATGAGTGGTTTACTATTTTCGACTTTAAAACTATTTCCATTAAACAACCATCTATGATGCATAATACATGTAATACTGTGCTAGCTATCAAACACATACAAAACAAAAGCGTAAGAAAACTAACTTTTATTTACGGTATTAAACTTTTTTCAGAGAAATTTTATCTATATAGTATCATGGTAAAACAGCATAATTACTTTTTGGGATGTTTTATAGTAATTAGTCTAGATCTGATGTGTGACATGGCACAGTATTTAAAAAAAAAATGAACAGAACGACTGATGAAGATATTACATGTAAAGAATAAATATATGACGACATGTTTTTTTTTCATAACTATTACTTTTATGTATGCACGTTTTTTAAAATTAGTGTTATAAAATAGTTATTCTAAGTTAAATGTTGTTGGGTTTTTTTTTTTTTTGCGTAGATTTAACATAACAAATCACTGCATTGTGTGCAAAGTGGCGCAAAAGCATTACAATAAAGCGGTCGTAAGGATTTACAGGCTACCCGTAGGTCTTTAACAATGAGAAAAAAATATCACATACTATACTCGTGGTCGATTCAACAAAACTTAATCTTCTTTTCTGTATTTTGAAAATATATATATTGAATAAAATTAAGGGATATCGAGATGAAAAATATGATCGAATGGAGCTATAGATTGTTTAAAAATAATTTAGATTTAAAAACTCGTTGGAAACGCTTTACTTCATTAAAACAAATGCATACATTTTACGAACTGGACTCGACGATCTTTCAAATCGTTCCCTCAAGATACTATGTTGTTCCCACAAGATAAATATCTCGTTTCCTAAAGATGATATGTCGTTCCCTCAAGATGTTATGTTGTTCCCCCAAGATAGTCATCTTGTTCCCTCAAGATGATATGTCGTTCCCTCAAGAGATCATGTCGTTCCCTCAAGATATTATGTCTTTCCCTCAAGAAACGATGTTTTCCCCTCAAGATGATATGTCGTTCCCTCAAGATGCTATGTTGTTCCCTCAAGATAGTTATCTCGTTCCCTCAACATAGCAATATCAATACAATGTTAAAACTATGTTGAGGGAACAACATAGTATTTTGAGGAAACGACATAATAACTTGAGGGAACGACATAACATCTTGAGGGAACAACATAGTATCTTGAGGGAACGACATAGCATCTTGAGGGAACAACATAACATCTTGAAGGAACGACATAGTATCTTGAGGGAACGACATAACATCTTGAGGGAACAACATAGTATCTTGAGGGAACGACATAGCATCTTGAGGGAACAACATAACATCTTGAAGGAACGACATAGTATCTTGAGGGAACGACATAATATCTTGAGGAAACGACATATTATCTTGAGGGAACGAGATAACTATCTTGTGGGAACGACAAAGTATCTTAAGTGAACGACATAGCATCTTGAGGGAACGAGATAGCTATCTTGTGGGAAGGACATATCATCTTGAAGGAACGACATAGTATCATGAGGGAACAACATATTTTTTTTTCTTTCATGTTCGCATTCTGCCACCGTAGTTTCATGACCAAACTACAATCTGAATGTTTTTTTTAATTGATATACATATTTAGACTAACTTAAAGACCTTATTGCTAAACAATTGATAATTCAATAAAAGGCTATTGTTACAGTTTTCAGTCATGATTTACCTCAAAATTTAGTGAGTGACTCTAAATTTTTGTTGAATAATAAATGTTTGAATACAATATATATATTTCTATCTTTATAAGCCTCTTTTTAGTTTGTTAAAGGAGAAATAGTGAACAAAATTAATAAGAACAAATAACACATTATACGTTTTTAGTAAGTTTAGGTATTTTTTTTTAACATTATACTTTTGTAAACTCCATGGTATATAATGCTACTTTGATAAAATATAATCTCCAAAGTCATGAAATAATAAATACAGAAATGGTTTGATCCTTTTGGTAATTCGGTATTTTACAGATAAATGCATGGATTCAATTTTACAGTCAACATTACGCTTTCAAAATGACAGCAGAAATCACTATTCCGTTGAAGCCTTTGCGATTTTTTTTTATTTTCAAGCGTCATAAGTTTATTTGTCTCTATAGATTTGACCACAATGTTTATCTAGAAACAATATTTAACTTATTAAAACTGCAAGTATTCTGCATGTATGATTTATTTCTCATTCCATAGTTTATTAATTTAGAAATATTTACATAGCCATGCAGTAGTGAACAGACAATTTGTGTAGTAATCAATCCTCCTGAGAAAATAAAATGACCAACGATTGCATGATAGTTATTAAGTAATGTACGAGATAACTAATGACCGCAAAATCTGAAGATTATACCAACAAATTCCCATCTGCTAATTCCTCAATGTCTTGTTTCATGATTTACATGAACGATCAGATTCAGTATAATTATTTCCGGAGTTACTAACATGACTAACATGTTTAACCCCGCCACATTATTTATGTGTGTGCCTGTCCCAAGTCAGGAGCCTGTAATTCAGTGGTTGTCGTTTGTTTATGTGTTACATATTTGTTTTCATTAATTTTTTGACATAAATAAGGCCGTTAGTTTTCTCGTTTGAATTGTTTTACATTGTCTTATCGGGGCCTTTTATAGCTGACTATGCGGTATGGGCTTTGTTCATTGTTGAAGGCCGTACGGTGACCTATAGTTGTTAATGTTTGTGTCATTTTGGTATTTTGTGGATAGTTGTGTCATTGGTAATCATACCACATCTTCTTTTTTATATTCTCACTAAACATGCTCAGTATACAATATATGTTATTTCAATTGAACAAAACACTACTGCACAAAAACAAATACAAAATAAAACCGCGAAGAGCCTTAGGCCGCCATCATCGTCATTGTATTTAACTAAAATATTTAAGTTATAATATGAAATCTACTTCAACATAATATGCTACGAAATGAGGCCTGTATGGTTTATTGCTTAGGGCTACGTAACGTTTTCCCTTGACCCAAAATTATCCAGTTATGCAGGGTCCTGTTCGAAGAATGAAACCAAAGTACTGAAATACTGAAAATCGGATGACCGCAAGTTCTTGTGAATGGTCCGAGAAGCACTTGTCTCAGAAAAAAACCCCATATCTATACCTGAAAATGAGGTTTTATGTGCAGATATAATTTTTTTCTTGGACAAGTTCGTGCGTAGATAAATTAATGTCAGGGAATTCATCCTCACCGTAATGACTATTATATTGAAGTACGTGATACAAATCCGTATAATTACTCAGGTATATTATTGTTATATAGTATATTAATACTTGTATATTACAGTTACATGTATTTTTATTGTATATCATTCTATTCTTCTATATTAATAATAGTGCAGTGCTAGTGCATGGTTGAGTTATCGTTGCTTAAGATTGCAAACGTTCTTGAGATATTCTACCGCATGCGTGTGCATATTTATTTTGAAAGATTTTTCACTAAATGTTTATACGTATAACAAAACATTTTAATATTATTAATTTATCTTTTTAAAACAAGTATGTGATGAGTATTCATTGAAGAAATGGATTTTTAACAAGCGATAAGGAATATAAGTTTGCACTTGATGATGTCTTCATCATGTTTATAGATCGGTTCAAAAAACCAAAACGAATATTACGTAATGGAAATCTAGGCGATAGCAATACACCGGAATGCCCTCATCCGCTGTAAAAATTGATAATTTACAACACCTGGCATTCTTGACCTTGAAATACATTTTAAAGAAACTAATTATTATATCTATACACACAGAAATACAAAAGTAGCTGTCAATCACAGCATGTATTCCGAGGATTTATTATAGGTGAAGCAATACGGCAAATAAGAAATATAAGTGGCCATAACAAATCAATAAACGATGTAACTAATGTCAAAGTGAAATTATTAGATAGGGGTTATTATAACGTCTAAATATGTGAAATAAAATTGAGAATGGAAATGGGGAATGTGTCAAAGAGACAACAACCCGACCAAATAAAAAAACAACAGCAGAAGGTCACCAACAGGTCTTCAATGTAGCGAGAAATTACCGCACCCGGAGGCGTCCTTCAGCTGGCCCCTAAACAAATATATGCTAGTTCAGTGATAATGAACGCCATACTAATTTCCAAATTGTACACAAGAAACTAAAATTAAAATAATACAAGACTAACAAAGGCCAGAGGCTCCTGACTTGGGACAGGCGCAAAAATGCGGCGGGGTTAAACATGTTTGTATTTATATTGATGCTTTTTATCAATTGACGTAGTGAATTATTACAACAAAACAAATCGAAACAAAAAAAAATATTCGGTTTTAATGATCTTTAAAAACTAAATATAACCCATACATGTATACGTAAGATTAAGAAAAGTAAGTACTAAGTAAGTAAATTTTGTTTAGGGTCGGCTTATATATACACAATAACAGACAAAACATGAGCTCTGACTACTGATGCTAAATTTGGTTGATTATGATATAGGGAATTACTGAAGCAGGACCGGAGCGGGCCCCCTCTTAGGCAGTCAGTGGGCCCCGGCTTGTGAAAAATTCTGGATCTGCCACTGATCAATGGTATAGTGTTTCATGTATACAAACCTTTGGATATGGTAATTAGGTGCAAATGTCAAAATAATCGGATTTATAGCATCTATGACTAGCATCAGTGGAAATACTACATTAGAATAATAGAGATTAATTAGTTTGACAAATAGCTAATGCATTTACAAGTCGACTGTGGTCAAATTAATCGCATTAAAAATAAATACTGGCATCTGATTTGTTTCAGATACTTCTGATATTACCAAGCAAGTGATAATATGAACCCATAATTGATATTTGAATTTATCAACTATTATATATCATGTAGCAAGAAATTTTAACCTATTCCAGCGGCCCATTCCTGTCACTCATTGGATAGTAAGTGCCCCCTCTCCACCCCCGCGTAAACTTAAAGCATATCTTACGATATCATTTTATTAATGATTTTATATTAGACATTGACCATTCATTTTTTGTGGAGGTGGAGGCGGCAAGAACTTTTTAAATAAATATTGTGGGTTCCCATTGAAAATAACAGGATTTAAAAACAAAATTGTTCATATTGAGATAAAAATCGAATGTCGAAAAAAATGATAGTCCGAGAATCAAAAATTCCTTAACACGCATGATAGTAACTACTTTCACAACGAGAGGATTTCCCTCAATAATCGTGGTTAATCCTTTAATAACAGATAGAAATATTAATATACCTATTCCAATCAAAATGTACAAATACATTAATTATTTTGTTTATATAAAAGCTTTAAGAAGTAGGCACTTCACATCGGTGTTAATATTTACGCACCCAGCGGCAAGTTGTCATAAATCACGCACTATGAAGCTGGGGTTATAAAACGATTTTTTTTTTGGCACAGCCGATATGTTTTATTACTAGATGCTTCGTTCACTCTGCATTGTCATAAAAGGAAAATTAACATAGTTTACTCAGACCTAATAGGCCTCAAAAGAATTTTCTACTTTTTGCGTGATACTTTTTTTATTTCATAATTGATAGGCATGGGAGATACTTTTATTAAGTACAAATTGCGTTAAAAAAAGCAACAGCAACCTATATTTTTTTTTACTAAAACATACTACAATTTTCTTTAATACGGTTTCGTTCTTAAAATCAACATTCAAAGGCTCGAGAGAGAAAAAAGGCTACAGTACTATTGTACACGTTTATCACTGAGAAAATAAAATAGTTTGTCTTGTCTTGTCGTTTTATGGGAAAATCAATTGTTTGCCCCCCCCCCCCCCCCCCCGAAAATGAAATGGTTGCTGCCTTAGACATGTACTAAAAAAAATGGCGATGGTCAGTTTATTTTGCTGTTGAGCATAGTTTACAAAGTCATTGCATATCGGTTTTCTTTAATAAAATAAAATAAATATATTTGGGCTAGTGAACAGGATAAAGAAGAAAAAACGGATTACTTTTGAAAAGTCACAAAATACATTCTCATGTTGTACCGTTGTACCACTGTCCCAGGTTAGGGGAGGATTATGATCCCGCGAACATGATTACCCCCCCCCCCCCCCCATTATGTATGTATGTGCCTGTTCCATGTCAGGAGCCTGTAATTCAGTGGTTGTCGTTTTTTTATGGGTTACATATTTGTTTTTATGAATTATGACATGTGAGAAGCAAAATGTATGTTTAACACGCATATTCATTAGAATATTTTTTGTATGGAGCGCGAGAGGGTCAAAAAGCGGAATTGAGTATTGTGTTATTCAAAATCAATTTCTCGACCATGCTTTCATGGCATCACTTAAGTATTTGCAGGCACACCAGCAGCTGCCCTTAGTCAATGCACTACTGTTGTGGCCACAAAAAACTTGTCCCGTGTTGATGTAAAGCGAATGTAGCGCTCCTCCCTTGACGATGGTTGTTTTTGGTCTACGACATATTGACCTATCCAGTGCTGTTGCAATTTGTTGATAACTGTTTTTTAGTCTATAAACTGTTGACTTATGCACATTAAATCGATCCACTACGTCAGTAACACTCATGCAAGCATCAACCATTCCAAGAGCCATCTGACGGTCATTTTCGGAGAGGCCTGGTTGACGCCCCATGCAATTTTTTCAAACGTTTATGTGTTTTTCTTACCAATGGTGTGTTTCTGAACGTTAGTGCAAAAACAAATTAAATTTCGTCTTAAAAGTACAGGTGCAGAAGGTAAAACATCAATTACACGCGCAAAGCTAAAATGGCGCAAAATCAATCACCTGGAAAAAAGTACGACTGCTTAAAAATACAGGTAATACTAAGGATTATATCAATGATGTTTATTAAAAAAAAATCCAGAAACAACCAAAAAAAATTAAAAAAAAAAGTGTTCCTAAACTTTTTTGGCTCAGTATAGGTTAATTTAATTATTTAGGAATTGTTTAATCATGTCATTGTTTTAATGTCATTTACAATGATTATTTTATTTGACAACACATTTGTTCTGCTATTTTACACACGATTATCTCTGCCTTTGCCTTTACTTGTATTGATTTATTTGAAATAGAAAAGCATGTATTTCATAATCATAAATGATAAATTTATAGAAACCACCATTGCAGAGTGCTGGAATGTGACAAGAGATCAATGCCACCAAAAATTACAATTATAAATCACCACACAGCCTTCAACAATGAGTAAAATCAATGTCCATAATCAGCTATAAATATTACAAAACAACAATGCAAATATAGAACAATTCAAACTAGAAAATTTCAAATAGCCCTCAGTAGAAATGATCCGAAATAGTGCGATACACAGATTATCAGTTTTGTGCATACATAATTATATTGACTGAAAAGATTCACATTATGACTGACTAAATTATGCTATTACTAGATAGTAATATCTATTAAACCGATTATCTTTACTTTTCCACTTTAAGGATGAACTACATATTAAGTTCATGGTTAATCATGAAGAGACATAAAAAAAGAAATATCATTTTTTTTTTTTGTTATCTGTTAGAAGTCAAGCTTACTAAAATGGTACAGCCTCTGTGGTTTAGTATTCTTATAGAATATTTTGCATTATAATTGAATATAAAATCTATGAAAAATTTATATGTGTTTACATGCATACGTATGTGTTTAAGTCGACTTCTGCGGGTGTCTGGGACATTCTTAATACAATGTATCTTGATATACAAAAAGCAACATGGATTTCAACCAATATTTTGTCTTTTCATAATTAATATCGAAGTTTAATTCGGTTATGTTACAAATATAGCATATACCATACCACATCAAGAAGGGGGAAAACATTACAACTACGATGACAATACAACTAAAAGCAACACGGTAGGGAGGAATAACACATATTGGTGTGTATGTTCATTGGACATACTGTACTTGCTAAGGCAGTATTATATACCTGCAATTATTTTAGTCAGCTACAGCTATTTAGTGGACAACAAACTCCTGTTTTGACACATCAAGTAATGAATGAGCAAGATAAATAAAATAACATGTTTAAGGTTTGAATTATAATTTTTGCAGGGTGGAACGTTGCCTCCAGTATTGTATATTCAAGCGGACAACTGCTGGCGGGAAAACAAAAATAAATATGTTTTATCGTTTTGCGAGTTACTGGTGCACATGAAAGTATTTCAAGAGGTAGACATTTGATATCTTATAGCCCACAGTAATCATACTACCTATCTAAAAAAATTCAGGAATACAATCATGACAATGGACACACGTATTTTTATGCCCCACCTACGATAGTAGAGGGGCATTATGTTTTCTGGTCTGTGCGTCCGTTCGTCCGTTCGTCTGTTCGTCCGTCCGTTCGTCCGTCCGTCCGTTCGTCGTACCGTCCGTTCGTCCGTCTGTCCCGCTTCAGGTTAAAGTTTTTGGTCAAGGTAGTTTTTGATGAAGTTGAAGTCCAATCAACTTCAAACTTAGTACACATGTTCCCTATGATATAATCTTTCTAATTTTAATGCCAAATTAGAGTTTTTATCCCAATGTCACGGTCCACTGAACATAGAAAATGAAAGTGCGAGTGGGGCATTCGTGTACTGAGGACACATTCTTGTTCCTACTGAATTGATCGGTGATTCCTCCTACCATTTTTATAAGGGTCGTATCATTATGTATTAACATGAATAACTGTATCCAAATGAACATGATGAATAAGATATAATAAAGCGAGAAAATATACCGACGGAGAATCATAATGAAAAGTCGATTAAAATAAATCATCTCAATATTCAACAGTAAAACAACTAAGACAAACCATTACATAAAAATATAAAGTAACTCCAATACCACCGGACAACTCGGTTAACAGCTCTTCGAGGGACACCCGTCGTATTTTTAGACTAACTGAATTCATGATATGGAACACCGTCCCTGAAATAATGTATCAAGTGTAATATATAAATACTCCACATACATCCACTATCATGACTGTCGCAAAATTGCTTCAGAGAAATGTCAAAACAATTAGCAAAAGAATGCACATACAAGAATCGTAATGCGGACAGTTTTAAAATATAAATCAATATAAAATTTGATAGAATTTTTTATGAAAATATTTTTTTTTGCAGGTTCACCTTTCTTTTCTGTATGTTGGACACACACATGAGGATATTGACGCCGGTTTTCAGCAAAATAGTAGATTCCCTCCGTCGAAATGACGCAGAAAAAATCCCTGAGCTTTTAGATCTCTTACCAAATCCAAGCAACTTAATTTGGCAATACGATATTAGGAACTGGCTTCAACCATTTATTGCTGATGTACGGAAACATATCAAGCCATTACATTATAGATTTACAATGGATGAAGTATCTAATAAGATTAAACTGTGTTACAAATCCAATCATGCGGGGCCTTGGAAGATTTCAACAAGTGGAATGTTCATGTTTAACGATAAAGGTGAAGTAGAATTGCCAAAGGGTGTACCAAAAGTATCCACGCCAGTTTTTGACAAAATATTTATCGAAAAAATTGAAAGTGGAATTAATGACTGGAAATGTCTCTTCACGGATCAAATGTCAAACGCGTTGTCTTTGCTTGCTAATATCACTGAGAAAACTAAATATTTATCTTCTTTTCAAATTAAATATTTTTCATTTGAGCAAAACATCTGGACGTTTTATTAGCAAACTCAACTCGAAATCGGTAATTGACTACTTTATAATATTTATTTGTTTTTCTTTAATCATCAACTAACAACATTTAAGGTCGAAATCAATCGTTGTTTTTTTATGTATTTTCAGGAAATACGAAGAACATGACAACTAGACGCACCATATATAGCTCATATGTATATGGCTATATATGTCAAAAGAAACAGATATTTTATTCTATAATACAGGAACTAATATAACTCATTTTCATGAGGTATCATATTTGTTGTGGCTATTTTACCTAGCAGTTGAACAACATATGGATTCAACAGCAACAGTACAATTATGTTTTATTCAAAATAATGTGCATGCTTTAATATGTAATTTTCAAGAGTTTAAATTTTCTACTTGTGCTGTACTGACATTAAACAGTTTGTAATTATGTTTTCTCTTGAAAAAACATTGATTTCTATCTCGTTTACTTTCCTTTAATTTGATGGATACACGAATACGTGGTAGCGTGATCACCCCGAGTGCGAGAGGTCGTAGTTTGGAACCCAGCTGGATGAAAACGGAGACTTTATAATTTGTATTTGTTGCTTCTCCGCTTAGCACGCAGCATGAAGGAGTTTGATCAAAGGATTGATTGGCTCGAAGTGATAATGCTATGTCCGTTTCGGTGGACTGTTATCTTATGAACAACGTGACGGTTGTCACATGTGAAGCAGTATTTTCTTCCCTTTCGGAGTTGCCGAGATCACCCCAAGCTTTTGGTGGGATGCGTGTTGCTTGTAGGTTTTAATTTCTTTGACGTTTCTTCCTCACTATTGTTTGTCTTTTCTTTTGTAGCCATGGCGTTAGTTTACTTTCGATTTATGAGTTTGAATGTCCCTCTGGTATCTTTTACTCCTCCTTTATGAATTAGCTTGTTGAAAATCCGACTCTGCGTGTGGTTCAAGTGAAAAGTAAAGTTATTTTTCATGTTACATTAACTTGTTCTTGTCCTGAATATGCATATTTATTTCCCACTGGACAGTGCGAATCACCAAGATTCATCTTTTATTTCGTATTTGAATGTTTCAAAGTCATTTAAAGTCTTGCACATGTACATTAGTTAGTGTTAATTATGACCTTCAAATCTAAGGCCCGCTATCTAACTTTGCAAAAAGAATTTAAAGCAGTATTTTCATTAGCTTGACTTGTTTGCAATATAAAAAAAAATCAGTCAAAAAGTGCATTGAGAATCACACTGCTTTTCCAAGCTTCACCTGATAAATGTTCGTCATTTTTATATTCAAGATTGACATTTTTAGACGGAAAGTAAATCTTTGCAAAATGCTGTAGAAATGGATAAATACACATAATGGGGACATTTCCCCATTCCATGTATATTTTTTATTTCTTCGACATAGAAAATGACCAATTACACAGCTTGTTTTAAAGATTATTTTCATGTGGGGAAATTTCCCAAATATTGTTAAGTGTTCACGTATGTGTTATCTTCCTGTATGGATGTTTTCCCACTACTTGTAATTTAATGGGAAAATTTCCCCATTTCGTATTCTTTTATCACCATATTGAAAGTCATATTTAATTTGGGGATATTTCCCCACTTTATTCATGATGTTAATTACAGTTACTTACACATACTTCTCAAACTTATAATTATATTTGAAGAAAAGTGGGGATATTTCCCCAGTCTGAAGGTCTTTTTTCTGGGGATATTTCCCCAGTCTAAAGGTCATTTTATTCCGGGGATATTTCCCCATTTTCATTTATTTTTAAATTCATTATGATAATAGATGAGGAAAAATTTCAATGAGTTTCATCATTCTTTGTTGCTGCATGAATATAAAGTTAACATCAGGTGTAATTCTGGATAAATTTTCATTAATTTTTAGCACCTGAATCGCCTCGCTTCTTCAAATAAAGATGTTTTTTACAATAAACGTTGACAATCTTTTTGTTTACCGAATTTGAAACCACACTAAAAAGAGAATAAAATAGATTTTCTCTTTTTCAAATAGAACGCGTTATAGATAAATATCTAGAAGCGATAAATATTATTTGGGTAAAAAAACTCATCTACAACGAAGACCTATCACCCAATTGGAAAGTCTTACCAAAATTTTATTTTGATGAATTTGGACAAGAATTCCTTATATTTAAAATGAATTTCAACAATATTAATTTGGTTTATAAACTGAAAGAACTAATTCCAAAATTTTACTTTACTTTAATAATTAAACCATGGATAAATTCAAAATCTGAAAAAAAATCAGATGATCTATCATATAAAAAAATTAGACAGCAGCTTTTATGGGGCAATAAAAATATCAAATTAAACGGTAAATGTCTCATTTTCAAAAACTGGATAAACAGTAAAATTCTTTTTTTAAATGACATTATTGATAATAAAGGAACATTTAATCAAAACATGATCTTAGATAAACTTTCCTGCCATGCTAACTGGTTTTCAGAATATTCTAAATTAATGAAAGCAATACCAAAACAGTGGTTACAAGAGCTAACTAAAGAAGAATCATTAAAAACAAAAGTTGCTATTGACTCCGAATATAAATTTAAAGATAAAAAAGGAAAAATGGTATCACTTAAAAACATTTCCTCCAAAGACATTTACATCTCCCTCTTAAATAGATATTATGAAAAACCAATAGGATTTCAAAAATGGGACAACATATTTATCTTGGAAAACAACACAAACAAAAGACAACAAATGCTAAATTATATCTTTTATTATATACAAGATAATAAATTTAAAATGTTAAGATGGAAATTTCTGCACTACATTTTACCAACCAAACAATTACTTTTCTCTTGGAAAATAACTAAAACTCCGCTATGTAATATTTGTGATGTCATCGAAGATTATGAGCACTACTTTTTAACATGCAAATTTCTGAAATCATTTTGGGATCAAATAAAACTGTTACTTGATAAACTTAAAATAAGACATCATATCATATCAATTAAATCACTTTTGCACGGATACAAAATAAACGATACAAGTTACTTCAGTTTTAATGATTTAATAACAATTATTCTTTTTACTGTATATAAAGGATACTATATATCCGAACAATAAACAAAACAAATTGATATGTTTGAAATTTTCAAAAAAGAATTTCTTTCATATCATGAAATATTGATAAATAAAGAAGGCAAATATGAAAAATTCCATAATCTGGTTGCAGCAAAAATTAAGTTAATTTCATAAATTAGAATTTATTATACATCATGTTATCATATTTCTATTCAGTTACATACATGTCATTATTACTATATATACACATTGTGCACTAACAAGTACTAACTTATCAATAAAATGCTATATACTAACGTTAACGAGGCCGGTATAAGGTACCGGTACTTCATGTATCTCTAACAAATGTAAAATTCAAATAAAATATTAGAACACTTAAAAAAAAAAGGGAATTGCAAACTAACAACATGGTTATACCGTACAACGATTGTTTAAATTGATTAAACAAATGTATATATTTAGATTTCACATAATTAACATTTAAAATGAAACATGTGTTTGTTGTGATATATTGAATGATAACCATCAACGCGATTCATTAAATTGACCGACCTTCCAGAAATAAAAAAAAAGACTTTACCATGTGTCTTTTAGTGAACCAAATAGTTAACCCAGAAATGAGAGCGGAAGTGTATACAAAGGTGCACTTAACCCTTGCCAAATCAAAATTCGAAGACATCGTATGAGTGCTTATGAGACAATTAAACACCAGATACAATTGTCACAAATGTTTACAAATTTAGTTTTAAAAAGTGAGAAGATGGGGTATGATTGCCAATGAGACAACTCTTCAAAAGAGATTATCGCAAATAAAGTTAAATATCAGAGTAGAGATTTAACCGCCAGATACTAAATGACAAAGATGTTCTCAGCTGTAGTCCATTTTGAAAGGTGAATATGCTGTCAATTAAATTTCAGTAAGAACATTGACAGAATTGAGGGGGCTTTAATTTTTTTTCCCATATAAAATATAGCGCAAAAAATGAACAAAACAAATGTTACCCCGCCCACTCCCCCTCCATTTGTAGCAGTCTGGTCGATCACATTATGTCTCCCACGAATCCTGTATCTGCATCTGAAATATGTTTAGATTAACTTAGAGTAGCATGACATTATGAGGCCATCAACCATGAGCAAAACCTTAACCGTCTATCAGTAACTCAAAACATGTTTCAGAAAAAAACAAATTGACATTAAGCAGGAAAAAACAGATAGTGTTATATTTAGTTTGTACATGCTGGCATGTTTGGTTGATTAAGTTGTTTGTTTGAAAGAACCATTCCAGATGATGTCACGTTTGGTTGATTAAATGGTTTGTTAAAAGGATTGGTTGATTTATTTTTTGTTAAAAGGACCTTTTTCAGATGGTATCATGTTTTTGTAATTACAGGGTTTGTTAAAAGGACCATTTCAGATGGTGTTATATTTGATTGATTTTAAATTATTTTAATTACCATTTCAGATGGTGTCATGTTTGGTTGAGTTTTATGTTTGTTAAAAATATAATTTCAATTGGTGTCTTTGGTTGATTTATTTGTGTGTTTAAAGGACAATTCAAAATGGTCATACCGCTGTAGACAGCCTTATCATTAATGATTATATGAAATGATGGAGAAGTGCCTCAAATCTTAATTAAGCTTCATACCGGGTGGCTTTGGCTAAACGTTTTGTAAAGATAGCAATCCCTTTTCCTCTATGTTTTGAACGGCCTTAGCAATTATGTTATAAATCGGTCTGTACACATCCATATACCAAGTAATTGTACCAAATTTTACAATTCTATGTAAGAATATAACGAACCAAAGGATACAAAATAACGAATAGGTTTGCTAGTAAATTTGTTCAGACCACTTGTATAGAGTACAAGCTTTTTTGAAAGTGCTTCAGCAGATGACATTAGGTTTTCATTTTGTGATAGCAAGTTGTATAAGACCATTAATTTATTAACTGATTCTTTTAAACAGTCTGCTTGTAATCTAATATTGTATTTTGTGTGTTTAAATGACGATGACTATGAACCAAACTTTTGAAGGTCTTAGGTATAAGAAGATATGGTATGAGTGCCAATGAGACAATTCTCCATCCAAGTCACAATTTGCAAAATTAAACCGTTATAGGTACGGTTCAAACACAGAGCCTTGGTTCACAACAAACAGCAAGCTATTAGTGTAAAACCATTTAAACAGGAAAAAACGGTCTAATCTATATATAAAAAAACGAGAAACACTTATGAAGCACATCAACAAACGACAACTACTTAACATGAGATGTCTGACTCAGGACAGGTGCAATTAAATGATGCGTTTTCAAACGTTTTAATATGTACCAACCTTAACCCTTATCCGAAACAATAGTGTAACATGAAAAGAGAGACACACTATAATAGTGAACATACACTTAACACATAAATTTGATCTATGTTACAATGTAATTAGTTATCAAAGGTACCAGGATTATAATCAAATACGCCAGACGCGCGTTCCGTCTACATAAGACTCATCAGTGACGCTCAAATAAAAAAAAGTTGTAAAGCCAAACAAGTACAAAGTTGAAGAGCATTGAGGATCCAAAATTCCCAAAAGTTGTGCCAAAAACGGCTAAGGTAATCTACTCCTGGGATAAGAAAATCCTTAGTTTTTCAAAAAAATCAAAGTTTCGTAATAGGAAATTTATAAAAATGACCACATAATTGATATTCATGTCAACATCGAAGTGCTGAATACTGGGCTGGTGATACCCTCGGGGACGAAACGTCCACCAGCAGTGGCATCGACCCAGTGGTGTAAATGGTACAAGGATTATAATTTAAAACGCCAGACGCGCGTTTCGTCTACATAAGATTCATCAGTGACGCTCAAATCAAAATAGTTGTAAAGCCAAACAAGTACAAAGTTGAAGAGCATTGAGGACCCAAAATTCCCAAAAGTTGTGCCAAATACGGCTAAGGTAATCTATTCCTGGGATAAGAAAATCCTTCGTTTTTCAAAATATTCAAAATTTTGTAACAGGAAATTTATAAAAATTACCACATAATTGATGCAACATTAATAAAAAAAAAAGGTGAATAAGTAAAGACAACAGTAGTATTCACGTTACGAAAACTGGCATTAAATTTCAATTTTACCATACAAAAGTTGATCAGTATAAACTTGTTATTAAAACTTAATTAAATTTCAGTTAAATTGTTTTATATTCATGATATTAGTAGTTTTGTTAAAAAATAAACGTATATTTGAACAAAAAATTTAACGGTGATAAACTAGATTTAAACCTTTTACAAATGTTTTAAATAAGAAATTTAAACTGCTATTATTTTTTAAATAAATAACAAATTTAATAACCCATAAATCGGAAATAAACTTAAGAAAATAAGAAATTTAACAAACTTATGAAGTTTTCATAAACTACTAAAATAATTCTTCTTAAATTAGACCTTAAATTCAAATCTAGAAATTTAATTTATGAATGAATTTTGTAAATGTACTATTTCATGCAGTGTGTGAGATGTTAAACAATAAAAATAATGATAAATAACCTTGAACAAAAAGCAGCCATGATATACAATAATATGCACAGGTAATTGAAAATAAATGTGAGTTAAGGTATGCAGTTTAAATGGAAAATGGAAATACTTTAAAAAAAACCAGAATATTTTGATGTGCATAATACGAAGAAGTGAAAATTTATAGTAATACCAAACACTTATCAAACTTAGCTTTCCTAAACATTCTTCTTATTCTGACATCATTGATATAGAATTTGCAAACACTAATAACATAACTTTTTAATGTTAAAAGTTGACAATCGTTTCCTGAGACAAACGTTTGGAAAAAGAAACGTCAAAGAATAAATTATCCTACATATTGCTGTAAAGTCTTGCATGGTCAAAAGAAGTAAGAGTATTCAGTCGCATGCACGCCTATCATATTTTTTTTTGTCGGTATACATTTTGTCGGCTGTTTAATTTGGAGCGCATTTATAACATCTTTAGTGAATAACCAAATGCTACTGACTAGTTCTTGTATGGTTTTAAAGTCAATTCACTTGAAGATGCTGGTTCAAGTCATCCGAAAGGCATGTATCCACTCACTTGAAGATATCTCTACCAAGAAACTTTCAAAGAGGGACGAAAGATACAAAGGGACAGTCAAAATCATAAATCGAAAATAAACTGACAACGCCTTGGCTAAACATGAAAAAGACAAACAGATAAACAATGTCTGTACCAAGCCAATTCAAGATGCCTGTACCAAGTTACTTCGATTTTGTCAAGTCCTTTGAAGATGCATGTTCTAAGTCACTTTAAAAAGCCTGTACAAAGTCGCTTGACGTTATCTGTTTCAAGTCACTTTAAGATACATGTATCAAGCACTTGAACATGTCTGAACATAGTCCCTTATGATTCTTGTGCCTAATCACTGGAGGCTGTAGAATTCAGTTGAAGATGACTGTGTGAAATCACTTGACGATAACGAATGTCTCCTAATACAAGATATGTACTAAAATAAGGATATATCATACATGTTTATATTATAGTACTAGTAGTCTTAAAATGTTCTTAAGGTGGTACCCAACCCCTTGACTTTAATTAATTTGGCTCGTTCAATTTGCATAAAATTTTGACAAAATAATAACTTTGACACTTCGAAAAAATATTAAAATTTCAGAAAACTTCGGAAAAAATGGTTGAGTAGATAGCAGTTTACTAAACACTTATTTGACCATTGAGAGGCTTAATATTTCTTTAAAAATACAACGTTATTTATAAACGTTTAGCTGATTTTACAGAGTAATCTCTCTTTAGTGTTAGGTACCGCCTTAAGATAGTCATCAAAGTATTGATATTCTAAGTCGAAACAAACACGCCAAGGATAGCCTTATGTCAGCATTTGAAGAATGTATCTTTGTGTCTATGTTTTTCAATTTTAGCGTTTGGAACAAAAAGGATACTACAAGTACTTCGTCTGGTTGTTTCCAGAACTAACCTGATGAACATTTAAATATTCGGGAAGTAATTTTAACTAATATTGCTTCAAATAATATAATATAGGCATCCATCGCAGATCTCCACAGTGGCGGATCCAGATATTTTCATAAGTTGGGGCCCACTGACTGCCTGAGAGGGTGCCCGTTTTTAATCCGAAATCACCATTACCAAAACAAAATGTGATGACTAATTCTAAAAATTCGTTATCACAAATATAATTCGTAATAACCAATAAATGGGATTGACTCTATGCTGCAAATCTTTGAAATAACTGATCAGCTGTATTGTACATGTTGTATATTAAACCTATTTTTATTTGATTACATATTATTTTACAATTTATAATAGGGATTAGTTCGAAGTGGAGTTCATTTACAAATACTAGTATCAATTTTCAAATAAATTGGATTATTTCCCGTTGTACAAACTTTGACATAGTCATGTTGATGTGGAAAACATTTTCCAACTTTCGTTCATAACAGATGACATTGAGCAGATCGCAAAAATATTGCTAAATAAACTCGGATCCGAAACAAAAATAGTGAGAGGATATCAGAGAGAACTAAAATGATTAAAAAACCAAAAAGTCAAACTAAACCAGACCCCATGGGTGACCAAAAAGAATATCGACAAAACACATATGCAAATTACTGCACAGTGCAATAAATTATGAGAAACATAAAAAGTCGGAACCATTTTAAAAACAAGGTCTTTTCAGATATATTACTTGTGGAGTTTTTTTTCAACTTCGTGTAAATATTTGAAAGATTTTTTAAACAACCGTGCATACTCTGAAATGTCTTACTTTCCTATTTTTTAATTATAATTGATGATAGTAATAAGAAAACGTTCAATGAATGTTGAACCCTGCCAGATAGACGTGTTGCCTTTAAAATAATTTAATACAATATATGTTGTTGAACTATTTTTCAAAGTACTTGATGTACTTGCAAACAATTGAAAAATAGACAGATACATCATAAAAAAAAATAGTATACAAAATAAAGTATCAGTATTGCTTATAGTACTGCTAAAAAATAGACCAAACCACCAAAACTAAACATTGTTCAAAAATAATATCCATAAGAAGTAACTGAACCATGATGATAAGGTAAAGGATTATAGACACGTGACAGGCGGAGAAGTCGGGACATACAAAATTTGCATACAGGGCATGAAACCTTCCGCGAGAACAAACATTCACCCGCTGTAAGGGTATGAATCATTGATGTCTTTTAACATATGAAATAAAACATGTATTACTGTAATCAATTTGTTCAGATTTATGTCGTAGCTAGACAAACAAGACTCTAGACGATGCAATGACGGCGAAAACTTCCACGAGAACAAGCCTTTACCAGCTGTAAAACCATAACCTTGCAATTAACCTCTTTCTAAATTATTAACATCTATTTTATCAGCAATCAAAGACGGGCTTCAAAGTTATTGTGAAACTGCCTATTCTAGAGGTGGCGTGAATCAGATGTGGATACTTAAAAATTCCAAAGATCTTTTAGAGTACATACAATCTAACTCTCTTTCACCTTGTAACAGTATTAATACATTTGACTTTTCTACTCTTTACACAAGTGTTCCACATTCCAAACTAAAAGACAAATTGAAAGAGTTGATAGTGATTTGCTTCATAAAAAAAATGTGCAACGTAGATACAAGTATCTTGTCTTAAGGAGGGATAAATCCTACTCTACAAAGGATCATATTTGTTACGTTCGGAGGAAACGAAATGTGCCCCTCTACTTGCCGACTTGTTTCTTTATTATTATGAGGCTGACTTCATAAAAGAACTTCTTAGGAAGAAAGACAAGAAGTTATCAATACCCTCTAACTAAATAATTCAAAATTTGGTGACTATATGGAACGCATCTATCCAATCGAGCTAGAGATAAAGGATACTACAGATACAGTTAAGTCGGCCTCAAATCTTGACTTACATCTAGAAATTGACAACAAGGGTCGGTTGAAAACAAAACTTTACGACAAAAGAGATGATTTCACCTTTCCAATTGTGAATTTTCTTTTTCTAAGTAGCAACATTTCAGCAGCACCTGTATACGGGGTATATATCTCCCAATTGATACGATATTCCCGTGCTTACATATCCTTTCATGATTTTCTTGATAGAGGATTTCTGCTCACAAGGAAGCTACTACACCAGGAGTTCTAAATGGTGAAGTTGAAATCATCCCTTCGTAAATTTTACGGACGCCATCACGAGTTGGTTGACCGTTATGGAATAACCGTTTCACAAATAATATCGGATACCATGGATGTTCCTTACGTCGTTACTACAATCCCCTTCCGTTTCATGAATGTGACCTACCGAATTAGACTATTTACCGAATTTGTTATCACATAAACAACACGACGTGTGCCACATGTGGAGCAGGATCTGCTTACCCTTCCGGAGAACCTGAGATCACCCCTAGTTTTTGGTGGGGTTCCTATTGTTTATTCTCTAGTTTTCTATGTTGTGTCATGTGTACTATTGTTTGTCTATTTGTCTTTACCATTTGAAGCCATGGCGTTGTCAATTTATTTTAGATTTATGAGTTTGACTGTCCCTTTCGTATCTTTCGTCCCTCTTTTAGCAATGATACAATTGTCAACCAGAGGGGGATCAAATGATACAAATGTTCACAACTGTTGGTGAATTAGAGAGAAGACAATTAACCACGAGAGACCAAATTACGTGGCTATAGATATGCATATACATAGATTCAGTCTGATTGCCAATGTGACAATTATCCATCAAAGTTAAAAGGACCGTTTCAGATTGTGCTATCCATTGAAAAGATGGATTTGAATAACACTGCAAATTGGAGGACAGCATTCATCATTGATCTGAACTAAACCTGCACACTGTCTTTGCAGTTACAATATTCAGTTATATGATGACTTAATCTGATTGATAAGTGCGTCAAATATCGGCTTATGATATGATAAATCAAGTCTTCGGGACTTCCCTTTCCTGACAAAATGTTGAGTCATGGTGATCTAAATATTTAAAAAAAAATAAAAGATCAAGGTCACAACAACAACTGATTAATATCAATTGGGACATTTTGATTGCATGTTACTGACAATTGAAAGGTAAATTACTTGATATATTTTGAGGTCAAAAATGAAAGGTCAAACAGCTACTGATAGATTTCGAATTGTTCAAAGTTTGGGTATCCAATGACTTTCTTTTTTATAAATATGGCTAATGCTCCATGGAATTTAGAAGACAGGTATATGCGACAATTATTGGAAACATTTTCCCCAGTTAAATCACATTGAGGTAAAATAAACGTCCATATTTATTTTAAGTTCACCTACCAAAAGGTCAAGGTGGCAACAACAATTCATATCAATTCATATATTGTATTTATTAAAAAAAAAATAATAAAAACAAAAAAACAATTCATATCAGAAAATTGGAACAGTTTGGTTAAAGAGTAGTATCTTTCAAATCATATGTTTGATCGCCAAATTAAACATAGCTCATCAACAATAATGTGTAACCATGCAAGCACTTGATATCGGGTGTGCTTAATAAAAGGCAAAGGCAATATTAATTTTTAGATAGACTGGATATAGTTATCAGAGGCTCATCAGTGACGCTCAGATCAAAATTGTTAAACAGCCAATCAAGTTTAAAGTGGAAGAGCTGAAATTTAGGAAAATCTGTTATTTTGCAACAATGCTTTTGTAAATCAGATTGTAGCCGATCTGTAACCAATGTTCTGTTGACAATACAAGGTCACTATAATAAAGCATATCCATTGTGACGTTCAGATATTTTTATTTCATTGTTATGTAAGATGAAAAAGAAGACGTTTAGCTATACACTACAGTCGTGATCAAAGAACAGAGTAAGAATTAGTACCCGACACATGTTTCGTCTTCTTTTTTTTTAACTTTTCTTATTCATTGGTCCACATTATTTGTTCTACAGATCTATGATTAAATTGAATGATGAATTGATTGTTGCAAAGACAGTCTTTAGTTGGCTACTTTTTAAGCTATATTCTTTATCAATACTATTCGATTTGAAGACACACATTTTTTAGCCCGTTTGTCTTTGAGTCGCCGATCGTTAGAAGTATTACATGATGATAAATAGTGAATGTATTTAATGTATTTTTTTCATGTGATTGCTTCAATTATTGTAGTTTAATAAATTAAACCTCAAATAAAGACATGTACCTGGTTCCTTAAGGTCTACGTTTTGTAAACAGGCGGATATGGTTTTGCATGCGTAAAATGTACCAAAAACAAACAAAATATTTATCTGAAAAAAAGTTTAGTCTAGAATTGAAAAATTGAACTCAACTAAAACTTTCATACTTGCAATACATACACACCTAATATGATAGGAGAGAAGTCGTATGGAAATGCACCATCAGGGTAATGCATACATTGTGAGCACCAATAATATGGATTACCAACTTGAATCACTATAACATCAAATTTGCACCAATCAACAGAAAAATATATATTACAAGACATTCTCAACCATCAGAAAATTCTATTATTTTTGTCTTCTCTTAGTTTATTACTACTTTCTTGGACCGCCTGTGTAACACAGAGATATAGGATACTAAAATTGGACATTCATACTTCTTATTTAAAACACACTGACAAACTAATAAAAACGAGCAGCACTAGTATACAAAAAACAATTTTAGAAACACAACCCAACTACACAGTGTAGGGGTGTGCTTTGTTTAACATCAAATAGTTCAATAAGTCTTTAGTCGCGTTCAAGCGTTTTGTTTTTCATTTATGTCAACTTAGCCCATGGCCAACTCTCACCGCTCAAACACTTTATCTTATCAATATAACTTGCATCACTTTATTAAACTTGCACAACTTTGAAGAAAAAAACACCTGCAGAAATGTGTTTAAATTTCTCCTTTCTAGGAACACCCATCGCACACAGAGTCAGTACTTGCACTACTGGAAAAAAAGTATTTCAAACTCGCACAACTGAAGAAAACTTTTAAGTCATCTGAAAGTTTTATATTGTTTTCTTTTAGTTTCCTCCGTTCTTGGAGTATAAGTATCACATTAAGACAGAACTTAACTCGCACCTTTCGATAAAGATGAATTACTACTAACTGAAACTACCGAGAAACGTTTTAATCAGCATTGATCTATGTTGTCTTCTACTCTATGCTATTTCCTGCGTTCTATGAGTAACTGTTTAAAACCGAAACAGATGATACTTATTAGACGTTTAAATTCCTTTGGAAGAAGAACTGACAAACTAAAACAAAATTATCAACATTGTGCAATAGCGCATAATACCATTTAAGAATCATAAATCCTAGATGTGTATCACCATAATAATTTCAAGTAGTCTTCAAGCCGTCTTCGGATGGTTTTTTTTTCTAGTAAGTTTAATCCTAAGAAAAAACATGAAAAAAACTCACTGAAGGAAATGATGGAAACAGAAAATTGTAATCAGAACAAACCAATTCATTATAAGATCATCTTTAGCTATTCATTACTACACCTACAAATATATAATGAATCACGCTCAGTGTTTGTTAAACATGCGAGTCTGTAATGACAAATATCTTTTATCTGTAAAATGTTATTGATTTGAAAGGTGAAGGTTTTCAAGTTTAATATGCATTTATTTATTTTAAGTATTGAATTTTTTTTTGAGAAATTGCTTTTTCAACAATTAAGTGTGATAAAGCTGTTTAAATTCAAGAACATTCTTCATGTTCTTAAAGAAGAAGGTTTTCAACATCATATGCTATATAATATAAGTGTGTGTGTGTGTGTGCTTCCTCTCAAGGTTAGATATAACAATTATGATAACCCAAATATAAGGCAAATACAAATATGTCTGTGTTAGTAATCTAAAGATTATATTTCTATTTAATGAAGAACATCAAATCAAGACAATATTTCATAGAGTTAAACAAATTATGAATGGTTATTACAGTTGCTGAGTTTAAAAAAAAAAGAAGTCGGGGAATAACCTACAAAAAAAAATATCCAAAGGAAATTTAAAACGATCAAAACAGGAATAATAGAGGAATATCATGATGAATAAATAAAGCACGTTTAAACATTTAGTGCGTCCCAATAAACTTTTTTTCATGAATCTAAGTAATTCAAGAATGCAAAAAAAAATAAATGCTAAAGTAAATAGATGCTTTATGTGCCTTAAAGTCAAACCATAGATATAGGAAGATGTGGTGTGAGTGCCAATGAGACAACTCTTCATCGAAATAACAATTTATAAAAGTAAACCATTAAAGGTCAATGTACGGTCTTCAACACAGAGCCTTGGCTAACACATGGTTTAACTTTCTATATTACTCCTTCCTCTATAATATCACAATGTAAGTCAGTTGTGTATCACGTGAATGAAAATGCACTGATTTGGTGTCTATTAATATCATTGGGGACTAACATCCAAACTTTTCGAAAATATTTGAAAAAATTGACTGAATAATATATCAACTAACATTTTTGTGCTAAAATACACATCAACCCAACTCATTATAAGTACCAGTATGCCATATTTAATCAGTTTTATGTGTTCATTTGACCGACAGCGTCCCGATCTTTATAAGTAAGTACGACTCGATATACATCCTAAAATTGGTTCGTTTTTTATTCTTTTTGTATTTTTCGGTCTTTATTTCCATCCAAAAATTACTTCAATTGACATGTACATAAACACTGTTAAATATATAACTTATTCGTAATTGTATCAAATTTAGTCTGTTTAAATTGTTATCAATGTATATAATTTATTTAGATATGTAATACGTTGCTAAATGAAAAAGTTAGGATTCTAAACAATGGCATTTAAAAAAATTTCTGATTCTTTTTCAGATAGTTTTACCGTTTCTATACATTATTTTTGTATTTGTAGAAGCAACCGGCGTGGTTGAAGCTAATACTTTGAATAATAGCAACTACGAAACTACTGATATGTTAAAAACTTTAGATGCAAGATAACGTTTAGGTATTCAGGTTCAATCAAACGTATATATTCAATATAAAGAAAACATCTTGTAAATTAATCATTTGGTCACAAAATCCACTGCAATGTAGTTCGGCATTTAAACTTTAAATTGAAGGATTTATTTTAAGATCGACTTACTGTTTGAAGCTGGATCTTGAAAGGTAAAGGTAAGTGTTTTATTTTTCATAACAACATATCATATGAAATATGACAAAATATACCACAGATATGTGAGGATTTTCTAAAGGAATTTCTCGCTACATTGAAGACCTATTGATGACCTTCTGCTGAAGTTTTTTTATTTGGTCGGGTTGTTGTCTCTTTGACACATTCTCCATTGCCATTCTCAATTTTATTGTAAAACATACCGATACACAACAGGGTACCTAATCTATGCGTATTTCTTTTTAATCAGGTTGTTGCGCTTCTTGTAAAAGGCGTCTATACAGATTTCAACTGCTGTTTTAATCTTTAATGTGAAAAAGTTTAACCAGAGACATATAATACAAGAGATTGGCAACTCGGCGAAATCCCGTGATTTCGCTCGGCCAGATTTAAATCTCGCGAGATTTCTGTGGTTAATAGAGTCTTTATCAAAGTATTAAAGGTACTCGAAGAAATGGTGAAGTTGAAGCATGAATTAACTGTTTCAGTGTTAAATTTAACATAATTAATTGAATAATTTTAGTTCATACGTAATTATGTATTTCAATGTCATTTTAGTTTTGATTATTTGTATTATTGAAAAAGAGACATTATTTGATATTGTATTAAAAATACGATATTAAATAATTAATACGTAATAAATTGTATGTCTTGTATCAGAGTTAATTTTATTTGATTGTTTCATAATGGGTTTTTATTAAATATACACCTGTCTCGAAGACATAATGTCACAGTGTGACATGTATATTCGGCTTGAATTATCCGATGGTCAGGTAAATCACAACCTGTTAAAATGAGTTTTATTTGACACCTGGTACACACGAAGTAGTTACACCACAGGTGTACACACTCCTTCCGAAAATATTATTTACAAATAATAAAATTAAATAATGTGTAGAACAAAAATTAATTTGTTTGATAAATATCGTTTATCATTATCGACTTTGTCTTTTATTTATAATTTGTATAGATCATTAAAAAATGATTACTTTCTGGGTTCAGTATTATTTGGCTTGTATTGGGTTGATTTTTTATGATTGTCTGTAAATTGTTTTCTAATTGTGTTTTTCGAAATATTATGAGCTTGCATTTAGTTGTTTTTATGATTGTCGGTAAATTTATGGTTTCTCCTTTTCACGGATTGTGTATTTAGTTAGGACTTACATTTAATAGAAAATTGCGATATAAGTCTCACTTTTGACCTCGAATATAAAGGGATTAACCATATTGTAAGCGTAATGTACATGTTTCCCTTCTTTTTTTTACTTTTAGACTAGTTAAAATCTCCTTTTAATTTTGAAACAGACATGGACATGTGTGAATAGTTGAACAACATTTTGACTTGATTGTTAGTTAAAACCTTTTTTTTTTACTTTATACAAACTGCACGAAAATGTGTCTTCCTTTGTTGTTGATCAGGCTGTTTTAATTGATGCTTGCTTAATGTCCAGTGGCAAATATTTCATTTTTTTTGTTGTTGATCAGGTTGAATTAATTGAAGGTTGCTCAACGTCCAGTGGCAAATATTTCATATTTCTTTTTACATATTGATGTGCAAGTGTATGACATTCATTTTTTTCTGTACAGTATATGCAATATAATGTCTAACTCTCCACAAGAAACCAAATGATACAGACATCAACATTTTAAGGTGACCAAAAAGCAATGCGTAAAATTCATATTGCACTGTCAACTATACAAGGTCTCTTTAAGAAAAAAGTTTTAACACATCAAACAAGAAACACAGTCTTATTTATGAACAAAATAATAAGAAAAAAAATCAAAATATGATATATACAGCAACACACCAGTGAATTACAGGCTCCTTACTTTGGGAAAGCACATACATAATAAAGGCATGATAATAGAGTTAACCATAATCACAAGCCGTAAAATTTTATGTTCTTGTTTGTTGTTTTTCCCCCACAGTAATCATATTAATAAAACCTATAAACCAATTAATGTGGTGTGGCGTTTGAATAAACCAAATTACATCTGTAAAAAACCACCTACATACATCCCAGTATTCTGAAATGAAAAGGACCAGTCAGACTGAGAATCAGAACATGTCCATGTATTTATGTATATTATATATCTAGAATATCACTACACATTATTCCATCCTTTTTCAATAACTAAACCAAAATGTGAGAGAACAAAAACAATTCCAGGTATAAATAATATTTTTATTATCAAACATTTATTCATAATGTTACTGTCAATGATAACTGAGAGTTTTATGATCATATCCCTGCAACTGATCTTGTACAGTTCAACTATGCAAATTTCGGTATCTGCACAGCTACGGATATATACATGTATGAGCGATGGTAACTTGTAATAAATTGCATACAGTGAAAGGGAGATGGCAAGATTCTTCATCTATATTGTGTGTCTCATTCACAGCAAATATCTCAATTTCTTGTGCAATCAGTTGCTCTGTGCCTTTCACTGGTGCTAGAAAAAGAAACAGCATGACAATCAAATTTAAGCGTTTATATTTTTTCATTATCTTTCCATCTTCAGTGTGGATTGAAACTGGAACAGATGTCTCCTCCATACTGGTACCAACAGCTGTTCATGGTCGAGGATTAATTACTCTCTTTTTAACTCCATTTGTTAATTTCTACATCTGTTCCTCTTTGGCATTCTAAATTAAAAAAAAAGATAGAGTTGAATAGACTATTTGTCTTACTTGTAAACTTTACTTCCTACATGTATGTCATGCAACATTCTGCCGGTTTTTATAATGCTAAATCAGAGACATATATTGTATTATATGTCTCTGGCTAAATCTATTTTAAATTTCAATTTGTCATATATAGACCTTTCAAGCTTGCTATAGGTACACATTTTTGATATGTTTGTCAATTGTTAAACGTGGTACCGTGAACATACAATGTAAGTTGCTGACATCAATGTTAACTTTATTTAGTCTCTGCTTCTACATATTATGTAGGTCTCATGAGGGTCTAGAAGGGGTTTACAAAAGCATAACGGACTGAAAGTCACAGGACATGAAGTCACAAATTTAGTAGAACAAAAAGTCACAAGACAAAAAAATCCCAAATAATCCTTTGATAATTGTTTGTATATATAAGAGAAATATCTTCTTTTTTTTTTTTTTAATCTTTAAAACATATTTTCATATACGAAATGTGTTATTATATTTGAAAAATGAAGATTTATTAAATTTTGATAATACAAAAGAAAAACTTATTGGCACCATGAAGCCATTTAAGTGCAAAACCAGTTTGACATTTTGTTTTTTGAAACAATTATTCGATCATCTTTGATATGTTGTGATAATTTTTGTATATAAAGTTAGTTTGTATACAATAGTTCAAGAATAGAAATAAGTGTTTTTTGTTTAAGGAAAATAATCAGAAAAAATGAATTGTGACTTTTTGTCCTGTGACTTTCTGGCACTGTCCTTCATTCATACAAAAGAGTACCGGAATAACTGCATATTTGAAATCAGAGAAGTAAGGACAAGAGGAAACATCTTATCAAAATATCAAGATTGAAGAATGATGGGGTGCTAAAATAAATAAAGAATAGAGAATAATGGGGAAAATTTACAAAGAAAAGAGAAATAAATTGGGAATGTCTACATGTCCATGGTAATACAAATAGATGCCCCGCTGATCTTATTTTAACAAGAAAACATTGGGAATAAATACAGGCTCATTAAAATGCATATTTATTCTATAATTTCTAAGTTTTATGAAAAAAGGTAAGTCGCGCATAGCCGGGTTTGGGTATCAATGTGAACAAAATAAATCACCTTTGATGGTATTTTATGAAAACACTATTTAATCAAAGTATACGAAAATAGTATAATTTTAACAAGATAACAATCGGGAAAAGAATAACACTATGGAATTGCATGTATAATCGTAAATTTCTAAGTTTTATGAAAAAAGGTAGTTCTCGCATAGCTGGATTTGAGTATTAATGTGAAAAATAAATACATCACCTTTGATGGTATTTTATGAAAACACTATTTGATCAAAATAAACGAAAATAGTATCATTTTAACGGGATAACAATCGGGAGTAGAATAACACTATAAAATTGCATATATTATCGTAAATTTCTAAGTTTTATGAAAATAAAATGGTGGGCCACACCGGTTCTACAGCATTGAAAGAGGGGAAGCTGAATGGACCGAATTTAAATAGATCTGCATTGGATTATTATTATCATCTCAGCACATTATAGTATGAACAAATCGGTGGAACTAGTTAGATGTATCTTTAGAATATACTTACATGCTTTAGCTGTGAAAGCAATTGACATAAACGAGAAAACAAATCTGTAAGCGTATCGTCTCTCTTTACAACAATGGCGGAATTTTCTCATCTCGATCCCCCTTCATCCCAGGTCACATCATAATCCCAAGCACTTCCGGTAGCCAAGTGATTTCATTGGCCGTTATATAGACTCTACTATGAGTTGCCAATCTCTTGTATTATATGTCTCTGGTTTAACGTAGTATTTATGTTTATTCATCTTCCTTTTGTTTCCTTCCCGTACTCTCCCTGCTACCATATCAATATCTCGTCTCCAACAACAACAACAACACTCTTGCTATATTTTTTTGTTTTTGTGTATGTATTGCACACTCACTAATCTGTGATCCGCTGTTATCTATCTTGTATATCTTATGACTTTTCGAAGTATCCATGTCACTGATCAAATACGCAATGTTAAAACAAAACCATCAGATTCTTCATGTAAACATTGATTTTCACCGGAAACAAACAAATTTTTTCGAAAAAAAAGTTGTGGCTAAATGCATAATGATACACAACAAATATTTCCAACCAAATATTAAGAAACGCAGTCGATTGAAATACACTTTTGTCAATAAATTGTATATAAAAGGAACGTAAAACAACTTTTCATACGAAAAACCAGCACGTTATTGAAATACAAGAATGTAACCATATTGATTGATTTTTCAATTATAAGTTGAAAACAAAATACTCTATGAATCCATCATATTCAATCACAGAATCTGACATTACTACTTTGAGGGAATTCGGAGTTAGCTCTATCATGTTTTCACTCTTAAGTTATTGTTTTAATAACTCTTACATTATCTATCAAGAAGAATGTTTCTTTATATTTATTTAAGATATTACGTATCAAAAAAGGAATATCGGATTAAAAATTGTGTCTTTCAAAGTTACGGACTAGAAGAACGTGGAATTTACCCTTTTAAACTATCTATCAACGTCAAATGAAATTATCATTACTGTAACAAATTATTTACTCCATCATTTCACTCCTCCGAAAGAAAAGTTTGTCTTAACAATATATCGTACAAAAAATACCAAACACATTACTAGTATATGGTTGTGCATTTGCTACAAGATCGCCTTTTAATTCAACATGTTGGACAAACATATATACAATAGTCATACATAAATAAATCAGTTTTTACCATTCACAAGTCAAATAAGGTTACATATAAAAAGTGGCGGGAGGGGTGGGAATAGTATACCAAACTAATGTAGTCCTTACTATCTTGTAACGAGCGTTGCGTTGGTCAAACACACCTCCACTCTTCCTTATATACTGACTGCCAAAATCGTCCATGCAAAAAGGAATTCAATGGGTTTTTACCCCATCTCATTCAAATATAGAGAGACCGGTATTTAGAACATACTCACCCCTTCTCGTCCAATGAGAAGTCAGTTTTTTGCCCTCTAATTTTCATAGTACATGGTTTTCCATGCACTATGAAATGCTATACATGAATGACTTTTCATTGTCGGTTAATTATGAAAGTGAACTCTTACTAGTTGCACTAACGAAGTGTTCAATCCCCTAAGGCATTTTCCTTGGGAAAATAGCCTACTGATTAAAGATGAAAGAGCAAAGATTTAAATTTAAAAAAAATGAATTTTGCAAAATTTTATGCATTTGTTAATGGAACACATATATAGAATACACAAAAAAAATTGGTAAGGATAAATAAAATGATATTTATTTAATTTATATACCTTACATTTGAGGGAATTATTGTCTTTTTCTTTCAAAAATACACAATGCCAGACTGCTGATATATAAAGCAAAAGATTGTTTTCGGAGAAACACAATACATTTAAATTTATCAAATAAAAGTAAGCATTTAATGTTGAATGGTCTGAATTCAAATATTCATACAGAGAGTACGTCGATTTATATTTATAAAAAAAAAAATCAAATTTCAAAAAGGGGATTTACATAGCATTGTTTTGCTTTTTAAAATAAAAAAAAAATCTAAAGATATATAAGTATTAAATTTTACCTGAAGCAGAAGAAAAACAATTTATCCTTCACAAACTATGTCAGTACTATTTCATTTCATCCATTGAAATGATCATTACATGTACCTATGTTTTATATTTAGTTCATTATAAAAAGTGAACTCTTATTTAGGTTTGACTATTACAATGGGAAGGGATAGTTTTGTAAGGTCACTCGAAAGTGTGAATATGTTCTAAATTGGTCAGACAATACTTGGTCATGTTTTATGAAGATTTAAGCCCTCGGCTTCGCCTTGGGCTTAAATCTTCATAAAACATGACCAAGTATTGTCTAACCTATAAGTAGAATACATAGAGCCGTAAAGAAATGTATCGAATTGCATTAGAATCAAACTTCTAAGTTAAACTAACAATTCAATCACTAAATACATTTCATCTTCTTCTTTTTCATTTTATCCCCTTTAATATCATGTTCAAGGCTTTCGTGGAATCTTTAAAACTGTTAATGTCTTCTTGCAATATACCACCAGAACATATACAAAACACTCGAAGAAACGCATTTGTGAACATAGGTACATTTTGATTTTGGCTAGATAATCTTAATGATACGTATGTAACAGTAAAGCGAACAATACATTTTAAATCAAGATGTATCAGTAAACGTCAAAATGTATCATGCAATATTTAAATTGAATAAATTGCGTTAATCAGATAATCCTTTAATTAATTTTCTTTGTTCCGCGTTTTGTAAGGCGTTAGAACATATTGGCAGAATAGCAAAGTAAAATAATATTTGTCAAGGACGCTCCCTACAATACCTAAGTAATCAGTATGATCACTGTTCAGTGGTTTAAATACTCGATTTTAAATTTGGAGAAATTCAGAATTAAACACTAAATTTGTTATCTGAAGTCAAATGTACGGAATTGAATTCAGATTAAAACACAATCATAATCAGATAAACTTGTAACAATAGTTATAATTCAGTACGCCAGACGCGCGTTTCGTCTACATAAGACTCATCAGTGACGCTCATATCAAAATATTTATAAAGCCAAACAAGTTCAAAATTGAAGAGCATTAGGGATCCAAACTTCCAAAACAAGTTAGACGTCTTTATTTTCGCACTTGAAACAAGAAAAGTTCTAGATACAATTACACACTTTACAGTAAGTAAAAATAAAGGAATGAGTCCCTTCATGCAGGTTTCCAAGTAATTACAGATTAGGAATCACAATTGTGTGATGAGATAATCAAATAGTCATTGGATTATTTTTTTAAACTAGATAATTAAAATATTAATAATAGAGTCCTAGACTATAAACTAATAAAAAACATGAAGTATATGGACTTTTAATTAAACTACCACTATCAAAATAGGCTAAAGTTGTATAAAGTCAGACGGTTGAAAATTGTCAAATTAGCGATATGAAAACCTCAATACAATTAAATATTTAATAGTAAGTAGAATTAAAGGACTGATTTTTTTAATCTGTCTTTATAAATCGGGTGCTCTTGATTCTGATCGTATGTGGCATCCGTCGTGTTATAACAAACCTGGTATCTGTCTCTGTTATGTCTCTTATTTCTTACGGTAGAATTGATTGAGTTCAACGTAGTATTTAAACTTTGAACTATGTAGTAAAAGCATAGAATTGAAGATAAAGGATACTTTATTTGAAGGCAATATGATTTTTCCTACGTCAATCAAGGCTTTTTTCATTCTCCTTGTAAATATTATGTATGAATGCGGACTCGTATGTTTATATAATTTGGTTGGTAATATAATGATAGGCACGCTGTGATGAATGTATGTCATTTTTATCAGTATATATATAAGCTAAACAACCTGACTAATTCATAATAGTAGTTTTAGATTGTGTAAGCCTTGTTTTGGTCAAATTTTATCTTTATATCATTAAATGGATTAATTTGTATTCATCTAACTATAACATATCATCAGGTTAATCGGCAGTTCTTTTTTTTCAAAATATAATTCTGATTTACAATATATATCTTTTCATTGTCTCTATATGAACTGTTGACATCAAGTTTGTACTATTATTTTAAAACAATAGATTTAACATATTAGTGTGGTTAAATCATAAGATAAGACTCTCCTGCCAAATTATAAAATTTAATAGTGTCTTTATGAAGATTTTTTAAGCCTCCTGTCAAATGTTATCATCCAAACTTTAAATGACAAATGCGTATTCATTAAAATAATAATTAATTTATTTTTCCGATATGAATTTTATTGACCCAATAAATTCCGTATTAGGACAATTGCACACTGTGTAACTAATTTATCCTGATTTTGCGACCACACCACTTGCTTATGTTTTTCCATTATTAATTCTGTATTAGCACACAGTGTAACAAATTTAACCTGATATCTATATAAAATTTATCGTTTTTCCATATCAGTATGGTTAATCTCAATTTTGGTTTTGTTTCATATTAAGAGGCAGTATAACTTTATGGACATATTCTTTGATAAAATTGTAGCACCTGTAGCCCTAAAAGAATGATTTGTATAAATCTGTGATAGGTTAGAACTTTTACTAAGATCGGACATGAAAACTGTTAACTTCTTTTCTCCGACTGGTTCATTGCAGTACCAGGTATCATCTGTACTGTAAAAACTGGACCAAGGTCGCTGCCATAATCTGTTGTTTTCTGGATTAAGCTTTGACATATACAATTCGAATGAGCTCACAGGACAATAAGGTGAATCTGCAAATAAAAGAGGTACATGTATTTTATAGTCGTCATATTTTATATTTTTTTTTTTTTTAGATAACAAGATTTAATATATTTGGTTAATATTGTGATATTAATTAGTCTTAATAAATGTGAATGATTTTTGTGTTTTGAAATTATTATTATGCATGTCCTCGTACTGTTTGTTTTTATTATTCAAAAGCTATATATATATATATGTACATGTATATGTTGAAATTAAATGATGAACACTATGATAACACCATGGCAAATTATGTGTATAGATATAGGAAGATGTGGTATGAGTGCCAATGAGACAACTCTCCATTCAAATAACAATTTATGAAAGTAAACGTACATGAAGGTTTATTTTTTTAACCTGTAAGCTGTTCCTTTAGGTAAATAATTATTTATCGGCCCAATTTTCTGATGTTATAAATTTGAATGACCCTATACTTTTCCTCTGTATTAAGACAATTATTGCCTATATAATTTATTACACCCAATATTGGCAATATGTTTTATTTTAATATCAAAACAGAGGTTAAATGTATTTTGCCTTCCACTTCTGGCATTACTCCCGAACTCTTTTCTTTGTCAGTTTCTCTGTGGTTTTTTGTCATCTCATCCTCCATCTTTCGTACAACATTTAGTCCTGTGGCAGGGTCCGTCTCTTCACCAAAATCTGTTTTTGTCATCAAATGCATGTTCTCCTGTCCTCTCCTGCAAAAAGTACATTCTTATGTCAAATTGTACTTTTGTGTACAAGCCAGATGGAGTATTTGTTGCACAAAAGATTGAACTGTACACCTTCATCAGGTCAGTTTCATTGATACTGGGATAGTGATCAGTGGTACCTAGACCCATTCTTTTCAGTTCTGAAGTCGCTTCTTTGAAATTTACATTTGCATCGTTAAATGCAGCGTCCTTTATTATGCTAAATGTTTTGTTGTAAGGCGGCGACCTTAAATATCTATTTAATCCATATCGAATGTTCTGAAGTGACGAAATCTTGTAGTGGTTACCGTCTGGTTTTCTAGCATTCATATAAAGTTGCGACAATATTTCATTCAGGCGAACTTCATCATATTCCTCATATCTAATGTCCATTTCTGATTCTCTCAAATATTCCCTGAGGGTGTTCCCGGCCTTTTTGTTTGATCTTAATGTGTTTGCTGCATTTATTTTAAGCCGTTTGTCCATTATCTCTTCATCCGTCGTCTGCCCAAAACGTTTTAAGCTTCCAGTCGCCATCTTGCAGACGTAAATAAACAAAAGGGAAGCAACTCCGATTTTTTTTTATTTATGAAGTCAATGGTACATGGATATAAATATAATTCGATTACTTATCTACTGCAATAATGATTTAATCATATCCATTTTATCCGTAGCACAGTTATTTCATTACATTCAACTTACTTTCAAGGTCTTTTGTCATTGTAAATCATCCGAATGACTGATTGCAACATCATCACGTGGAACAATTGGTTTATTACTGACATATATGTAAGGAAATAAATACTATCAATGCAGAAGCTACCGGAATTATAAAACATCGAAATACCTCTCCTTTTTAGTTTCAAGTCAAGATATGATGCAGACGTATCTAAACCGGTTCATAGAAACGAAGTGTTCTGTAGAGTTGCCACCCTTTGACACATTTTGTGAAATGATGTAACGTGGAGAAAAGTATAGCTTCTTTTCCTTTTTTTCTATTAACATTATATGTGAACACTGATACATATGAATAAAGGAACACGTTGGCAAAAGGTGATTACTCTTAATAATATAGAATAGTTATTATCAATATGAACCAAACCGAAATAAATTATATAAATCATCAAAGTCTGTAACTTCATATTTGCAGAGTAAGTACTCATAGAAATAATATTCAGATTGTGTTTCTTGATATCTTGTTTTAAGTATTGAAAAAGAAATGACAGATACCAAATAGATTTTCAACTCTATAAGTTGAAAAAAAATGAATAGCGAAGAGAGGGACGAAATATACCAATGGGACAGTCAAACTCATAAATCTAAAACAAACTAACAACGCCATGGCTAAAAATGAAAAAGACAAACAGACAAACAACATTACAAATGACACAACATAAAAAACTTAAGAATAAACAACACAAACTCCACCAAAAACTAGGGGTGATCTCAGGTGCTCCGGAAGGGTAAGCAGATCATGCTCTACATGTAGCAACAGACAGACAAGTATTTACAACACATAACATAGAAAACAAAAGACTAAGCAACACAAACCCGAGCAATAGTTGTTATGATCTTAAGTGCTCTGGAATGGGGCAGATCCTCCTTATATCCGTCGTGTTTTCATCTTTTTACAAACTGAGTAATGAGTACAAGTTGGTAACTCACATTCTGAGAAAAGGGAAAGTGATCGTAGTTACGACATTTGGAACATATCTACTATCATACGTAAAATAAGATAAATAAGAAGTTATCGGGCAGTTAAATAATGTTGAGAATAGTATGAAAATTAATATTATATTATTTTGGTTCTATTTTTTTCCAACGTTGGAATATATGTACTCTTGGTATAAAATTTGCAATTTAGCATCAAATCTAAGGAATAAAAACATCATGACGTTGAATTATCTATATTGATAATAATGAGCCAAACTTTGAAATTAATATCAAGTTAATGAAATGTGAACTTTGATATTGTAAAGGTCTTTTGGCAAAAGTTATAGTTCATGCATAAACCTTAATCTGAAGAACTATAATTCATAAAATTATGTATGTGTAACGTTTTTCTTTGTATCCTGTTTATCGTGTGAAAATTAATTGTGAAGATTTGAAGATTGTTTTGCATGACAAGATTAAATTGCATGTGTGATAATATTGCATTTAAAGATACCTTTTATGTCGTTCATTGATATACCAATTAATGTTTAAACCTTATATTATAATGTGGTATTAGTGCCAATGAGACACTCTTTATCCAAGTCAAAGTGTATAAAAAAAAAAATTACTATTATATGTCAAAGTCATGCCTTCAACATATAGTTTTAGCTCACACTAAATATTAAGTTTTTAAGATCTCAAAAAGACTAGTTCCGGCTACACAATAATTTGGTATAGTATATACATCAATAACATTTAATCTTTTGTTTTTCAGTTATCAGTAAGATATGAAGTCTTTGATATCATTACTAATTTTGGCTAACTGTATTGTTGTACAAGGTAAACAACTATTATGTATAAATAAGAAGACGTGGTATACCTAAGAAATACAATGGAGATCACTTCTAACCTCTCATTAGAACTGTCAGAATAATCTGTCATATAACTGTTCTAACCTGTCCTAGAACAGTTCTAACTAGAACAGTTCTACCCTAAAACTGTTCTAAGTAGTACTGTTAGAATCAGTTTCTAGCTAGAACTGCCAGGATCAGTTCTAGGGTAGAATTGTCTAAAACTGTTCTAGGTAGAACTGTCCAAATCAGTTCTAATCGTAGAACCGTCAGCAGAATTGACTAAATCAGTCAGGATTGTAGAACAGTTCTAAATGACGTCACTGCAGAAAGGGCACTTTAGAAAAAAATACGTTCCAATTACTTCACTATATATATAATAGCAGATTTTTCTATATTTCTTACTGATCAAAAGTTACATGTACAAATATCGAAGTGGATAGAAGGTTGTCCAATTCATCGTAGAAATATATTTATAAGATTGCATATGAAACATCATTGTTTACGTTTCTTCGTTCCCCGTTTTTTTACAGTCTCTTCTTATATATAACTCTGCATTTAATTCATGGAATTTTAATCTTAATTTACCTTCTTTGCCTTGGATTAACATTCATGATTTAAGATTATGTTTTGACAAATGTTCAAACAAAAATTGCACAGTGGATGAATTATGGGATATTAATGAAAAAAGTGTTGTTAAACGTCAAAAACTATGTACATTTGCATTATCTCGTAGCCAAAGTTATCCATAACGATTATAAACAATATATGGGAGTCTGGTACGTCAGAAAACTATACTCGATCTGAACATGAATGAAACATTTGCCACTCGACGTTATGCTACAAACAAAACCAATCAATTTCCTTTTTCAAATTATTCCAAGAAGATAACTTCTCATACATGTACTTTTCATTTTAAAATAACGTATATGAATCAGTCATGTGAGTGTTGGATGATGCTGTTAAATAGTTTTGTTTAAAAAAAAAAACCTCATGAAATACTGACTTAAAAAGTCACTTTTGTGACAATTCATTATTTGATAATTTAATGTTGGATGTACCGGGTCTTCTGATTGGCTGAAGTTATTTTGTTATCAGCCCATAGAAAAAAGGTAGTCATGTGACCGTACGTCATCAACGTTTTTTATGGTTTGCCAAGGTTTAAAATGGAATTTAGAATTAAATTATAAGAAATGACTGTAATATTTTTTCTGTCTATTCGAATTAACATAAAAAAATGTGGTGCATGCACACTGTTAAAAAAAACCGCTACTCGCGTTATTCAGTGTGCACCAAATTTTTTTATGTTATTTTTTCATAGACAGAACAAATATTATAGTCATTCCTGAAGTTAAATATCAAAATTATCGATACAGAAAGGAAATAATGGCGTGCTAAATCGATGGTGTCATCTTTATCATGCAATATATGTCCTGACATAGAGATATTATTGGTTTACAATGAGGCCATATATATTTACATGATATTAAAGTATATATGTTCAGTTTTGGTTGATGCGGTCAAATAATGTTGTTATTAAAACAACTCAATCTGATATACATGTATCGAAACTACTGAAATCTGTTAACAGTTCAATATTTTGAATATAAAGGGGACATGCTGGCATTTGAATTATACAATCCATCATGATTGGTTGTTGTCTGCTCTATGGTTGGGTTGTTGTCGCATTGACACATTTGCCATTTCCTTTCTCAATTTATAAGTGATTTACTCTGAAGCTATATAATTATCTATATACTCAGATTTACATAATAAAGTGTAAATAGGGTCAGTTTTGGTTGATGCAGACAAATAATTTTGTTATACCAGTCAGTCTTAGGTATATTTGTTTATGATGCAATATTTTGATTAAAAAGAGGACACACTGACACTCTAAATTGATGAAAAAGAAATTACGTAGTGTGTTCCAATAGTTCAATTGCATTATACAATCCATCCTTACATAACAATCTTACAGATTTATTATGAGACTATAAGAGTTACATAAAAAAGAGCAAATATGGTCAGCTTTGGCTGATGCAGTCAAATATGGTCAGTTTTGATTGAATCAGACAAATAATTTTGTTACATGAGTCAGTCTGAGGTATGAAAACTACTGATGTTTGTTTCTGATGCGATATTTTGAATAAAAGTAGGAAATACGAATTGTTTTGTGGTCGTTAATTTCCAATATTGCAGTTATTTATATACTACAGTCCCTCTTTCCCTAAAATTATAACTAAAGTACTGTGCAGCTATAAAGACTTGCATACAAAAACCAAATATGGTCAGTTTTGGTTGATGCGGTCAAAAGATTTTATTACACGACTCAGTCAGAAGTATGAAAACTACTGATATTTGTTTACGATTCAATTATTTGAATAAAAAGAGGATATGCTGGCACTTTAAATTCATGCGAACCAAATTTTGAGGTCATTGTTTTCCAATATTGCTGTAACTTGTATATTACAGTCCCTCTTGACCTTAAATTATAACTAAATTACTGTGCAGCTATATAGATTTGCAGAAAGAAAGCAAATAAGGTCAGTTTAGATAGATGCGGTCAAAAGATTTTATTACACGACTCAGTCTGAAGTATGAAAACTACTGATATTTGTTTACGATTAAATACTATGAATAAAAAGAGAACATACTGGCACTATAAATTCATGCACTCAAAATTTTGAGGTCATTGTTTTCCAATATTGCTGTAACTTGTCTATTACAGTCCCTCTTGAACTAAAATTATAACTGAATTACTGTGCAGCTATATAGATTTGCAGGAAGAAAGAGCAAATAAGGTCAGTTTAGATTGATGAGGTAAAAAGATTTTTGTATAACAGGTCCGTCCGAGGTATGAAAACTACTCGAAAACAGATATCACATTTGTTAACAATTCAATATTTTAAATAAAAATTGGACCCCCTTTTTTAGAAGATCAATGGCTTTGAAAGAGGACATATAGTTAGACCCCCTTTTTTCCTGGGTTGGGACCCCCTCCCTTTTTAAAACTGCTGGATCCACCCCTGGTGGTTAGGGAAACAACGCTTTACATTAAGGTCAAATAATGTTGTTATGTAAAACGAGCCATCCTGCCTCCTGGAATGACAAATGTAAAACAATTGAAACAATAATGCCCCCCCCCCCCCCTTCAAATATAAACGGCCTAATTTGTGTTTAAAAAAAAAAAAAAAAATTATGTAACTCATCGACAATAGAAAATCACTAAAAAACAGTCTTCTGACTTGGAACAGTCACATACATGTAGAATATGGCGGGGTTAAACATGTTTTCAGTCTTGCTGACGAAAATTTGAAATTAAACCGGCAAAATAGCAAAACTCTTTATAACATTCATCCCTATTTTGCCGAAGCCTTTATATTTAGACACAGAGTTCTTCAAACATATAAATCAATTCTAGCCGTAGAATTTATAAATCAATTTTAGCCGTAGGATTTATAAATTAAATTTAGCCGTAGAATGTATATATCAATTCTAGCCGTAGAATGTGTAATCAATTCTAACCGCAGAACTGTTCTGGAAGCAGAACTGACCAAAGAATGTTCTAGGGTAGAACTGTCAGGATCAGTTCTAGGTAAAACTGTCCAAATCAGTTCTAGGTAGAGCTGACCAAATTAGTTCTAGCTAGAACATTTCTAGCCTAGAACTGACTAAAAGGTGTCAGGCTGACAGTTCTACGTTCTGTCCTAAAACAGTTCTCATTACAGATTCTGACAGATTTAATGAGAGGTTAGAAGTGATCTCCACTGTACTGCATGAGGTTTGATCATTAAAGTTTTTATATTCTATATAAAAAAGTAAGTCTAACACTGGTTGACACTTTATCATGTTTATAAATATTTCAACAAACATAATACAATATCACCATATAGGAGCAACCATGGTTCAACATGAATGTTTACAACCATGAATTAGGTCTCTGGTAATAAGACAAGACAGCAATTCTTTTGGATTAAAGTGTTATACGTCAAGACAAACATTGACGTAAAAGACAATGAAAGCTAATCAAATGTAAAACTGTTTATAATATCAAGCTTACACACATTATGACAAAGTAAAACATTTTAAAATGATTATTCAAATGTATTTATTGTGACCGTAGGAAGAATCTTTTTTTTTTAAATATAGATAATACAATATAGATATTATCTCTAAGTAATCAGCAGGTTTGCATGAATTGTTTGGAGTTGAATAATTTAATTCAGTGAGGGTCTTAATATATTAAGCAATAAATATTCTAAAGATACAAAAGTGTCTAAATACAGATAGCAAACACAGATGGTCATCTGTTATGAAGAAGAGTAAAAACTTAACAGTACTTTAAAAGAGAAGATGTGGTATGATTGCCAATGATACAACTGTCCACAAGAGACCAAAATGACACAGACATAAACAACTATAGTTCACCGTACGGCCTTCAAAAATGAACAAAGCCAATTCCGCATAGTCAGCTATAAAAGGTCCCGATAAGACAATGTAAAATAATTCAAACGAGAAAACTAACGGCCTTATTTATATAAAAAATGAACGAAAAACAAATATGTAACACATACACAAACGACAACCACTGACTAGTCTTGTGACATTGTTATTTAAAAGCAGAATTTTTTAAGTTGTATTACCTTTTTATTTATCCTGTGTAAGTTATTTCTTGTAATATATAACGTATAGGAAAAAACAATACAAATAAGAAGTCAAGCTTAAAGTTTCAGGTGTTTTGGAATGGATAGTTGTTGGGAAGGTTACAGAATATGGACAAAATGTGACATTATTTTGCAATGTTTCAAACTGTTGTCCCGAAGATTCAGGTTGGGATATGTGGACTCCACAACAACGCACACTATTTATAGATATAAAAACAGGAAGACCTAATAAAAAGTATGATGGAAAGATTTTTGGAGATGGTTACACCTTAATTATTCAAAATCTGACTGAAAAGGATCTCAATGTTTCGTATTCTTGTTTGTATGGTGTAACTTATGGGGAAATAAAATTTCTAATGGAAGAAGATGTTTTCACGTGAAAGTACATACATATAGATATGGTGATAATAGTTTGGACGTATTGAAACTTAAATTTAATTTCAGTTGAATACACAAATGTATAAGACATATACTATGTTCCTATTTTCTTAACTATAAGCTGGAAAAAGAAAGGATAAGACAATAAGGGAAAACCACATGTTATACATTGCATGCGTCAGAGCCACTTGTTATGAAGTAGGGTCAACAGGATTGTACAAAGCCGAAAATTTGTATTCCAAATTTGATGTGGAAGAATCGAAACAGTTGAAAAGTTCTACCACCAAAAACAACATAAAAATAGTTAATATAAAAAAGGATGATATTCAATGAGACAACTCTTCACACTAGATCTAATGACACATAAATTAACAGCTATAAGCCACCGCACAGAAAAATTAGCACAGCACTTACCAATTAGTAAGCCAAGAAAGGCCCCGAAATCATTAACTTAAGGTGAGCGTTGTCTGAGTGAGTTCTTTTTTTTTAGATAATAATAAAATTTAAAAATGAACATTTTACAAACGATTAATTATATATCATGACAATACTAAAGTACAGACTTCTGAACCAATGATACCCTCAGGGACCAAACACAACGCGTTTCATCTTGATCTGGAACGCTTAAAGTAGAAGAGTTCAAAGTCACATACAAAATATACAGATACTGACATTCCGGCTATCAACTTGGGACAGTCAACTAAAAATTGTTGCGGGTTTAACATATTTTCAATTGTTACTGTAACTTGGGACAATTGTGTAAGTGCACGAAAAAGAACAAATTGTCAAACAATTGAAAAAAGTTTGCCTCAAAGCTTACATTGTTTAGATGTGTGCTGTTGTAGTGATATAGCATAAACAAGATTACACGAAAACACAAAATAAATAAGACGCCAACCACATAATCTCATTAAGCATGACTTTTTGAGATGAATAAAAGGGTATGTGGTGTATATGTCGAAGAGACAGAAACCCAATAACATAGAGAATACTTCCGACTCATTAAGATGAACAACGGAGATAAGGGTTTTATGTCAGAGTGATAGCAAACCAAATGAACCAAAATAGATGAGTTTACACATTATCTGTGGTTGTTTTCAATTTACCCCGAATAATTTGGTCACCAACACAATTTTTTGCATGACATTAGGCTTTTTTCAAAAATTTGTCTGAAAATGCAATGTTTATGAAATGAAAAACAATTTAAAACTGATAGATTAGAATCATATTTCCTGAGTTACTTCCATCATGAAAGCTCCAACCGAAACATCGGTTAGCTATGGATGTGAAAATACGAATCCGCAGTAGGAGTTGTATGAACATAATGGATACTTGTTGTCTACCTACACAGGATTCGTGGTTGGACGATATTATCTTCGAAACATTCTTATTCAATGATGATCGAAGGAATAATACGGTGACCCATGATTTGATATTATAACCAACTATGGGTATCTTTATTTTATCAGCTTATCATACTTTTCATTTCAGCCATAATCACTACATCACCTAATTTTTCAACTGGGAACAGTAAATTATCTCAAAGTGAAATGTGAGTAAGAAGTTCAACTTAATTGATGTGGCCGAATTTATCCTCTTACTTTGATATTACAGAATGTGTGAGAACTAGTCAGCGCCTGATATTAACTCGAGATATTTTTAAATTTCAATGTACATGTAATGTTAAAAGAGTTTTTTTTTAATTGTGATCCATTCGTTTGATGTGATTGAGCTTTTGATTTTGTTAAATGACTAGGGACTTTATCTTTTGCATTTTCCTCGGAGTTCAGTTTTTTTGTGATTTTACTCATTGACGATTGTTTTTGTTTTTTTATCATTTTCTGAATTTAACAACAATAGTTGATATCAAGCGATAGTCAATTCCAAAGATTTGTTAAACCTATTTCTTAATTGATTAATATTCTCATTATAAAAGTGACTCCTTAATTACGTTTTTTCTCCGAATGCCAGTATGACCTCACATGTCCTATTTTGATATACAACAGTTTAACCAAAAGTTTAAATAATTGTATGCTTCAGAATTTGATAAAACAAGTTTATAATGAAAAGCGTGATAAACAAGTTTTGTATTCTAGTGACGAAATCACATACCTCTTCATTTTCGTTCAGTAAACTAAATACTACACATCGAAATTGTTTATGTATACAGAATTATGCAGCTATAATTTATATCCAAATGTTGATTTACAGTAAATGGCCAGAATTGAATTGATACCCGGTTCGTTAAAAAAAATGATAAATAAAACACGCAGTTGTGATATAGTGCTGCAAATGGCATATGACCTTTGAATTCTCTGAAAATATTGGACAAACATTTGAATAAAAAGCTAAGCAATGTTTGCATCAGGAATGACTAATGTGTTTGCCTTCTAAGGTCATACTGTATATCCCTTCAAAGTAGTATACAATAGTATAACCAAATGTGGTTGTCTTTATTTTATAAGCTTATTATACTTTTTATTTCAGCCATAATTTGATAAAACAAATTTATAATGAAAAGCGTGAAAAAACATGTTTTGTATTCTAGTGACGAAATCACATACCTCTTCATTTTCGTTCAGTAAACTAAATACTACATATCGAAATTGTTTATGTATACAGAATTAAATAAAAATTGGTATGTACCAACGTCTATAAATACATTGAAGACCTGTTGGTGACCTTCTGCTGTTGTTTCTTTTATTTGGTCGGGTTGTTGTCTCTTTGACACATTCCCCATTTCCATTCTCAATTTTAATTTTACATCTATAAATGGTAAAGTTTCTGTAGCATATATGGTTCAAAAATATGTATTCCATATTTGAGTTTTCTGTTCCAACGAAATGATGTTGTGTTTTATGTACTGATGTTTGTCTGTTGTCTGATTGTCTTTTTCTATTGTATTAGTCAAGTCATTGTCACTATGTTTTTACTTATGAGTTTAAAAGCCCTCCAATTTTTTTGCCTCTCTTTTTTAAGTTTTTATTCTAGTAAGCTTATGTACAATGTTAAGTGTGAAGAGAGAGTGTTTCATGATTCTTCGATATGTACCAAGTTATACTGGCAAAAGTTCTTACTGAACCTGGAACATACTAATGCAACTTCAGGATGTAACAAGTTTGGTCGATATCAGGCCGAATGACTAAGTAGGCTAAACAAACTTATTTTCTATTTATAAGAACTATTCTTGACATTGCACAATGATACCACAATGGTAAGACGTTGTTAATACTGGCTATGTACAAGAGTGTACATCTTTGACGATATAATATGTACAATATGTACAATTACAATTACTTTTCATTTCAGAGCGTCTATAATTACAGGAATTACTATGGTGATAGTGTTAGTGGTAATTCTCATTTATTTTTGGATATGAAAAAAAAGAAAACAAGGTAAGTTTTAATGGGTTACAGGTCACACAGTGTGAGTTATAAATGATATTGATTGGTTAAAAATAATACACATTATAAAAAACAACATATTTACTATCAACTTAACAACTTAGCCAAGCAAGAGTCATAAGAACATAAACATTAATTTCATACCCTGAAATTGTTAATATGTAATCCCTTGTATATGATTGTCGCGTAGAAAGCATACTAAATTGTCTTATTTTTATGTTAAGACAATGAACGATTGAAAGATTGTCACACTTAACAATTGACTGTCTATTGTTGAAGACTTAGTTTCTTTCTAGATAACTGTTGGATGTGCTTGCCATTATGATGGTATATCATTGGTGTAAAAGAGGGACGAAAGATACCAAAGGGACAGTCAAACTCATAAATCTAAAACAAACTGACAACGCCATGGCTAAAAATAAAAAAAAAAAAAAAAACAGAAAAACAATAGTACACACGACGCAACATAGAAAACTAAAGAATAAACAACACGAACCCCACCAAAAACTAGGGGTGATCTCAGGTGCTCCGGAAGGGTAAGCAGATCCTGCTCCACATGTGGCACCCGTCGTGTTGCTTAAGTGATTACAAATCCGGTAAATAGTCTAATTCGGTAGGTCATATTCATGAAAGGGAAGGGGATTGTAGTTACGACGTAAGGAACATATCCGATATCATTTGTGAAACGGTTATTCCATAACGGTCAACCAACTCGTGATGGCGTCCGTAAAATTTACGAAGGGATGATTTCAACTTCACCATTTGGAACTCTTGGTTTAATAGCTTCCTTGTGAGCAGCAAACCTCTATCAAGAAAATCATGATAGGAAATGCAAGCACGGGAATATCGTATCAATTGGGAGATATATACCCCGTATGCAGGTGCTGCTGGAATGTTGCTACTTAGAAATGGAAAGTTCACAATTGGAAAGCTGAAATCATCTCTTTTGTCGTAAAGTTTTGTTTTCAACCGACCCTCATTGTCAATTTCTAGATGTAAGTCAAGATATGAAGCCGACTTAACTGTATCTGTAGTATCCTTTATCTCTAGTTCGATTGGATAGATGCGTTCCACATAGTCACCAAATTTTGAATTGTTTAGTGAAAGAACATCATCTATATAGCGGAAAGTAGAGTTAAAGGATATTGCTAACTTCTTATCTTTCTTCCTAAGAAGTTCCTGCATGAAGTCAGCCTCATAATAATAAAGAAACAAGTCGGCGAGTAGAGGGGCACAGTTTGTTCCCATTGGAATGCCGACAGTCTGTTGAAAAACACGTCCTCCGAACGTAACAAATATGTTGTCAATCAAGAAATCAAGCATCTTGATAATATCAGTTTCAGAGAATTTTTTGTTTGAATCAGAGTGATTCTTTACAAAGTAGGATTTATCCCTCCCTAAGACAAGATACTTGTATCTACGTTGGCCATTCTTTTTTATGAAGCAAAGTAATATCAACTCTTTCAATTTGTCTTTTAGTTTGGAATGTGGAATACTTGTGTACAGGGTAGAAAAGTCAAATGTTTTAATACTGTTACAAGATGAAAGAGAGTTAGATTGTATGTACTCTAAAAGATCTTTTGAATTTTTAAGTATCCACATCTCCAATCGTATAAATAAAGGGACAACAAAAAAAAACTAAAATAAGCCGTCAGTGAAAAAAAAATAATAACCAGCTAACTTTCAATAGCATTTTTGACTGCAATTAAATAAAACGGTATTAAACCGTTATCATTGTAAAATGTCATTTTACAATTTCTTTTAATGTTATAAGTTTTATGATGAAAACTTATAAATCCAAAACTTCAAATTTCAGATACAGATAAACCCAATATCGATGTACCTGAAAAAGAGCCTTTAACGAGTAAGTAACTTTATATTTCAAGAAAACCAGGTTAAAATGAACACTTAATGTTTGACTTGGATTTTATTTGTTTTGTTTTCTTTTGCTATTTAGGAAGTTTGCTACTCAGTTTCAAAACAACGATCTTTTAATAACACTAGAAAATGGGCAAAAGTTTTTAACCGTTCATATGGATAAATCCAGAGAGCTATACAATTTAAACTGAATAAAAATTAAAAACAACAATGTCGACAATGTAATCTTACAAACCTTCGTTAGATTATCAGATTTATACTGAGAGCTAAACAATTCAAACTGACTAATCCAGATACAGATAAACATAATAAAAAAAAATACCCGTAGAAAAATTAAAAACAACAATGTCGACAATGTTATCTTACAAAATTTCTTCAAATTACATTAGTTTTATGCTGAAAGTTTGAAAGTTCAAACTTGAAATTCCAGATACAGATAAACATATTGAAGAAAGGGCTAAAGAAATGGCTGCAGAGATGCTCTTAAGGGCATACGATACAGTTTTGATCCTGTATTTACAAGTTCGTGAAAATTTTGCACATAGGCTATTTTTTACCTGATTAAATCAAATATGTAATAAAAAATATACCTTCATGTGCTACTTTTTGAGTAAACTGAGGTTGAAATTTTGTATATTTGCTCAAAATTCAGATTTGTGACCGTAATTTCTTTTTCGAAAGAAAGACATAACTTTTTTGTTATAAAAGATAAACAGAAATTGTTTTTTGTTAAATAACCGTTAATTTCTTTATTTTATAAGTATCCTAAAAAATTATGCATTTTTTCATTCAGAAATAACTCATATTTATCAAATGTTCATGAATTGAAGAAAATACGTCATTTTTTGCTGCATGTTTATCAAAATAAAAAAAAAAATCCTCTATTTACAGTTTTAAAAAATTTGGGTCACATAATCTCCTTGCAAAATGAACCAAATTGCTGTTTTGAAAAATAGGGGTCTATGAACTCGTTTTCAAATTAAATCAGTTTGGGTGGTAAAAATCAGTCAAAAAATGCATCTCTTCCCGATATGTCACAGTTTGACGTCGCGAAAACAACATTTTACGTTAGCAACGTCATAACCTCCCCTGTAACTGTATCGTATGCCCTTAAACCGTAAGAAAAAAGATAAAATGATGTGATATATTGAGACACCTTCCAGTAAGAGACTAAACGGCATAGTAGTTCCTTTCTATTTCAAGAATATCAGATTTAAATGAGCCTGTTTTGATGTTTGACTTGTTTCTGTTGTTTTGTTATTAAGTACGATTGCAAAATTTAAATGATTAATTTCTGCGTGTATTTCTTGAAGGTGTTTTAATCTGAAGGACGCCTCTGGGTGCGGGAATTTCTCGTTGCATTCAATACCTATTGGTGACCTTCTGTTGTTGTCTGCTCTATGGTCGGATTGTTGTCTCTTTGGTACATTCCCCATTTCCATTCTCAATTTTATTAATATCGGTGGTAGGTTCTATAGGCCGTTCTGATATAATATAAACATAGTTATCGTAGCGTATGCAACATTGTCGATTATTCATGCAGGAACATTATAGTTATCCTCGTCTTCCTTGGAAAGGCTAACACCTGTCATTCTATATTCAATTAAGTAAAGTTGAGAATGGAAATAGAGAAAGGCTATAGCAAGCACAAATGCGGACTTGTTCAGTGACATAGACGTAACACTTAATTCAGGAACGTCTGAATAATCTAAATTAAAAAAATAAACTAACTAGATATTGTGACACCTTACAATTCAGACACAGTGGTGTCAATGGATATGAAATATAGAGTTTATCTCTGAACTCAATTTAGGGGATGCTATATCTGCTGCAGGAAAATTGAAGTCTATGTTAAGACTTTCAGAATTACACCAAGGTGTGTCTGAAAATATCAAGGATTACATTAAAAGAAGAACAATTACTTCACCCTGCCACCAGTGCTCTTATGAGCTATGTCCTCGTTTTGGTATTTCTATGGAAATGATGCCCGCATAGCTTGTTAATAGATATAGGAAGATGTGATATGAGTGCCAATGCTACCATTAAAGGTCACGGTCCGGTCTTCAACACGGAGCCTAGGCTCAAAAATTTATTTGTTAGTTAATTGATGAAAAATAACACAAAGGCGCTTCTGAACCGTATATTGTCCCTAAAGATAACAAAAATTCGTAAACGTATGGCTATTACAAAATCAATCGTTTCTGTAGCAACATTCGCCCCATTACATTTGGGATTGGCAGTGCAGATACATCATGCATATGCATATGGGAATATGGGTCACGAACATTGATCGACACTTTGTACTCGCATTTCTTTTGTGTTTCCTATGCAAAGGTAAGACTATTTATATATATGACGAGTTTGACCGAATCATGATGGTATTTACTCTCCAGATAGCATTTGTACTCAAAAACTGTGTTTGTTTTGAACAAACTCTGTCCTGCGCCTAACTTGTTGTTCCTCGGGTGACTATAGTATATTTTGTGTTATAACTGCTCTGTCCAGACTTTGCAAAAACACAATATGTATTTATCTATAACTAGATACTAATTTTCACAAAATACACAACCTTTAAGATGCAAAATTAAAAACACTGTTTCAGCGCTTGAACTTTGTTTTTTTCAAAGATAGAAAAAATATTGAAATAATTTGATAAAGTGGTGTTTTAAACTTTAGAAAATAATTCTGTAATATACTATAGTTAAATACTATACACAATATGAAAGTTTATGGATGTGAAAAGGTCAAGGCCACTGCTTCTTTTGTTATGTCTTAAATGGAAAAAAATCAGAAGGTTCCAAATCAACGCCATTTTGTAATAGCAGCTCTTCATATAAGTCGTCAAATTTGTCGTTTTAACATCGTTTATAGCATATGCTTATGATTGAATCGTTTTTGTAGCATTCTATTGAATAAATACCTTGTTCGAACGGTTATATTGGATGCTACATAATGATGTGGATGTGGATCAATGTCGAGATGATGGGGTTACTGGACTGTACATGGCAGCTGGACATGGACATACTACTATAGTAAAACTGTTGTTAGAGAATAATTCTAACATTGATATTTGTTGCAATAATGGCTGTAGCCCGCTGTACATAGCAAGTGACGAAGAACAAACTGATATAGTAAAATTGTTGTTAGAGAGGAATGCCAACATTGCTCTATGTGACGAAGATGGCTGTAGTCCTCTGCACATAGCAAGTCGGGAAGGACATATTGATATAGTAAAGTTGTTGTTACAGAGAAATCCTAACATTGATCTGTGTAACAATTATGGCTGTAGTCATCTGTACATGGCAAGTTATAACGTACATACTGAAATAGTAAAGTTGTTGTTAACGAGGAATCCTAATATTGATCTATGTCAAAAGGATGGATGTAGTCCTCTTTACTCTGCAAGTCAGAATGGAGATACTGAAATAGTAAAGTTATTGTTAGAGAGGAATGCTCACATTGATCTATGTGACGAAGATGGCCAGAGTCCACTAAGACAAGCATGTGTGAATGGACATACTGAAATAGTAAGGTTGTTGTTAGAGAAAAATCTTAACATTGATCAATGTGACAAATATGGCTGTAGCCCGCTGTACATAGCAAGTGAGGAAGGACAAGCTGATTTAGTAAAGTTGTTGTTAGAGAGGAATGCTCACATTGATCTATGTGACGAAGATGGCTGGAGTCCACTAAGACAAGCATGTGTGAATGGACATACTGAAATAGTAAGGTTGTTGTTAGAGAAAAATCTTAACATTGATCAATGTGACAAACATGGCTGCAGCCCGCTGTACATAGCAAGTGAGAAAGGACAAACTGATATGGTAAAATTGTTGTTAGAGAGGAATGCTAACATTGATCTATGTGACAAAGATGGCTGGAGTCCTCTGAACGTAGCAAGTCTTGAAGGACATACTGAAATAGTAAAGTTGTTGTTAACGAGGAATCCTAATATTGATCTTTGTCAAAATGGCGGTTTTAGTCCTATTTACAATGCAAGTCAGAATGGACATACTGAAATATTAAAGTTGTTGTTAGAGAGGAATGCTCACATTGATCTATATGACGAAGATGGCAGGAGTCCACTAAGACAAGCATGTGTGAATGGACATACTGATATAGTAAAATTGTTGTTAGAGAGGAATGCTAACATTGATTTATGTGACAACTACGACTGGAGTCCTCTGAACATAGCAAGTCAGGGAGGATATACTGAAATAGTAAAGTTGTTGTTACAGAGAAATCCTAACATTGATCTGTGTAGCAATAATGGTTGGAGTCCTCTGAACCTAACAAGTTACGAAGGACATACTGAAATAGTAAAGTTGTTGTTAGAGAGAAATCCTAACATTGATCTATGTCAAAATGATGGTTGTAGTCCCCTGTACATGGCAAGTCAAAACGGACATACTGAAATAGTAAGGTTGTTGTTAGAGAGAAATCCTAACATTGATCTATGTCAAAATGATGGTTGTAGTCCTCTACACAGTGCAAGTCAAAACGGAAATACTGATGTAGTAAAATTGTTGTTAGAGAGAAATCCTAACATTGATCTATGTCAAAATGATGGATGTGGTCCTCTATACATAGCGAGTCAAAACGGAAATACTGATGTAGTAAAATTGTTGTTAGAGAGAAATCCTAACATTGATCTATGTCAAAATGATGGATGTGGTCCTCTATACATAGCGAGTCAAAACGGAAATACTGATGTAGTAAAGTTGTTGTTAGAGAGAAATCCTAACATTGATCTATGTCAAAATGATGGATGTGGTCCTCTATACATAGCGAGTCAAAACGGAAATACTGATGTAGTAAAGTTGTTGTTAGAGAGGAATCCTAACATCGATCTATGTCAAAAGGATGGATGTAGTCCTCTATACATTGCAAGTCAAAACGGACATACTGAAATAGTAAGGTTGTTGTTAGAGAAGAATACTAACATTGATCTATGTGACGAAGATGGCAATAGTCCTCTGTTAATGGCAAGTCAAAACGGACATACTGAAATAGTAAGGTTGTTGTTAGAGAAGAATCCTAACATTGATCTATGTCAAAATGATGGATGTAGTCCTCTGTACATGGCAAGTCAAAACGGAAATACTGATGTAGTAAAGTTGTTGTTAGAGAGGAATCCTAACATCGATCTATGTCAAAAGGATGGATGTAGTCCTCTATACATTGCAAGTCAAAACGGACATACTGAAATAGTAAGGTTGTTGTTAGAGAAGAATACTAACATTGATCTATGTGACGAAGATGGCTATAGTCCTCTGTTAATGGCAAGTCAAAACGGACATACTGAAATAGTAAGGTTGTTGTTAGAGAAGAATTCTAACATTGATCTATGTCAAAAGGATAGATGTAGTCCTCTGTACATTGCAAGTCAAAACGGACATACTGAAATAGTAAAGTTGTTGTTAGAGAGAAATCCTAACATTAATCTGTGTGAAAATGATGGATGTAGTCCTCTGTACATGACATCTCAACAAGGACATACTGGTATAGTAAAGTTATTGTTAGAGAGAAATCCTAACATTGATCTATGTGACAAAGATGGCTGGAGTCCACTGAGACAGGCAAGTACGAATGGACATACTGATATAATAAAATTGTTGTTAGAGAGGAATCCTAACATTGATCTATATGATGAAAATAGATGTAGTCCTCTGTTACTGGCAAGTCAAAACGGACATACTGATATAGTAAAGTTGTTGTTAAAGAGAAATCCTAACATTAATCTGTGTGAAAATGATGGATGTAGTCCTCTGTACATGGCATCTCAACAAGGACATACTGGTATAGTAAAGTTATTGTTAGAGAGAAATCCTAACATTGATCTATGTGACAAAGATGGCTGGAGTCCACTGAGACAGGCAAGTACGAATGGACATACTGATATAATAAAATTGTTGTTAGAGAGGAATCCTAACATTGATCTATATGATGAAAATAGATGTAGTCCTCTGTTACTGGCAAGTCAAAACGGACATACTGATATAGTAAAGTTGTTGTTAAAGAGAAATCCTAACATTAATCTGTGTGAAAATGATGGATGTAGTCCTCTGTACATGGCATCTCAACAAGGACATACTGGTATAGTAAAGTTATTGTTAGAGAGAAATCCTAACATTGATCTATGTGACAAAGATGGCTGGAGTCCACTGAGACAGGCAAGTACGAATGGACATACTGATATAGTAAAATTGTTGTTAGAGAGGAATCCTAACATTGATCTATATGATGAAAATAGATGTAGTCCTCTGTACATGGCAAGTCAGAACGGACATACTGAAATTGTAAAGTTGTTGTTAGAGAGAAATCCTAACGTTGATCTGTATGACAATGATGGATGTAGTCCCCTGTACATGGCAAGTCAGGAAGGACATACTGATATAGTAAAGTTGTTGTTAGAAAGAAATCCTAACATTGATCTATGTGATAACAATGGCTGTAGTCCAATGGACAAAGCAAGTCAGAACGGACATACTGATATTATACGATTACTGTAAGAGAAGAATTCCAAATGTTGATCTTTGTGATTATGGTCTTATTTTGGAGTTTGTTTGATGAATACTGCTATTCTTCCAAATTGTATGTCTCAATTTGATACATGCTGAGCTGTATCATATTACTTCTGTTCTCTTGTTCATTTAAACTGCTATTCATACCATTACTTCTGTCGCTGTTTGATATCATTTCATCTCAGTATGTCTGTCTCTGTGTGATATCAACATCTGTGTGATATCTAATGCTATCCATCACATTACTTCTGTCGCTGTTTGATATCATTTCATCTCATTATGTCTGTCTCTGTGTGATATCAACATCTGTTTGATATCTAATGCTATCCATCACATTACTTCTGTCGCTGTTTGATATCATTTCATCTCATTATGTCTGTCTCTGTGTGATATCAACATCTGTTTTGATATCTAATGCTATCCATCACATTACTTCTGTCTCTGTTTGATATATTCTGGTTTTTATCCCATTACATTTGTTTAAAATATTTCTGTGGTTACTAGACACATGTACCATAACTTTACTTCACAATAATATCTCCTGACTGTATCACCAGGAACAGAAAAAAATATGTTTGATTTGCCAAAAAAAAAAACCAAGCTGTTGAAACTATTGAATATAACTGTACTGGACTTTAAGTAAATATTTTAAATGTCAGTTTATTATCAACTTATATTCCTTGGTTATCTGTCTCATCTCTTTTGTGTTTGATTTACTTCATGAACTTTCCATATTTTACTGAAAATATAAAGCCGTGATTAAACTTTAACCGTGCTTCTTTTGTATGGTATAGCAATGTTTACGGCGTAGGATAATTGTCTTTTGTCATATTGTTATTTTCGATTATTTTTCATTTCCTTTTTTTGCTTTTAACGGTTATTCATATTTTCAACTCTACTTTGTACATATCGATAATCTTAACTGAGTTAAGAGATTTTGCAATAATTACTAGTGTTGAAATATTTACTAAATATAGCGTATCGTAGTAGTTATTTCATATTGTAGTTTTACAATCATTACTTTTGTTTGCTGTCAGTTTTTTTTTCCTATTTTCCAACTTTAAATTTTGTACAAAATAGTCATGTAGAGTAAGTTTATAGACCATGCTTTCATAAAAAAAAGTAATGGTTCCATTATAAAAATTAAATTCGATATATTATTTAATCTATAATTTGTGTTTTAGATTTTTGATTTTAGAATTATGGAAATAATTATATTGATATTTAAAACATTCTACATTACTTATGTTATTTGTATATATTTGCAATGACTGACACTATATAGTTTGTATATAACAAATTATTATGCATGTGTATTAAGGATATTTACCCCTCTGTTAAAAAGACAAACTTTTTTCAAAAGTTATAAATTGTTAGTACATAAATAATGGAGCTTTACACCCTACAAATAGATATATTTACTAAATAACACGACCGGTTTTATTTTTATTTCAGAACCTTACAATACCCTATCAAGTTTTACCCAATTCTAGTGAGATAATAACATTTCAATGGAAAATACCCTGAAATCATTCAAAAAGATCCTGTTTGCTAAATTTGTAAAAAAGGGTTTTTCATTGATAAATTTTTCCTCTGAATTCGCTATTTCACAAGAGGGAAATAACATTAAATAGCAATTTAAAGAGTTGTTATGCGAATTATTCATACTTTAGAGCTTATAACTGAATTCTTGGTACAGTTGTAAGGATAACGATTGGTTTTACAGAAAAGGGGATAATGGATAGAAAGTGCATAATAAATAGCAATAAAAATTCAGATAAAAGAAAAAAAAATTACCAAAAACATACAGAATTGAAAATAATGGGTTGTTAAGATAAATTTTCATTGAAAATGTATACTGATTGGTAATGTCTTACTGTCATGCATTGTTACGTATTATATATTGTTTATATTGCTATACAACATATTTTGTTTGTAAAATTTGTATCAGAATGAGTATATTTCATGTATTTATTAGAATTATATGACTTTTGTATACTTTTTTTATAACTTTTTTCTGTTTATTTATTATCATATTCAATATCACCAAATGGAAAGTGACATACGAGTACTTTTAGTGGCTTAAATACATTCATAACTATTTTAATGTGAACAGTTCAAGAAATTATTTTTATTATTTAGGTTATAGTGTAATGATCGTAAAAAAGAAAAAATCTTAATGACAGTTTTTACACTTTTTTCAAACATGTCAGAATTAGATTTTTGTTTTATTTCAAAACTTTTATTTGGTTTGTATATTAAAGAATAATACATGTATTATGTAATGAATTGTTTAAATTAGCTTTTAGTAACCAACATGATTTTTTGTTGTAAATATTTGGATTATAAAGAAACAGTCTTCTTTTTTAATGAAGGACTAAATACGATTGGGCAGTCATCAATTTCATGATTGTCAAGTATAACTATAAAAAAGTGAAGGGAGTTCATTTTGTAAAATAATAGTAGATTTGAAGCTAACGCATTATTATGGTTATGATTTAGATTGAGCAGTTATGTATTTCATGATTGTCATGTAAAGCAATATAGACAAAAAAAAACGTTTTATAAAAAAATATCATGATAATCTTAAGATGCTGATTTACATATAGGTATATGAATAGCAAACTAACAACATGGTTATATTGTAAATAACTACGATTGTTTTCATTAATTAAAAAAAAATGTAGATATTTTGATCTTGAAATAATTAAGATTTAAAATGTAACATGTGTTTGTTGTGATATAACGACTCGAGTGATTTCCACTTACGTGATGCCCAAACTAAACCCACCTTCTAGTGGCCAATCAACTTTACCTTGGGTCAGCTAGTCAGTCCCATAGCGAACACATTGATGAAAATTGAACTGCATACCAATGTGAACTTCACCCTTGTCAAATGAAAATTCGAAGACGTTGAATAATTGCTAAAGAGACAATTAACCACCAGATACAAATGACATAGATGTTTACAAATGTAGTTATAAAAAGTGAGAAGTGAGAAAAGTAAAAAGAGATGCTAGCAAATAAATGGCAATAAAAATTACAAATTTGTAGATTTACACCCAGAGGCCAATTAAAATGGAGAATCTGCTGTCATTTAAATTTCAGTTTTTTTTTTACTAAATACAGTGACAGAATGGATGGGTCTTTTAACATATTTTACCCAATAAATGAAATATTTGGCGGTAAAAAAATTATCAGAACAATGTTTACTCTCCTTCAGCACTATTTCTCCCAATCTGGGCGATCACGCTCTGTCTTTCTTCTCTCGAAATCTGGATCTGAATGTGAAATATATATAGATTAAATCATAGTCAGAATTACCTGTATAGGATCTCCTACAATAAATGAGCAAAACCCATATCGTCTATCAGTAATTCAAAAAAGATGTTTCAGCATGACAATATTTGGCTGATTTAATAGTATGTCAAAAGGATTATTTCGAATAGATTTAGCTAGCTTTGCTTTATTCGTCATTTTGTTTAAGGACCATTTTAGATGGTGTCATGTTTGGTTGATTAAATGGTTTGTTACAAAGAATCATTTTAGATGGTGTCTTCTATGACTGATAAAATAATTTGTGAAAAGAATCATTTCAGATGGTGTCATTTTTGGGTAAATTATTGGCTTGTAAAAAAAAACTATATATAAGATGGTGTCATATTTGGGTGGTTTATTAGCTTTTTAAAAGAACCATATCAAATGGTGTCATATTAGGGTGGTTTACCAGTATTAGCTTATTAAAAGAACCATTTCAGATCGTGTCATATTTAGGTAGTATATTATTTTGTAAATTGGACCATTTCAGATGGTGTCATGGTTGTTCGGTTTATTATTTTGTTAAATGGACCATTTTAAATGGTGTCATGTTTAGGTAGTTTATTATGTTGTTAAATGGACCATTTCAGATGGTGTCATGGTTGGTTGATTTATTATTTTGTTATATGGACCATTTCGGGCGGTTTCATGTTTGGGTGGTTTATTAAGTTGTTAAATGGACATTTTCAGATGGTATCGTGTGTGGTGGTTTATTAGTTTGTTAAATGGACCATTTCAGATGGTGTCATGTTTGAGTATCTTAGTTTATTAAATGGACCACTTCAGATGATGCCATGTTTGGATGGTTTATTAGTTCGTTTAATGTACCATTTCAGATGGTGTCATGTTTGGACTATGTGTGTTTGAACAATATTTCTTGAAAATACATGGCAGCTCTCGAGAGGTGTATGCTCCAAATAACGGAGGCATCTACCAGTACATACAAACAATTGACACGGCAAATTGCAAGACATAATTCATCATTTATCCGAACTATCGTTGTACATAGTTTTTCAGTTACAATATTACGTTATAATCTTGCTCAATCGGCAGAGAGGTGCTCCAAATCTAAAATCGGCATTACACCGTGTGACCTTTGGTAACACGTTTTGTAAAGATGTTTGTCAGTTTTCCTCAATATTTTGTCAGGCTTTATCAATTTAATTATATTATGATCAGAACACGTCCATATACCGTATACTAAATTTCACAATTACATGTAAAAGAGGTGCAAAAGATACCAGAGGGACATTCAAACGCATAGATCAAAAATAAACTGACAACCCCATGGCTTAAAATGAAACAGACAAACAGACAAATAATAGTACACAAGACAAAATAAAAACTAAAAACAAAGCAACACGAACCCCACCAAAATATTTGGTTGATCTCAGGTCTCCGGAAGTGTGGGCAAATCGCTGCTCAGTTTCAAACTAAATAGCTTTCCACAACACTAGTATAGAATCATAGGGGATTCATTGAGGAATCAAAAATGCTAAAGTATAGGGGTCAATTTGCTTGTTATCGAGATATTAGCCATTGGAATTTTGGCGGGGAAAATGTTCTCTCTTGACTTTTCATAGCTTTTACATTGACCAGTTAAAGTTCTCAAAAACTATTTGAAAATAAATAAGATTTCATAAGACTTTTACAAATGGCTTATAATTATACATGTAAAAGATTTATAAAAAGAAAAATGGGGGTCTATGGGCAAAGTTTTTTAGGCATTCAAATGGATAAAACCGGAGGATTTCGAAAATCTGACAAAAACTCCAAACATGACAAGCAAACATCCTTAATTTTCGAAAAGCGCAACTTTCCTAGATCATGTAAATTAGCGGTTGGTAATTATTTCCTTAAAGTGAAATATGATGAATTAATTATCCTGCATATTGCTATAGTGCTCGCATGGTCGAAATAAGTTAGAGGGTTCAGTCAAATGCCCGGTTTATATATCTTGTTTGTCGGCTGGAACTGTTTTATTTTTCAAATCTTTTGTGAATAATCAAACTCTACTGAATAGTTATAGTATGGTTTTAATTCCAAGTCACTTGAAGATATTAGTACCAAGGCACTTGTACATACCTGAGCCAATTCACTAAAAGATGCATGTACCAAGTCACTAAAAGATGCATGTACCAAATCACTTGAAGATGTATGTACTAAATCACTTTATGATGTGTGTACAAAGTCATTTGAAGATGCATTAATTAATTCACTTTAAAATGCCTAAACCAATTCACTTGAAGATGCATGTACCAAATCACTTCAAATATACTTCAATATCATTCATGACTGCTTTTCCTAAAGTTACATTCCCGTTTGCATATAGTTTATTCAAAGTGGATGATAGTCCTGCAGTTACAAATTTTAGGAAAGTCGGATAGGAATTTTAGCACGAATTCAACTGTACGGGAATCATCATTTTGCTTTAGAATAGCTGATATTGTGTTATATTATGGTTTTGAGAGTGTTAAAATCGCAAGATAACAAAGCAATTAAGGCGTTGTCGTACGTTATTGAACCTTGTTAACTTGAATGACACCTAACTGGAGAAAATATGTAATGCATGTCGTTTCGTTTCTCAATAAACTGTGATCTAATTTGTTTTGACATAATTTAAAAACGTTCGTAAGCATGACAAAGAAGATCTTTTAAACTAGCAAATGAGAATACAGAGATCAACAAAATATAACTTATGAAAATTGTGTCGTGTCGTCTTGATATCTGTTAAATTAACAATTCTCAATTTTAAACAATACGTGCGTTCTTTCGGTCAAAGTTCAAACGCTAAATCCGATGCCTTGTGTTGAATACATTCTGTTTCCTCTGCACAGTCCATCAACATCAGGCGCTGATCCATCTATGTAAAGGGGTTACAACCCATGCAAGCCATATAAGAAATGGGATTCCACCCTTATGTACTTATATACAATCATTAGTAGGGGGTGTTCAACCCCATGAACACCCCCTGGATCTGCCACTGTACATACATATCTACATAGTGTATACTGTATAGCATGAACTATTTCATAACCCAAATAATCCAGTCGTTATATTACGCTCCCTATCGATCCCTACATTGAAGTATAATGAACGTTAGGGGGCGCTGTAATTAGTTGAGTTAAATAAGTCATGGAATATAAGTTTTTTTTGAAAATGCAAATTGGACTATCCAGACCAACGTAAGATAACTTCTGAAAATTTAATGGCGTTGCTTTGTCAGCTAGTAAATTAACAACTGACTATGTCAGTTCATTAACATTTGTTATATCCAATGATACATGTGATATTTAACTTTAGATTACCTATTTGCTTTTCTGTGGTATTATGATATACTTGTTTTGTATTTTTCATCTTAATTTTCTTTTTGAGAAGGTGTCGGTTACAAAACTGCAAAAACCCTGTCAAGGAAGATGTCTTAATTAGGACTATGACGTGTCTTAGAATGCTGTTAACGATAACGAATGTCTATTAAAATAAGGATATCTGCATGTACATAGTTGTCGTATGATGATCTTAGGATAGATGATTACTTATAAGGGTCTTAGTCTAGTCCTTAAGATTACTATGTCCTAAGTTGTAAAAGGGGTCAATTTTTGGAGAAGTGAAATTTAAATTTCCGTTTCGTTTGCAAACTGTTTACGTGAACATCAGTAATGGAGTGTTTTTTTATTTAAAAAATATTCTTGCAGTGTTTCACATTATGATATTTTATGAACTGCATTGAAAATTCTTAATTAATATAAGTTTAGACAATGTAGTTGTTATTTGTGCATTCAACCTTTTGTGCTGTCAACTTGAAATTTAGTTTGTTGAATGCCTTGTAAAGTTATCATACATTAATCCCTTGTGTATCTGCTTCAATTGTTTTTATAAAAGCAGAAACATATGACTTCTAGTTTGTGTGAAGACTTTTTTATGACTTGGCTAGTTACTTTTTCTCATTTCATGTCATTATTTTGTACAATATTGACTGTAGTGTAGGTCATTGTTTTGTACAATATTGACTTTAATGTAGGTCATTGTTTTGTACAATTTTGACTTAAGTGTAGGTCATTATTTTGTACAATATTGAGACTTTAGTGTAGGTTATTATTTTGTACAATATTGACTGTGATGTAGGTAATCATTTAGTACAATATTGACTTTAGTGTAGGTCATCGTGTCAGCTGGAAGTTGAGAGTCACGTGGAAGATAATACGACTCTATGTATGAAAGCTTTATTTAGTCAATCACTTTTTAATGAATCGACAAAGAGCATTTTTTTAAGGTGGTACCCAACACTCTCACTAAAATTAATTTGGCTCGTTTAAATTTCATAAAATTTTTACAAAGTATTTACATTGACCCTTTGACAAAAATATAAAAATTTCAAAAAATTTGAACCAACCATTTTATCGGACAAAATACACTGGTTATATAGCAGTTTGACAAACACTGATTTTGATCATTGAGAAGCTTAATATTCCTTCAACAACACAACTTATTAAAACCTTAATCAAATCAAATAAAACATCTTCCGTTTATTCCTACCCGTAACCTATCGAATAGAACAACCGATCGCCTCGTGATAAAGATTAAGAAAACAAAGGAGTAGGTCCAGTAAGACCCCTTTTTGGCCCCAAAATATAGCAGTTTTACAAAATTGTTAAAATGTAAACTTTTAGTTATTAATTGGACAGTAGAATGCTTCTGCTACATAAATATGGGCTGTTTTTGACAATACACTGCACATGTATCGGGTACTAGCACCATTAAGTCATGATAAATTACTGAAATCTTCACAATTCTAGCATTTTAGTTAAATTTTAGACGGTTTTCGTGTGAAACGAAAGTGGCCGCATTCGTGTTCATCCTTGATATTGAAATGTAAGTTGTATTTTATGATAATACATAACATATATAAAGGTTGAGGATGAACACGGATGCGGCCACTTTCATTTTTGACAAAAACCATCTGAAAAGTGACATTTTTCGGCATATTTGGTAGATTTTTCATATTTTAGCTTGAATCGGGTCGTTTTTAATGACTAAATCAGTTAAAATCTTTCACATAAACTAATTGATTCAAATGAAATAGACACTTTTAAGTGTTTAAAAAGTGGTCAAAATCTTTCGTAAGATGAACCTGAAATTTGAGGCCAAAATCGGTCCTTACCGGACCTACTCCTTTGCTGAGAGATTACACACAATCCTCAATAGAAAATCTTTGTTTAATGATAACTCAAATAGACGATCTGTTTCTGTTTCAATAATTGTGAATGTTAAGTCCATGGATGTTCGAAGTCATTGTCGTATTTATTTCATTTAAACGTCGATAGTATTTGTCCTGATTCGTTTTGAAAAATTCGATTTTCCTTGTCGGTCGCCATCTTTGATTACCGGATTCTTTTCAACATGAAGTCGGTCGGCCGGCCAGTTTTAGCTATTTTTAAAATTACTTGGCGACGTAAATCGTCAATTCACTGGCAAGATTATGGCTCATGCTAAATGTCACTGATGAGTTTTATGTAGACAAAACGCGCATTTTGAGTATCAAAGTATAAGCCTTGTACCTTTGATAACAAATTATACATAAGGATGGTCAACAGTACGGTGAAACCACCTACCGATTGTTAGAGCAGACTTATATAGAAGGAAGATGAAGCGAATGGGGAAACCATTTATTGATTTTCAGAGCAGACTTATATAGAAGGAAGGTGAAACAAATTGGGAAACCACCTATTGATTTTCAACGTAAACATATTTAGAAGGAAGGTGAGCGAATGGGGACACCACCTATTGATTTTAGCTTCAATGTCAAGTTCACAGCTGCGATGGAACACTGAGAATACAAACATAAGATGTACTATTTGTTGTTTATGTTATAGATAATACTTGCTCTAAAGTCCTCCCTATCATTTAAAGGTACCAGGATTGTCAAAATAAAATACCGAGCCAAGATGTGTTCTGCTACAAGGAAAACCTAATAATAGTATTTATCTGACTCAATTGCAGTTAAAAATTGTTATTGGCTGTAACAGTGTAATTGAATTTTTTACATGAAAAGAAAGGCAAAAGATACCAGGGGCACAATCAAACTCATAAGTCGAAAATAAACTGATAAAGTCATGGCTAAAAAGGGGAAAATACAAACAAACAACAGTACAAAACGCACAACATAGAAAACTAACGACTTAGCAACACAAACCCAACAAAAAAACTGGGAGTGATTTCACTTCCTCCATAAGGGTAAGAAGATTCTGCTCCAAACGTGGCACCAGTTATGTTGCTCAAGTTAGTACAATCCCATAATAAGTATTATTCGGTAATTAATAAAGTTTGATCTTCTGTTCTATTTAATTATAACGCGACATAAAACTGGTGTAATTAAATATCAACGTCAACATTTAATACTGGAACGCTCAAAGCCAAATATTTGAAATCCAGTAGCCCTTTTCACAAAACATCTTAAGTGTAAACTTAATCTTACGATACAAATCATTGGTTGAATTGGTTAGGAATATTTTAGACTTACGGTACATTTTACACTTATTTTTTTTTTGTGAACAGGGCTACAGGCAAGTATACGAGCCACAACATTGTAAATGCTACATTCATGTTACTAAAAGGACCTAAAATTATCACCAAACATTTCTCTTGTCATTTTTGCCTGAGGGACTTGAAGTTGTTTTTTTTTTTTTTTTTTTTTTAAATAAACTTGATTAACGATCAATTTTAGAAAGCTCTGTTATAAGTCATGTCAGTACCGACATATTGGCTGCTGCGCTGATGATACCGTTCAGGTAATGATAGATATGTATTTTATACATTTACTTATCGAAAAGACACTATCAAAGTTCATTTGAATGTTGCATTTAACATGTTCAATAAAAATTGTCACGCACATACCATATTGGGCTCATTTGAAATTCAATTGATCGAATATTTCAAAAAAATAACTTTGAAGGTGATTCGACTGTTTTGGTCCCGTGGTATGTTTCATACTAAATTAAGGAAAAATGTGAAAAAAAATGGAAATCTTTGGGGGAAAGTCGCGAAGACACATACTGTTGCCCAAACAGAGTTATGTTTTGGTAGAAACACGATGCCCATTGTCCCTTCAAGATAAAAACTTTGTCATTTTGGTAAAAAGGGAGGAAATGCAAGATACATCCCTTGAAATATCAATGTCAGTAACATTCAAAATAGCTGATTTCAGAAGCTAGTTTCCTCAAAATTCAAATCCTGGCACTATTTGTTTGTCTAAATCGTTCTCAGTAAAGCATGTAAACTAAGTTTTTTTTACAAGGGAAATTCACAGATTAATTGATTTGGCAAGACGACCTGAACCTAACTGATGAAGAAAAAGGGAAAATAGGGGAGAGACAATTGGGTTGATTGATGTTTAAAGGTTTCTGTTTACATGTTAATGTGTAATATATTAAACGAAAACTCGTTTACAGTGTTTTAACAAACAGTAGTTATAATATGTTGGTTTTTGTAAAATCCGTTAAAACAATGAAGATTGTGTAAGAAACTTACAAACAAAAACACTAAACAGATATAGACATTATTATTTAAACTTTTTGTATACATCGAATTTCTCATTATGTACTAGCATATATCCGTTGACAAAGTACAAGTGTTTCCTGACGAAAGGTCTGTCATAAAATGGCGGATGACTTCATGATGTGGATGATTGGATTGTGACACAAGAAAAGGTAGGGACTAATATCATTGTTTTAATATTTACTAAATAACTGAAGAATGAATTTGGGGAAATAAATTAGTCTCATTACGCTTTCCAACATCGAAGTTTAATCTTACAGTGTTTGCATATATATTTACGATACTTCCTCCTCAATGACGTCAATGTTTTCTGATTGTCTCGTCATTGCTTCTTCCTGTTACCAAAGATGACTGAACGTGGAGTGATGAATTTTATACAGTATGTTCCACAAAGATTAGACGTATTATTGTATGATCAGATTAATTACACAAATGTTTTCCTTATTGAAGACAATGAACCTACAAAAACATGTATTAGTCTTACAGTGAAATAACTATATTGTATTCGATTCCATCAACACCCAGTCTTTGATAGAACCATGCAAAATGCTTATAAGTGGGTCCACATGACATGTCAACCAAATGAAGTGAAATTTTTTACACATGTTATGATAGTCAATAGAAAAAAAAAATCTAACTTTAAAATTTTATTTTACGCTATTTTTAGATTTTACAGCGCCATTTCCTTGAAAAAGCTCAATTTCCCAAAGTTTTTACAAAACTATCACAGTTTTGTTAATCTGAATATGCTAGACAAGGTTATGTTTAACTCTTATTTGAATTGATTTACATAACACGCGTCATTCGTCTCTCGAAACTTGACAAAATGATAAAGGTTGCGTATAGGAAAATTTGGGGCTGACCTGTCTAAAAAAGGCATTTTGAGCATATTTTGGATACTTGGTAAAAACAGTAACACAAGGACATGCCATCCCTTTAAGACTTGCTTCTCATGTTTTTGGAATTTTTATCAGATTTTCGGAATCCTCTGGTTTTATCCATTTTAATGCCTTAAAAAAATTGTAGAATTATAAGTTATTTGTAAAAGTCTTATAACATTTTATTTATTTTTTAATAGTATTTGAGAACTTTAACTGGTCAATGATAAAGGTATGAAAAATCATTTTCCTGCCAAAATTCCAATGGCTAATATTTCGAAAACAAGCACATGGACCCCTAAATTTTTTTTGCTATTTTGATTCCTCAATTTATTCCCTATCAATACATACTAGTTTTATGAAAATTTATTTATTTTGAAACTGAGCAACGAACATCCTTAAGAACTATGATTTTGTAAATCTTGTAAATCTTTTTATAAAGGTTAACATATGTACTATGATTTTTGAGCTGGGGTATTTTACTCCGTTAACATGACAACGGAATAAAAATGGGCAATTTTCACATATTTTTTTACAATAATCTCTGTATTTAAAAATGAGCACTTATTTATCATTTGACAATAACTTATGATATTTGGTATGAAGGTGTATTACATTACGACAGTATATTTCATAAAATAAAAGTTTCCAAATGACCTTGACCTTTGAACTCAAGGTCAAAATATTTGATTGTTTCTTCTTCATATTTTGACTGGAGCACACATTTGTCTCTCCCTTGAAGAAGTTTTATAATACTTGACACACAATGTCAGCAACTCAATATTATGTGTTGTGTACCATGTATTTTGACCTTGATATTTGACCTTCAAGGTCAAATTAAAAGTCAAAGTCAAATATATAATTCTATATGTCACCCTTAATCAAAACGTATTCTTTCTTGCCATGTCAATATGAACGAGAAGTATACTGACTGCCTGTAAGACAACTATCCACCACAGTTCAAGTGGTAATAAGCAAGGTATAGGCCATATAATTGGCAAGACTTTTTCGGTAAAAACTAAGGTTTTTTCTTTGGGGTCATGTCTAGCTACCCGATATAATGACGTTGCATATTTAGATTTATCTTTACAAACAAGTTCAGAACGCAATCGCTAACCCATATTTAATCTTAATTGTCTTTCTAATTCCACATGGGGGACATACCTTGTCCTCTAGATACAATTGATTATATAATAGCTTTAAATATGTTCATATTCCTACATCTAAAACATATATATATATATATTCAATCATACCATTGAGTAAAATTTTATTTTTACTGGGGTGCGCACCTTATATTCACCAGTCAGATAATCAACAATAAAATATATACTTTAAAGAAAATATCAGGACTAGATTAATTAAGTGTATCATATATTTTGTTCGTCATGCCCTACCCCCTCGATTGATAAATTGTTGAAATTAATGAAAACAGTTCATACCTCTATTCATGACCCATATCTTCTTACTTGCAATTGTAGTCTTTATTTTACAACAGTGGCTTGTACAGATGATACATTAGTTTTAGTTCACTAAAACAGTCTAATAATTTGTAGTAATTAAAAAAAATTGTAGTTTTTGACTATATTCAGAAACTTTAAATACTGCAAATTCAGAACTTAATGTGTTTAATAATATAATTGCGTATTCATGTTGACCATCAAAAATGTTAGATTAATCAAAGCAAATTTAAGTTATACTGTAACAGGATATTGTACATAAATGAAAATGCAACTTAGCAGATGACACAGACTAGGCCATAAAGAGCTAACTACATGGTGTCGGGTTTCCAAGTTTGTTGCAGACCGTATAGCGATCTATGGATGTACAATTGCTAGTTAACTTCTGAGATGCAATGTTCTATCCTTGACATATACGCAATATCTATTCGTGTTGTACCTCTTAGCATCACAAAGCAGCCGGGGATATATAACTGCTGTTTGTTCGTCTGTCTGTCCGAGCATCGTATTGTAAACTATATATCTAGCATAATCAATCTAAATATAAAGTATAAAATAAAAATAATTTAAAACGTATTATTACACAAAAGTTTGATATTCTGAACTAATTTGAAGTGATGATTAAAACTCAGACTACAATAGATTTTAAATGACCATTTAAAAAACTTTATGTAGCAATTATATCTCAGATGTCAAATACTTCGAAAGATGTACGTGTAATTTTTTACCTGAACTATAACAAAACTAATATAAATAAATATACCGGCTTCAATGTGTCTTATTGGCCGAATTGTATTCAGATCAGAAAACAAAGTTTATTTCTTCTAAATGGAATGATAATAGAATGGATAGACCTTTGATAGTTCTTGTTATCAAAAAGTGTAGTGTCAACCAGGAAAAAATATTTTGTATATGCATCGTTCGTGACTGCATGTATTAGCTAGGTGTGATTTTGTTCATGTGGTCATTTTGTAGCAGGAATTCTCAATATCAACCATATAGTGGAATATATTTTCTCAAATATTCGATGAAGATATCACTATTTGTAAAATGTACTCTTACCCAATATATTATTCGTGAGTTTGCGTTCTCTTTGATTATGTTAGGTTTCATATTAATCTAATTGTTCGAATACTGGTTACCCTTTTTGCATATGGTGTTGGAAAAACAATTTATTTAGTTAGTAAACAAAACTAAGACTGTAATAACTAACGAATTTTAAAATCTAATCATGTACATGTACGCACATTGGTCGATACTTTTCACTGTGTATCGATTTGTTCTGATCAGTTGCTGTTATCCTAATTCATATATCTCTGTTTATTCAATGTATGTATGCACTAAATATACTGTACATGTATTGGTATAAGAGAGGAACAAAGTTGAACCCTGCATGTGCGACATACAACCGGACCATGCAGACGTATGTCAAATTATCAACGGTACCATCTGTAGTGTATCAAATGCGCATGATGCTAACATGTACCTCTTCAGATATGCTCATGATATACATATGAAAAAAATCAAAACTAAATAGAAACACGCAAGACTGATAAACTCAAATAACCAAGAAATATAGATAGGAGCAATCCTAAATAAAGTCAAACTAGAGCTGCTATGTTTTGATAGAAACAATTTTAAATTTAGTGAAACCAGAGCTACGTTTCGACAGCAACAATCCTAAATATAGTAAAACCAGAGCTATGCTTAGATAAAAACAATTCTGAATATAGTCAAAACAGAGACATGTTTATATAGTAACTATCCTAAATATAGTAAAACCAGAGCTATATTTCGATAGAAACAATCCTGAATATAGTTAAAGCAGGGCTATGTTTACATAGAAATAATCCTAATTTATACGGATTTTCAAATTTTATATTTAGATAGCTATAGGTTGTTTTTGAAAATGTTAAAAGAAATTGCATAAAAATGAAGCATGATGAAATAGCTTTTATTAAAATCCTTGAATTATATTATAAACATAAGACTTTCCGAAAGAAAAAAAAAGATTTCCTCTCATGTAATCGTCATTCGGTATGCAAGAGCTTTTACCTGCTACTTAGACCTTATAAAACATCACCAGTGTCTGAGAAGAAAGATGACGAACTATGGTGATTGCTAAACACTTTGGTCCTATTTCTAAACAAGTTAAACAAAACCAGCACAACCTTGTTGATAAATATGCAGCATCGACTTCACAACTGATACATGATATTCCTGACGAATAGACTATGGGTACTAACGTTGTTAATTGTATACACTACATGCTATATATTGTTGTTTTTTTTTAGTTTTCTTTGTAAATTATAAACTTTTACTGTTTGGCCCATTTTTTGCTTATGTATTTTTAGTAGGGCTCGGTACTTTTATTTCCAGTCATTGTGTTATTATCATATCATGTATTCTTGTCTTTTTTTAGCTTGTGTACTTTGTGTATATGCAATTTTGTTGTTGTTGTTGAATCATGTGTGTCTAGTTGTTTTAATAAGATAACACAATGTGAACAGATGTATCCTATTTTGAACAGTTTTATCTATATATTGTAATTTTGAATGACTGACATAAAAGTGAGAGGTTAAGCTAGCCATCAAGGGAATTCAATCCATCATTTTCTGCATAAGGATATGTCTATACCTAGTCAAGAATATAACAGTCAATTTACATAAGTTTGATAAGTTTGATCTATTTGTTTACTTGACAATGGAATCACCGTTTTGCATTTTCCTTGAAGCTTAGTTTTGTGGTAAAATTTTATTTTCAAACCTTTATACGTGTGTAGCTTCTTTTAGGCAATCTTACTATATTCCAAAAAGATAAATCTACAGTTGATAACGCAGTAAATTGCTTTTCTTTGATTAAGTTACAGGGTTCCAGTCAGTCAAAATACAAAAGAACTACCACAATCTGACTCAAAATTTGTCCAATACAGAATGTATCTTAGATTCATTAATATCAAAGGGAGTGATAGATCCTGACGACCGGTCAGAAATAGTCTATAGTGGAGTACAGGCCAAAATAAACAGAAAACTAATAGACCATCTTAGAAGTGAACAAGATTATGAGTTTTTTCTTGAGGCACTGAAAGAGGATCCTACGAATGCAAAGCTGGCATCTGACTTAGAATCTACCGAGGTGAAAACAGAGGAATTCAATGTTCTTCAAACAGGTTTAGTAATTTTCTTAACTAATGATAAATAGTAATGCACAGAACATAAACATAAAATATCTCACTAGAGACAAAAAGATGTGGATGTAAGGTTATGTGTCGCCATTCCGTTTTTGTTTTCAAGCAACACAACTGCATTATAACATGTATAATAGGCTGTAAAAGGCAATGACATGACAAACTGAGGAACAATTCAATAGACACAACCAGATGGATGCTCAAGCAATAAACAGATATGACAGACATACATACACAACAAAATGCATAATTTAGGTCAACTCGTTTAATTATTGAAAAGCAAAGTTAGCAATTTACACGTAACAGAAGTCAAGTGAATAACATCATTAGTCTATAGGTCTCAAGATAGTTTTATCTCCTGGATAGCCCCCAATGGGTATATTAAAAATTATAGACAACGAAGATACAACAGTAAACTATTATTATCAAAACAGTTCGGGGAACCAGTAGGGTTAAATATTTCTGCACAATATATTATGTCGTTGTAAGTTGTATTCCCTCTAATTCTTTCATATAAACAATCAACATATTTCTGGGCTTCAGTTGCCTTGTGGTCTAACTAGTTGAACTGCTGAATCGCTAGTATGCCAATAACCAGGTTGTGAGTTTAAACCCCGTCCATGTCACGTGCGCAGGAGTATAATCTTTTTCGAGTGTGATTGTGATCACGGAATAGCACAATTATGTTTAAAAGAGGAACGATAGATTCTAGTTGGACAGTCAAATTCATAATCGAAAACAAACTGACAACGCCATGGTTAAAAATGAAAAAGACAAACAGACAAGCAAAAGTACACATGACACAAAATAGAAAACTAAAGAATAAGCAACACGAACAAAAAGTGGCGTCTAACATGTTTAACACCAATCAAGCAATCAATCCAAAACATTTCAATATGAATATCCATAAATGGGATTCCTAAAAAAAAATACCACTCATTTTTAACTTACAGGAGTAAAATTACCATCACTTACATACACACCAGGGTTCCAGACAATGGTAACATTAGTTTCAATGGTAAAAGCTGTCCAGATTTCAAATAAAGAACCAGAAAGCCATCACACCAGCCTATCAGCAGACTTATATAGATTACAGTCTTGGTACAAAAAGATGCTTAAAATGAAACTAATGAATTCGCATCAATATCAACAATATGTTCAAAGAGTTAGAGAAGTAAGTTATTTTCTTAAGTTTACACAGTAAAAGTCTTAAAAAGAATATTCTATTGATTCTATTTTCGTTTATTGTTTCTTGTCAACAACCGATTGAACAATAACATTAATAAAAATTAATATATCATTAAAAAAGGGTTGACCCTGATGTATGCATTATCTTACTACACAAAATAGTTTGTTTTTTTTTGCCTATAATTTGATTTTCTGGGAGCAGAGGTTGTCGGTGAAATGTTTAAAAACATTTTTTTATTGTTTTTGACATATCTTTAACAGAGCTCATCCAGAAACTTTTCACTACATGCTTTTGATTACTTTTCTCCCCTTTTATACATATTTCTTATTATGAGGTAATATTTGTATTGTTAAAAAACTGAGAATTAAAAGATGTACAAGTGATCGGAATAAAAAAAAAAGACTTGTGATGTCAAATAAACACTGTATATCATTTTATTCTGGTATCACCTAAGATGAACAAAGGTTTATAGAAAAACATATTAATTAACATTGCATTGCTTTGAAACATCAACTATATAAATTGAAAATACTGACAACGCCATCACATTGACAGAAGAAAAAACAAACGACAGTTTACTCAATACAATACAACACATATAAAGACTGAGCAATACGATAACCACAACAATATAGAATGATTGAAGATGCTCTAGAAGGTTAAAAAGAGATATTGCTCCACATTTGGCACCCGTCGTGTTGTCATACTTAAATTAGAAATAAATTTTGTTTTTTTAATTATCAATGTAACCATTTGTTTGATTTGTGAACAGATATTGGTCAGACTAGGTGAAGATGATGATCCTGTAGATATAACATGGAATGTTGGACTGCAGAAACACGTTAGGAAGGTTCTTTGTGATTTAAAAGGTAGCCTTATTGACATGTAGCATAAATATGTGAAGAAAAACAAATATCTGGCTTTCTCACATAGACATAGTGAAAAAAAGTTTTGTTATGGGTACATTCACAAAACACACACTTAAAATTAAGGACTAAGCATCATGTATTTCTATAAAATCTAGGTTAACTTTATCAAATGCCCTGATTCTACTTCAATAGTGGCACCCGTGAGTTTACTAGGGCAACGTAAAAAACGAAATAATAATGCTTATTAATTAGGAAAAATGACAGGATTTGTCATTATTGGCTATTGAAAATGAAGAATGACAGGAGTTTTTACTTCTGTAGCTCCGACCAAAGAATGGAAAACAGCCCAAGGCTACCAATGGGTCATCAACAAAGTGTAAAAATCCTGCAACAGTAATCTTCCTACCGCTGGCCCCTAAACCATTACATATACTAGTTCTGTGAAAATGGAGGTCACAATAAACTCCTTAACATATAAATGAACTAGAATTAAAAAGAAGCAAAATACAAGACATACAAAGACCGGAGTCTTCTGACTTGATACAGGTGCAAAAATGCAGCAGGTTAAACATGTTTTGTGAAACCTTAACCCTCCTACTATATCTTCTAGCCGATGTAGAATAGATGTACAATTATGTGTCACTGTAAATGGCATCTCTGAAGACCTTGTATTATAGCTAAATGTAACATTTGATTTTCCGATGCTCATGTAATTTCAACACAACATTTAAAATGGCAAAAGAAAGCACATGTTGGGTATCTAACACAAAAGTAATTAGTCACAGAGCTACGGGACTTCAACCGGATGAATCAAGATATTTTTTTTATATTTTGCACTAACATCAATATGCCTGAATTGATTTGCTCAAAACTTTCTGTAACAAGATTTACAATTTATCATTCGAAGGCTATGGGAATTTGACCGTCAAATAAAATGGATAAATAAAAACCATTTTTAAATGTTATGCACCGGCTTTATTTGCTTGGATCAAATTACTACAAATTTGAAATGTTATTGGGATTAGTGAATATAATCTTGCTTTTGATTTTGAAAATATTCTGAATGTCATTCCAGATTTTCTGGGGATTTTTAACAGGTATATATGACATTATATTCATATACCTAACGGAATCCTTATTCATGATTTCTTGTTTAAATCTGCTTTAATGCTTTCAAATATTCCGTTTTATTCGGCAACTACTTTAATGAGCACAATTATAATACATCATGAACTCAAGGTACAGCTGCTGTCCCATGTTTTGGCGGGACATATTTATTAAGTTGTTTTGTTTTATTTATGTCCATACTTTTATCAACCGATATTTGAAATGTGTTTTGTTGTTACATCACTCTCTCCTCCAGCCGCCCTTAATTGTTCTTACTTGATTTATTTGCATTTGTCATGTCGAGGCCAATTTTAACTTGATTTGAGGTAGGGTGTGCTCGGTGTTAGAGATGCCTTGTAGTTCATTTGTTCTACTTTGTTCGGTATAGACTCGTCGCATTGCCAATCATGCAGCATCTTCTAGTTTTTGAATATACATGTATGTGTCTTACATGATAATTTAAGTATTCACGTTCGTTAGTGCATTTCCTTAGTGAAATCATGGTAATAGATCTCAGGAAAAAATTCTGTTCAAATTTCAAAAAAAGAAGAACATTCTGATCTTAAAGAGAAAATATTGAAAATGGAAACTGAGCAGGACGAAGTTATACCAAAGAATATTAGAGGTATATTATTAGTTCAAATGCTTTGCAACTTTATATCTTGACAACAAACGTCTGTAGTAAACTATTCTACTTTCAAACCAGTTGCAGCTCGAACAGAACCCAAACACTAATTGAAAAAATAAAATAACAAAAATACCGATTTCAAAGAGGAATATTCAAAACAAAAAGTCTGTCAAATGGCAAAATCAAAATTTCAAACAAATCAAACAAAGGAATAATACATGTCGGATGGATATTACAAAAAATAGGCTAAACATTACAAGTTATATGCACAAAGACAAATAAAAGAAGACTATAACACGTTAATAAGATGATAACAACGTCAGTACCTAGAATCCAGACTTCAAGACCGTCATGTAGTACTTGTAAATACCGTATCTAAGCTACTGAAAATTACATATAATTGACCCTGTCATCTTTGAGTCTGGAAAAATTGTATCATACAGTGCTATATTTACGCACTAACTCGTCTTAGAGAAAGGACCACTTTTTTTTTGTGTTTCATTATTTCGAACTTTGAATTAGTCTGTTCAAAAAGAACCACAAGAATAAAAACATTCAAATCAGTGGAAAATAGGACAAAAGACTTAAAGGGTGAATACTGAATAGAAATTAAAAACAACAGAGGTATTCCGCGGTATCATAAAACATGTAAAAGGCCAGTAAAAAGTTGGATTGCATAAAATGTAAAACTTTGATGTATCAAGATCTCATGGGTTACGTTCAACGTTCTCGTATTCTATTCCTTAATAAATGAAAACATGTTAAATTTGCCGTTTCTGCATTTTTACTTTATTTTGCCTCGCCTAAATGTTATTTAGATTATATACAATGCTTAATCGTGTTATTATCACTAATTGCATAACAAGTCCGAATTTGAGGGATGTTATTTTTACTGTTCACGAGTTAGGTCCCACTTTTCATTGGAATTGTGTCCTTTATTGGAAATATTGCTGCATATGCCGTATATTTACAAGCAGGGTATTTATGTCCTATGGACACATTCGTCTTTGATTTAATTCTAACATCGTAGTGCCATTGGACATAGACGTGCATATTTATATGTAGTCATCGAAGTATGCCAAAAATACACCATTGGTTAGGCCAAACATGTTTTCATTATTTGTTTTACTAACGACATTGCGTCATTTCTGGATTCATTTCCTCGCACGCCTGTGTGACTTCATTTACCAGATAGACGGCTCATCTGTTTCCCTGCTCTATTAAAAGTTTCCAGCACTTTCTGTAGGGGAATATAGAAATCGTCATTCTGTAGGGGAATATAGAAATATTTTGTGTTCCATAAGTACGTAATCCTGATTACTGTGCGATTGAGCCAAGGTGACCATTTTCATATTTTGATTTCCCGAATATTTTGTGCAGTATAAAATAAAATGGTTTGACCCGTTTGCTCAACATGTGTTGGAAATTTCAATGCATACATTGTGTCACGTTTTAATGGAAGTCACATGACAGATTCGTCTGAAAACTGTTCCCCGGAACTTGACTTTTGGTATGAACACATAATGAAGTTGGATAACTTTTTGGCGATGTTGTTCATTGTTATAATCAATTTGTGACATTTACCATTGACCTTTTTGTCAAATACATCAATTTTATGGAACATTTTGAGCTCTGTTTTTTACAAATTTAGTATGAACAATATAATCTAATATTCTTTTAAATGATTCTACAATTAGTTATATTCTAAATAGTACTGTTCCATGGTTAAACAATACAATATCCTCGTGTCTTATTAGAAGATATCATTGACCTTTTGGTAGTTTCAATTACGATGCTATCAAAATAAGAATATCGAAAGTGATGGCCACTAAGTCAAGCCCGTACAACACTTCAGGCCATCATCTAGTCTTCAACAATAACACGATATAATTTTAAAAATGTGTAGGAACCTACTGTGAATTCGTGATTATTTATTGGATATTACCAATGTCATTTCAACTGATCGGGCGGAGCTTACGTTTTAATTTGCATAAGGACAGTCTATTTGAAGATGTGTGTGATTAGGATGATTGCCGTTATATTCATTACTGATTTCTAATCACCTATCAGTGTCATCAAAGGAATTTACAAAAGATTGACTGGACACTTTTTTGATGAGTTTATCCTCTAACACCTATCTATAGATGGACTGGTTTATTATGAGCGAACCGGTTAAACTCCGCCCAATCAAGTGAAATAAATCGAGTAATACCAATAATAGTGGGTTTTGTACGAAGTCAGGAATATGACAGTTGTTATCCATTCGTTTGATGTGTTTGACCTTTTGATTTTGCCATTTGATTTGGGACTTTCCTTATTGAATTTTCCTCGGATTTCAGTATTTTTGTGTTTTTACTTTTTTGTGGATACAGGTGAACCACGAATTCAAATGGTAAAAGAAAAATACATTTTCAATAGGATATGTATGCAGAGATTGGGAAAAAAACAGGAAATAAAAAAATTAAAAATAGAAATCCACGAAAAATGATACCCATGAAAAAAAAAGGAAACCACAATACACGATATACTCAATCTACCTCTGAATGCCTGTTGTAAATGATAAAAAAAATCATGCAAATTGTTATTTTTTTATATCTAAAAAACTACTTTATAATATGTTTCAGACCAAATAGAAAAAGAAATAAAAGAATGGGAAATAAAGGATAAGATGTTTGTGACTACAAGAGCAAGTGAGTACGTGCTTGAGTGTTTACAGGACAACAGTTGTTTGACTTTAACTGCACCATCAGGAGTAGGAAAATCTTTCATTGCAAGACACACAGCACTAGTTTTACAGAAAGAAGGGTACAAAATAATACCAGTGAGAAAACCAGATAATATCAGAGATTATTATCAACCTGGTAAACAGACAGTCTTCATCGTAGATGATATTTGTGGCAATTTTACTGCCAATCAACAGCAAATTGAAAACTGGCAACAAATGTTACCTGTAATAAACACAGTTATAGCAGACAAATGTTGTAAGATTATTGTATCTTGTAGGTTACAAGTTTATAGAGATGATAAGTTTAATATATTAAAACCTTTTAAGTCCTGTGAATGTAATTTAATGTCAGATAAGTTATGCCTTACATCTGAAGAAAAAGATATTATGGCAAGCATTTATATTGATTCAAGCTTAGACAACATAGATAAATTATCACAAAATAGTGAATTCTTTCCACTTTTGTGCTCCTTATATCATTGGGAAAAACATGGAGATGTTAAGGAATTTTTCAAAAATCCATTTTTCGTCTATCAAAATGAACTAGATAGTTTGAGTAGGCATGGAGATGAAGGGAACTATAAAATATGCAGTCTAGCTTTATTAGTTCTCTTTAATAATCAGCTGAAAGACAAATGGATCCAGGGTACAGTAACACGTGAGCAACGACATCTTATCAAAGCTACATGTGATGCTTGTGGGTTAAACAGAGGTACTTCCAAGGCAAAACTAAAAGAGGCTCTTCTCACTCTAGAAGGTACATTTGTACATAAACAGGATGGTATATATAGAACTGTACATGATAAATTGTTTGACTTTCTTGCTTATTACTTTGGTCAGAAAATGATTGAATGTTTAATAGACCATGCTGATAGTGATTTTGTTCATGAACGCTTCATATGGAGGAATTCAACAGATGAAGGGAAAAGTAACATAGACTTCATTATTCAAATACCAGAAGATTCTTTTGAATTATATTTAGAAAGGTGTATAAAGGACTGGTCAACAGGTAAAGTTAGAGTTACATTTATGAACAACAATTTGAAATTTCCCGAATTTAGACAACAGCTATTAAATCATTTACAAAATCTGGCCAAATCACTTCAAGTCACATTAGCAAATACATGTGACACAGTATTATCGAAAGAGCACCATGGATCAGGTACTACTCCGCTGATACAGACTTGTTTCGGTGGTTATACTGATATGGTACAGTGGATATTACATACTGATGTAGATGTGGATCAATGTAGAGGTGATGGTGTTGGTGGACTGTACATGGCAAGTCAAAACGGGCATACTGAAATAGTAAAGTTGTTGTTAGCGAGAAATCTTAATGTTGATCTCTGTGAAAATGATGGATGTAGTCCTCTGTTCATTGCAAGTCAAAACGGAAATACTGGTGTAGTAAAGTTGTTGTTAGAGAAGAATCCTAGCATTGATCTATGCTGTAATGATGGTTGTAGTCCTCTGTACATTGCAAGTCAACAAGGACACGCTGACATAGTAAATGTGTTGTTAGAGAAGAATCCTAACATTGATCTATGTCAAAAGGATGGTTCTAGTCCTCTGTACATGGCAAGTCATAACGGACATGCAGATATAGTAAGGTTGTTGTTAGAGAAGAATCCTAACATCGATCTTTGTCAAAAGGATGGATGTAGTCCTCTGTACATTGCAAGTCAAAACGGAAATACTGATGTAGTAAAGTTGTTATTAGAGAGGAATCCTAGCATTGATATGTGTAACACAAATAACTGCTGTCCTCTTAGACAGGCAAGTCAGCAAGGACATGCTGATATAGTAAAGTTGTTGTTAGAGAAGTCTCCTAATATTGATCTATGTGACAATGTATATGGATGTAGTCCACTGATCATAGCAAGTCAGCAAGGACATACTGAAATAGTAAAGTTGTTGTTAGAGAGGAATCCTAATATTGATCTATGTGACAAAAATGGGAGAAGTCCACTGTACATGTCGAGTCAGAACGGACATACTGAAATAGTAAAGTTGTTGTTAGAGAGGAATCCTAACATTGATCTATGTGACAGTGTGGGTCGTAGTCCTTTGTACATTACAAGCCAGGAAGGTCATACTGAAATAGTAATGTTGTTGTTAGAAAGGGATCCTTATATTGATCTATGTGACAAAAATGGCTGTAGTCCACTTGAAAAGGCAAGTCAGAACGGACATACAGATATTATACGGTTACTATCAGAGAAGAAATCCAAATGTTGATCTATGTGATTATGGTCTTACTTTGGAGTTTGTTTGATGAAACCTGCTATTCCTCCAAATTGTCTGTCTCCATTTGATACCTGCTAAGCTTTATGCATACCATTACTTCTGTCGCTGTTTGATATCATTTCATCTCATTATGTCTGTCTCTGTGTGAGATCAACATCTGTTGGTATCTAATACTATCCATCATAATACGTCGGTCTCTGTTTGGTACATTCTGTTTATCTCCTGTTTTTTTCACCAAGTACAGAAAAAACAATCAAATTTGATTTGCAGAAAACCATAGTGGTGAAACAAATTAATGTAACTGTACCGCACTCAGTAAGCATTTGATTGTATTATTATACAGTTGTTTTTTATACTTCATGGTTTTTCTAATGTCACATATTTATTTCTAATGAAGCAGTCTAGGTATGATTAATTTATATTATTATTTTTTTTGGTTCTTGTTGTTATCTATCTATGTATATTTTGTGTACTTTTAGCAGTCTTTTTGTCGTTTTTCTTTTTTAACATGGCGTTGTCAGTTAATTTTGAATTTATGAGTTTGAATATTCCTTTGGATATCTTTCGCATCATTTTTGTCTGAAATTTACACTCTGAAATTTTTTATAACTTATATTACTGAACTTTTCTTATTTTACTGATTGTCATAAAGGTAGTTAGTACTGGTTCTATTATTTAAAACTTATAATTCGATAAATTAAGTAGTATATTACATATGTCTTAGATTTTGGATTTAAGAATTTGTGGAACTAATTATACTGATATGTAAAACGTTCTACATTACTTCTGTTATTTGTATATATTTGCGATTGCTTATTGTTATGCGTTTACTTTTCTACATTGGCTAGATGTGTAGGGGGAGGTTTGATATCTCACAAACATGTTTAACCCCGCCGCATTTTTGCGCCTGTCCAAGGTCAGTATTATTTTTATTTTAGTTTCTTGTGTTCAATTTGGAAATTAGTATCGCGGTCATTATCACTGAACTAGTATACATTTGTTTAGGGGCCAGCTGAAGGTCGCCTCTGGATGCGGTTGTTTTTTTCTATGGTCGGGTTGTTGTCTCTTTGGCACATTCCCCATTTCCATTCTCAATTTTAATTACACTGTATGATTTGTATATATCAAAATACTGTCAATGTATTAAGGGTATTTGCTCCTTTGTTAAAAAAAGCAAACATTTTAAAAAAAGTTATAAATTGATAGTCTATAAATAACGTACCTTAAACATACAAATAGATATATTACTAATTAACGTGACAGGTTTTTTTTTTATTATTTCAGGACCTTACTGCGTATTATAAAATTTTACCCGAAATTTATTAATAAGATCCTACTTGCTACATATGTGCACCATTTGAATGAATAGAATTTCATTGATTAACTTTCCGCTGCATTCGGTTAACACAATAGGGTAATAGCATTTAAATAAAAACATTAAAGAGTTATCATGCGAGTTATCCATACTCTGGAACTGATAACTGAATTCTTTGTACAGTTATTAAGATAACGATGCGTTTTACAGAAAAGGGGATAATGAACTGAAAGTGCATAATAAATAGCAAAAAAATACAAAAAATAAGAAACACAAAAATAAACAAAAAAATAAAGAATGAAAAATATTTGGGTGTTATTAAAACATTAAGAATAGAGAATAATTGGCAACAGATATAAGAAAAAAATACAGCAAAAAGTAAATAATATTAAGAATAAAGATATTAAATTATCTCCAATACACACCCACAGCTCTCGAACAATCAATTAACTAATATTGTGGGAAATGGAGTCTGAGACTGAAAGTTTTATGTAATTAAGATATATATAAATTACAATTTTCAGTGAAAATATATATGTAATGATTGGTAACGTTTTACTTGTATGTATTGTTAGGAATTATATATTGTTTATATTGCAATACAAAACTATTGTGTTTGCTAAATTTGTATCAGAAGAAGATTGTTTATCAGTGTTATATGTATTTTTTTTTATTTACTTTTTTCTGTATATTTATAATCAATATTAATATCACCAGTGAAAAGTGACTTACGGGTACTTTTTACTGGCAATGTCGGTTATGAGAGTTATCTGCCTTGGATGCATTCATATTTATTTGTAAGTGAACAATAATATTTAAATTATTTTTATTATTTATATTGCAGTGTATTTTTTTATAATTTGCTAAAATTCTTGTGACAGTTTTTACTTTTCTTTGCAAACATTCAAAATCAAATTGTTGTTCAATTTCTGAGATTAATTGTACCTTGATTTCTGATTGTTATCGTTTAAGTTTAGGTCAAATCATTTTGAAATTTATTGAAAGATAAGTTAAATCAGCATTTAATTGTTCGAATTAATGTTTGGTACACACATAGTTTATGTTGTGAATATAAGGATTAAATTTGATTAAGCAGTTATCTATGTCATGAAAAGAAGTTGTATGAAAATGTTACCATGCTAAACGGAACATTATTATGATGATTATTAAGATATAGGTCTAGGAATTACAAACTAACAACATGGTTATATTGTAAATAACAACTATTGTATTAATTGATTGAACAAATGTATATATTTAGATTTTGAAATAATTAACATTTAAAATAAAACATGTGTTTGTTGTGATAAACTGAATGAAAACAACCAAAGCGATGCCCAAACTTGACCCATCTTCCAACGGCCAACCAACTCTACCATGTGTCAGCTAGTCAACCCCACAGTGATCGCGTAATGAGAGCGAAAGTGCATACCAATGTACTCCTAACCCTTGTCAAATAATGTTTTATGATTGTTTAATAGACAATTCAACACCAGATACCAAATGATACAGATGTTTGCCAATGTAGATATAGACAGTAAGAAGATGGGGTTATATTGCCAATGAGACAACTCTCCAATAGAGATGTTCGCAAATAAAGGTCAATATTTGAGTAGACAATTAACAACCAGATACCAATGACATCGATATTTGTAAATATAGATAAGGAAAGTCAGAAAATGTGGTAGGATTGCCAATGAGTCAACTCTCCAAAGGAGATGTTAGAAAAAAAAGGTTAATAAATGAGTAGACAATTAACCAACAGATACCAAATGACAAAGAGGTTCACTGCTGTAGCCAGTTAGAAAGGAGAATCTGCTGTCAATCAAATTTCTGTTATTTTCTGATTAAATGCAGTGACAGATTTTTGCCATAACACATAATTTTTAGCGGCAAAAAAATGATAAAAACAAATGTTACTTTCCTATTTGTACAAGTCTGTGCGATCACGTTCTGCATGCCTTCCCACGTATCCTAGGTCTGCATCTGGAATATGTTTAGATTCACTCACCATGACGTATATGAGGCCTTCAGCAATGAGCAAATTCCAAACCGTCTATCAGTAGTCTAAAATGTTTCAGGATAACCAATCGACATAAAGTATGAAAACATATCAGATACTGTCACATTTGGTTGATATATAATCATTGCAAATAGTTTCAGCTTTAGTTGATTCATCATTTATAATTAGTTTAAAGGCTATTTCAGATGTTAGGTTGATTTGGTTTTTTTTTTCGTTAAAACTGCCGTTTCAGATTGTGTCATGTTTGGTTGATTTTTTTTTTGAAAGGACCATTCCAGTTGGTGGCATATTTCGTTGAGTCAGCTGTATGTTAAAATTACCATTTCAGAAGGTGTCTTTTTTTGCTTATTTGTCAGTGTTGATTTAATGGTTTGTTATAAAGGATCATTTCAGATGGTGTTCGGTTTGTTTTATTAAATTGTTTTGTTTAAAGGGCCATTTCAGATGGTGTCATGATTGGTTGATTGTATTGGTTAGTTATATGGACCATTCCAGATGGTGTCATGTTTGATTGATTTATTTGTTTGTTAAAAGGACCATTGGATATGGTGTCATATTTGGATGATTAATCAGTTTGTTAAATTGACCATTACAGATGGTGTCATATTTAGGTTGTTTATTAGTTTGTTAAATGGACCATTGCAGATGGTTACGTGGTTGGGTGGTTTAGTAATTTGTTAAAGGGACCATTGTATATGGTTTCATGTTTGGTTGATTTATAATTTTGTTAAAAGGGCAATTTCTTATTGTGACATATTTTGCTGATTTAATTGTTTGTTAAAAAGGACCATGTCAGATGGTGTCATGTTTGGTTGATTTAATGATTTGTTAAAAAGGATTATGTCAGATGGTGTCATGTTTGATTGATTTAATGATTTGTTAAAAAGGACCATGTCAGATGGTGTCATGTTTGGTTGCTTAAATGGTTTCTTAAAGCGACCATTACAGATGGTGTCAAGTTCGATTGTTCTAACAGTTTATTAAAAGGACGATTACAAATGTTGTCACTCATGTTTGGTTGATTTGGTTGTTTGTTAAAAGTGTCATTTTAGACGGTGTCATGTTTTGTTGATTTAATGGTTAGTTAAACGTACCATTCAAGATGGTGTCATGTTTGATTGATTTATTTGTTGGTTGAAAGGACAAATTCAGATGGTGTTATGTTTGGTTTATTAATTTAGTTTTTTTTTAAATTGAGCATTTGAGATGGTGTCATGTTTGGGTGATTAATGAGTTTGTTAAATGGACATTATAGATGGTGTCATGTGAGGTTGCCTTATTGGTTTATTAAAAGGAACATTACAAATGGTGTCACGTTTGGTTGATTCAGTTGTTATTTAAAAGGACCATTTTAGATGGTGGCATGTTAAGGTGATTTATTGGTTTGTAAAAAAGGATCATTTTAGATGGTGTAATGATTGTCTATTAAATGGTTAGTTAAAAGGTCCATTTCAGATGGTGTCATGTTTGGTTTATTTAATACATTTTTAGATGGACCATTTCAGATGGTGTCATATTTGGTGGATTTATTAGTTTGTTAAATTGACCATTACAGATGGTGTCATGTTTGGTTGTTATGGTTGTTTGTTAAAAGGACCATTTCAGAGGGTGTGATGTTTTGTTGATTAATTGGTTTGATAAAAGAACCATGTCAGTCGGGGTCATATTTGGTTGATTTAATGGTTTCTAAAAAGGACCATTACAAACGGTGTCATGTTTGGTTGATTTGGTTGTTTGTAAAAAGGATCATTTTAAATGGTGGCATGTTTGGGTGATTAATTGGATTATTAAAAAAATTATTTCAGATTGTGTCACGTTTGTTTATTTATAAGCTTGTTAAAATGACCATTTCAGATGGTGACATGTTTGTTGATTCATTAGCTTGTTAAAAGGACCTTTTGCAGAAGGTGTCATGTTTTTGTAATTAAATGGGTTTTTTTAAATGACCATTTCAGATGGTGTCTTGTTTGGTTGATTTTTTTGTTTGTTAAAGGACAACTCAAGATGGTGATCTGTTTGTTTGATCTATCTGTTTGTTAAAAGAAGACACTATCATCTTTGTGCAAGCGAATATTCCACAACGATCAACCAACTGCTGATGGCGTCCGTAACATTTGAGAAAAAGAACGAGAGCGTTAAAAGGGCAAAGTATTATATAAACAATCTGTATATTGAGGTGACTTTAAGTCTCAATTGCCAGAACTGGTCCAATCCAATTAGTTATGATAATACTATAGAATATAACTGTGCGGTTAATGACATTGAAATTCTTTTATGCGCAGTTAATTAAACGAAATATCATCCAATTCATTTTCAATACTTCATTTTGACTTGTGACTATCAAAGCTGCATCTACTAACAACATATTTGTATTCCTCATCTCAGATATGGACTTAACCACAGCCTTTCACCTTATTTTCTCATCCATGAATTGTATGTCAAGATGACATATTTTAGGACCCTCGATTCTAACTATTACAGACGCAACTACTGACAAATTATTATCTCTCTATGAGTTGTATCTCCTCAGCTATGGACTCCAAACTTTAATACGTCACTCATTTGTGAAATGTAGGTCAAGATTACCATATGTTTATCAGGACCCCTCGGTTATACACCACATCTATGAACCAAATCTCATCAACTATTACTTATTCTTCTACGGATTGATGGACTTTATTTCTGTGACGGACAGATGAAACACTATATTCCTTCCCGATTTTCATTTGACAAAAAATATAAAAATCTTAAAGCAAACAAATGTCAAAGTATGCCTCTCAGTAAAGGTTGTTAAATCATAGACATAATGTTTTCATTTCTATTCGGTTATGGTGAAATTTAAAAGTATCAACAAACAGTCATAACAACAGATTTGTATGATATTATTAATTATGCTCAAACTTATTACCAGTTATGAAACAAAATAGCATCGTTGAATGTCTAATGGTAACTTGAAGATGAAGGACAACAATAAAAACGTTCCAAATTTGGGTTTTACCACGTATTGATATTAATATTGTCTCGTGTACATTTACTCCATATCTCTTCATATGTTCATTGTGTATACGACAGACTAAAACAACTGCTACATACTTCCACTAAAATTCAGAAAGCTTCAAACAGTATAGCAAGTTATTCTCTTCGTAACAACTGACAAATCCTTGACAAATGTTTTCATTTCAATCTATTTTGTTGTTCTGTAAAATTGCAAAGTATTAACAAACATTATGTGGATATTTCAGAGATTTGAAAATCCAGTTCAGTTACTAAAACATGCTACCTTTAAAAATTCCTCAGGTCGTTTACGTTGAAAGTAAAGATATATTTATTATGATTATTTTTTTAAATGATGAAAAAAAATCAAAATAGAATATAAAATACCTCTTTTGAGATAAAAAAAAACGGCAACCTATAAATCATTTCCTATGTTCCGAAGACGAGTTTGTACCTTGTTTACATTTCTAAACATGACCTTGTTTGGAAAATCCCCAAATGCGGGTCACGCATTCTGTGCATAATAAACCAATGAACATTCTTTGTTATAAGTAGTTGGCATTTTCTTCTAATATAAAAATTAATGAAAAAATGAATTTATTTCAATTACATAAAATTCTTAATTTTCATATACCGCAGAAAATAAAAATATAGATCCGCAGAATTGCTTGTAACAATCTCAAACTCATATCATATAATGGACCGTCTAAGTGCCGGCCGATAATAAATGAACAGATACATTTGCTGGAAATTTGTTCAGACTATTACAAACCCGTAGTCTAATTCGGGAGGTCACATGAGTGAAAAGGTAACGGGACTGTAGTTGCGGTATAAGGAACCTATATATCCGGATATTCCAAGACGATCAACCAACTCGTGATGGCGTCTATAACTATTTACATAACTGGTTCGATGCCTCTGCTTGTGGACGTTTCGTCCCCGATGATATCACAAGCCCAGTAGTCAGCACTTCGGTGTTGACATCAATATCAATGATATGGTCATTTTTGTCAACTTCTTATCACAAAACTTGATTTTTTCGAAAAACTAAGGATTTTCTTATCCCAGGAATAGATACATTTTGTAACCTTTGCCGTATTTGTCAAATCTTTTTGGAATTGTGGGTTCTCAATGCTCTTCAACTTTGTATTTGTTTGCCTTTATAACTATTTTGATCTGAGCGCCACTGTTGAGTTTTATTTAGACAAAACGCGCGTCTGGCGTATAAAATTATAATCCTGGTACCTTTGATAACTATTTACACCACTGGGTCGATGCTACTGCTGGTGGACGTTTCGTCCCCGAGGTATCACCAGCCCATTAGTCAGCACTTCGGTGTTGACATGAATATCAATCATATGATCATTTTTATAAATTTCTTGTTACAAAATTTCGATTTTTTTGAAAAAAATAAGGAATTTCGTATCCAAGGATTAGATAAACTTAGCCGTATTTGACACAACTTTTTTAAATGTTTGGTCTTCAATGCTCTTCAGCTTTGTATTTGTTTGGCTTTATAACTTTTTTGATCTTAGCGTTACTGATGAATAAAGGCAACAGTAATATACCGCTGTTCAAAATTCATAAATCAATAGAGAAAAAAAAAATCCGGGTTACAAACCAAAACCTAGGGAAACGCATCAAATGTAAAAGAACTACGACACAACAGAGACATAACACTGAAATGAAACACACACAGAAACGAACTATAATGTAACAATGGCCATTTTCCTGACTTGGTACAGGGAATTTTATAAAAAGTGGTGGATTGAACCTGGTGTTGTGGCATGCCAAACCTCTCGCTTTAATGACAGTGTTAATTATAACATTAAAATGACAAAATTACACGACAGGGCTACAATAAATAAACAGATAAATGGGAGAAAATATAGGACAGAGAAACAAACGAACAATAGCCATCAAAAGGTCTTATTTATCTGAAACGCGCGTCTGGCGTATAAAATTATAATCCTGGAACTTTTAAAAACTATATTCAATTACCAGCTCTATGAAATAATATATGAAATGTTATCAAACCTTGTTAACTAGAGTTGCACCAAATTGAGAAAATATTTAATGAATTTCGTTTCTCTTCTCCATAAACTGTCATCTTAATTGTTTTGACATGATTTAAAAACGTTCGTGTAAGCATGACATAGGAGATCTTTTAAACTAGCAAATGATAATACAGAGATCAACAAAATATAACTCATGAAAATGTTGTCGTGTCGCCTTGAGATCTTTTAAATTGTCAATCCTCAATTTTAAATAATAGGTGCGTTCTTTCAGTCACAGTAGGAACGCTGAATCCGATGCCTCGTGTTGAATAAATGTACTTATATAAAATCATTAATTTTGATAATAAAAGGGGGATCCAATCCCCAGAACACCGACTGGATCTGCAACTGAACATACATATCTACTCAGCGTATAGCATGCACTATTTTATTAAATATTAGTTGTTCTTTGAAAATGAAAATAGAACTATTCAGACCATCGAAAGATAATACGATAATATTATGGCGTCGCTTTGTGAGCTAGTAAATTAACAACTGAGTGTGTCAGTTCATTTAAATGTGTTGCCAAAAAATATATAAAATTGACTTTTATTTGCTTTATTGTGTTTTAAAGTCATATGAAACCTCAAATAAAAAAAAATATGCATATGTTTTTATAACTTAGTGGAAACTTATGTACAGATAATATTTTCTAAAGAAAATTCTTTGATTTGTCTTCATTTATAAGAAGTTTACTTTTCTTTAATTGCTTGCTTCCTGGAAGCAATTCGCTGACATATTTTCCGTATGCAAGTGACCTTCGCGTGACTCCGGTGATCGCGATGCGCATGGATCTATCCTTAAACTAAACTATTGTACATGTTACACACGTGCTCAATATCAATGCTTCTTTGTTGATTGTTTATAATAAGGTGACAATTTGTAAACTACGGCTTCAAAACACGACAATAAAGTAGCTGCCATATCTTTACATCATAACAGACAGAGATAAAAGTAAATGACGATTATACTATATTTTTGTGTAAAAATTTACAAATTCGTGCACATAAGACTAATTAGTCTATGATAAAAACTTATAACCTGTACAAAAACCCTGTACAAATTATAATCTGTATAAACTGATATATTGTACACAACATATAAATACATTGGTTCAAGAATTGGAAAAATATTTGTTTTCACCAGTCACTCGTTTCATATGACTTTAATGATGTAATTTTTTTTTTATCTTAAATTTTTTTTAGGAAGGTGTGGGTTAAAAAATGCAAAAACCATGTCAAGGAAGATGTCTTAGGACTAGGACGTGGCTAAGGATGAAAAATCTAGAGATAATAATTTCTAGTCAAATTCTCAATGACACATGGACCCTTCAATTTTTGTTTTAACTTTTTTAGTTCATTTATCTATTTGCTATCAATTTATAACCGTCTTTTCAAGAGCTTGTTATTTTGAAACAGAGCAGCGAACATCCTTTATACTATTTGATAGTCTTCTGCTTGATAAATAAATTGTCCCTACATTAATAATATTTTACTTCGGTAAGCAGAATTAAAAAAAATTATTATAATCGTTTATTTCAAAAAGATAACACATATATGAGATGCGTCAGATAGAACTCGATTTTATGCAAATAAACGTATAGATGTACATAAATATAAGAATTGCATTAATTTATGAACATTCAAATACGAAAGGGAAGATGAAGTTTGGTCTATTTTGAAGTATTCTTAAAATCAACACAATTTTCAAACAGTAACATACTTTGCATGGACATGTTTTAAAATACGTATTGATATTCATTTGCATCAGGTCGATTTCTATCCGATGCTCGTATTTTGTCCAAGAACTACTTAACAATAGCAAAGGTCTTGCACTTATATGTAGCTATATTACAATATAAGTTTAAAATTCAATAATACAAATACTAATAGTAACATATTTCAAAAGTATATTGTTATTGGAATTTTCAATATATGTTGGATTTTTTTTACATTCAATTATAAATACATTTGGTGTTTTTACTGTCTTCTGATTGGTTAAAATCATTAGTTTTATTTTCAATGTTGTCAATTTTAATGGCGATACGCCCACTCTGACGCTGTGTATTCATACGCCAACATGTGTGTACGTTGTTATAATTGTTAATATAAATAATATAAAAAGTTCTTTAAGCCTTATTTTTGATAGAAATTTATTTATAATGAATGGCAATAATTCATTTTGACCTTATTGAACCATAAAACTAATTTTTGACTCTTCACATTTTACATAATCCGCTTCAAAGAGTCAAAAATTAGTTTTATGGTTAAATAAATTCAAAATAGATAATAGCCATTCATTAAGTGTTACAACGGTCTTTTTTTTTGTATTTTATTGGTAGACAAATTATTTCATTATAAATATACTCCTGTAGATATCAACAATGAGCGTGTATGGTATGCGCTATTACTGTTTGGAACAAATAGCATATTACATGTACAGTGAAACCTGGCTAAACCGAATCGTGCATAAACCGAAAATCTGTATAAACCAAACATGTTCGTAAGCACCGTCGTATCAAATTGTATGCGTTGTGAACCTGATAAAACCGAACATCGGCATAAACCGAACAACATCTTAAGTCCGGGAGAGGTTCGATTTCAACAGGTTTCACTGTACTTTGTTTCTAGAATTAACCTGATGCACATATCGAAAATCATTGGATATTCCGAAATAATTTTGGTGATGTACTTAAAGAACTGAAACTGCTTTTTTATAAAGAAAATATTCTATAATGGGCATCCATCGCAATTCTCCAAAAAGGAGATGTGACGATGTTATAATATTTCACTCATCTTAATTAATAGTTAGTGCTGTCCTTTATTTAAGATTATAGAAACTCCATCCATATCAAGCACATTATTTGCACCTGACCTTATGGTACAGCAATAATTGAAACACAAATTCGACTCCTTTTCTTACTGCTTCACTACATGGAATGAAGTCGAATTCACTTTCGAACATTAAATTCCCGATTAAGAATCCAATGTATTGTTAGTAATATTTTCCAAACGTTGTGATCGGTTTAAAGAGAGACGTATTATACAATAAGAAAAGTCAAACTTATAAATCGAAACTAAACTGACAACGTCATGGCCAAAATAGAAGAAGATAAAAAGACAAATAACAGTCACAAAACGCAACATCGAATACTGAAGGGTTAATAGATCCTGCTCCACGTGTAGCACCCGTCGGGTTGCTCAAGTTAGTACAGATCAGTAAATAATCTAATTCGGTAGGTCACATTCGTGAAAAGGATCGGGGTTGTAGTTAAGACATACGGAATATATCTTATATCTGATATCCTCTGTAAAACAGTTATCCCATAACGGTCAGTCAACTCATAATTGCGACATAAGGAACCTATGTATCCGATATAACTTATGAAACGGATATTCGATATCGGTCAACCAACTCGTGATTGCGTCTGTAAAATTTAGGCAGAGATGATTTCAACTTCACCATTTTGAACTCTTGGTTTAATATCTTCCTTGTGAGCAGCAACCCTCTATCAAGGAAATCATGATAGGAAATACAAGCCCGAGAATATCGTATCAATTGGGTGAGATATACCCGTATGAAGGCGCTGCTGGAATGTTGCTACATAGAAACGAAATGTTCTCCTTTGTAGTAAAAGAGGGACGAAAGACACCAAAGGGACAGTCAAACTCGTAAATCTAAAACAAACTAACAACGCCATGGCTAAAAATGAAAAAGACAAATAGAAAAACAATAGTACACATGACACAACATAGAAAACTAAAGAATAAACAACACGAACCCCACCAAAAACTAGGGGTGATCTCAGGTGCTCCGGAAGGGTAAGCAGATCCTGCTCCACATGCGGCATCCGTCGTGTTGCTTATGTGATTACAAATCCGGTAAATAGTCTAATTCGGTAGGTCAAATTCATGAAAGGGAAGGGGATTGTAGTTACGACGTAAGGAACATATCCGATATCATTTGTGAAACGGTTATTCCATAACGGTCAACCAACTCGTGATGGCGTCCGTAAAATTTACGAAGGGATGATTTCAACTTCACCATTTGGAACTCTTGGTTTAATAGCTTCCTTGTGAGCAGTAACCCTCTATCAAGAAAATCATGATAGGAAATGCAAGCACGGGAATATCGTATCAATTGGGAGATATATACCCCGTATGCAGGTGCTGCTGGAATGTTGCTACTTAGAAATGGAAAGTTCACAATTGGAAAGCTGAAATCATCTCTTTTGTCGTAAAGTTTTGTCTTCAACCGACCCTCATTGTCAATTTCTAGATATGAAGCCGACTTAACTGTATCTGTAGTAAAATTTTGCTTTCAACCGACACTCATTGTCAATTTCTAGATGTAAGTCAAGCTATGCGGTTAAGATATGACAGATTTAACTGTATATTATGTAGCCTTTATCTCTAGTTCGATTGAATAGATTCGTTCAACATAGTCACCACATTTTGAATTATTTAGTAAGAGAACATCATCTGTGAGGCGGAACGTAAAATTAAAGGATATTGCTCACTTCTTATCCTTCTTCCTAGTAAATTCCTGTATAAAGTCAGCATCATAATAATAAAGAAACAACTAGGCATGAAGAGGGGCATAATTGGTTCCCATTAAAATGCCGACCGTCTGTTGAAAAACACGTTTTCCAAACGTATTATATTTTTTGTGACGAATAAGACGGTCGGCAATAATAAAAAAAATAATTATTATTGATAATAGTGTTAAGAAAAGGGTCAATGTATGTTGAACCCTGCCAAGTATCCGTATTGCTTATAGCACTGCTTGGCATTTTGGGTCCTCAATGCTCTTCAACTTTGTATTTGTTTGGCTTTTTAACTATTTTGATCTGAGCGTCACTGATGAGTCTTATGTAGACGAAACGCGCGTCTGGCGTATAAAATTATAATCCTGGTACTTTTGATAACTATTAATTGTAAATCCTTTTATTTATTACAGGTGAGGACTTCACAGAACAAAACACTGTACTTTTGTCAAGCAGTCGCTGAACTATAAAGCATTAAGATCTTTTATCTGTACTAAACATTTTTTATACAAATAGCTTACGTCATAGATTCCAACGCCAACAGACTGTAACCCCTATTTTAAGTTTTATGTCGCAGGCGATTAAAAAAACTACTTCAGACATTGCAATGACGGCAAAATATTCCGTGAAAACAGACATTTACCCAATGTGAGCCCCAAACATTGCCATACAATGGTAAAATGTTGTCACAACTGGAACACCTGTAAAACCTTGCCAACATTGCAAAGTTACTGATTAATTATTGATATGTCTGTTAAGTACAGATACGGTGTTTTTGTATTCATAAAAACTTTAAACTTTCAAAAGCAAATGTTGATTTACATTTGCGTTGATATGCAAGAACATCGAAAATAAGCTATATAACGTGTATGGGCCACAAATGATTGTTTGTATATCCTTTTCCTTTTTTTACTTTTTATAATAGAAATACCATGTTCATTGTAATCAATGTCAATATCGAATTTGTATTTGTGTTTTTGTTTGGTTAGAAAATCTGATATTGAACCGACTGCTAGCAACATGTTGGAAGTTAAAGGTTGAATATATCAAATAGCCAATAACCATCTAAGTATATGTAATCTTTATATACATAAGTATAGAGAACAAACAAAACAAAAAATATTTTACAGGAAGAATTTGCTTATTAGTCAGGTCTATAGAGCATTTAAACTCTTTGTTCGCTTGATTGTTTTCACAATGCATCCAGATAACTCAAACCGAATATGTTAACAAACGTCTAGCATAGTTCTATACATTTAAATACGTTTTTGCTTGAATGGAGGACAAACTGAACAACTGGTAAGTATTTTAAAACGTTATTATAATTCAAAACTATTTCAATGTTTTAATGCAATTTTAGAATTACCAGTAATATGTCATAATATTGATTCTTGTGATAGTATTTATTTTGGGTGAAGGGTTCGTGTTGCGCGGTCAGTAGTAGTGTTTCGGTTACTGATACTTGTCGTTTTATTATTTTTCGTTTTTGTTTTGAAATGGGACAATCAGTTTGTTTTTGACTTATGAGTTATAATAGCTTTTAAGAATTGTGTGTCACTCTTTTTTTAATCGAGTCCCTATAAACAATTTTAAAAGATATAACACATAGTCAACGATCTTAAATTTTATACAATCTGATAACTTCATGTGTTCATCTTTATAATACATATTCAAATCATTTTGAAAACAAACAAAAACAATTTAAAATCGGAACTTTTCGTTGATAAATTTGGAAGTTTATAAAACTAAAGTGTAGAGTTGCAAGTGCTTTAATTGTTCTTTTTTAAATTGTCCCTTTATGTCATACTGTACTTCCAGCATGTAAATATTTATACATCGTGAACGTTAAGTTAGTTGACCATCAGTATGGATGCCAGCTGATATCTGATATTTCCCCTATAACTACAATCCTGTTCCCTTTTGAAAAATGTGATATACCGAATTAAACTAGTTGACGGTTATGTAATAATATTGTCAACACGACGGGTGCCACATGTGGAGCAGGATCTGTTTGTCTTTTTGGCTTTTTGGCCAAGGCGTTGTCAGTTGTTTTCGATCTATGAGTTTGTTTGAATTTCCCTATGATATCGTTCGTCCCTCTTTTAAAATTAGGGATCCTGGTGTTTATTTAGAAATTCCTTTTGGACTCACAGACTTCTTCTGTCCCTTAAAATAAAGACGTTATCAATATTTTAAAGTACAGGAATAATGACTATAGATTATTTCACTTATTTCAAAGTGTACTGTGCTATTGTGTTCATGTTTATTTTGTGCTTTCCTCATCAGAACGAATATCCAGGACAGGATTGATTCCATACATTATGTACGTTCAAAACCATGTATTGTCTTGTATAAATACGTATTATTTTTACAACGAATTCGGTTGTATTTTCTAATGATGCGGTATTTCAAATTTTGTTCGAAAACATAGTTTCAATCTAATATGTGTTTCAATAATATTTACTTCGTTGAAGAGACGAGACATTCAAAATAAGACTACAAGAGTTTAAAACTTTCACCCACGCATACATAGAAACACCATACATCGTAAGTAAAATATGGAATGTCTTTTTTAAAATTATCTGGCTTGACAGTGAATGTACGATTTTTTTTAATTGGCTGTTTAACAGGATCCACAAACCAATACGTCCGCGTCTTTAAAGGCACGACTAGTTGTTCCATTGTTCATTTTCAATAGGCATCCCCTGAATTGTAATTATACATGTTATAGGAACACCTGATATGTTTATCAACTCCGATCTAAAAAAGTTTGTATTCATCTAAATATTACTTTGTTTAAATGTGGGACGGTCACAATGATGTGTAAAAATGTCCGCATACGTGATATGTACTTTTTGAAATTTGCATTTGTATGCTATTATGCACTTGCTTTATTTAGGTATATATGGGCCTACATTTTGACCAAGGGACTATTGAAAAATAAAATCAGAAAAATTGTGCACGCTTTGATAGCTTGATCAATCCGATGTCGTCTGTTGTCTCTATTACTATTAGTATGCTGCCAATTAGGGTAAATTTAATAAATGAATAGTTAAGCTAACTTTAGCACAATCTTAAAGATAGTTAAAAAAAATGCCTTGATAACGGCCTGTCGTGGTGTTCTTAAAAGTATTGCAGAGTTCTAAATTGATGGTCAACGGTATTTATGGGGAATTTGAAAATTAACATATTTGTTTTTATCATTTTGGAAAATTATCGATTAACACTCATTATAACTGAGCAAATTGTCTACGAAAAATTCTAATTGTCATTCTTTAAACGATATGCATGGTTCGATAACATACATGTATGCTTAAAGGGGTACTAGCTACGAGATATATAAAAAATCTATGATTTGTTTTGTGCAAATAATAATGAAAGTGAAATAGTGAAATAATAATTCGCTTTTAGCAGCCAAAATGGTTAAATTTTGTCAAATTAGACTAAATAACATTGATAATGAATTATTCACGTGCAAGTGCATAATTCGACCTTATTGAATCCGTATTCACGTCAGCTTCAATTTAAACCCTAAGCTGGAGATTGCATGCATGTGCATGAACTGGTTATTTCAAAATTGAAAGTGAAACAAAGGTAAATCATTAGAAGACTGATTCGATCCACAAAACATCTTTCTTATACAAGTAAAAACGATGAGAAACATATATTTTAAATCTATGAAATAAAATTAAACATACCTACATGTAAAAAAATAATCGAATTTATATTTTGTTTAGTTAGAAAATCTGCATATCGAACCAACTGCTAGCAATATGGTGAATGTTGAAGGTTAAATATACCGATTAGCAAATTGGCATCTGCCTGCACTTGTAACATGCATATTTCGAACTTTACATAATGTGTATGCATATGCTATATTTTGACGCTTGACTTGTTTCATTTTTGTTTAGAATATGTATAACTAAATACACAGCCGTTTGTCTTGTAACATCATTACATACATTTCAAACTAGCATACTGTCTTATCGTGATCGTTTTTATTTTTATTGTTGTGCATCTATCATTTAAAATGAATAAACAGGACAGGATTGATCGATTAATTGTATATCGTGTATTGTCTTGTATAAATACGTTTCATTTTTGACACAAATTCAGTTTTGTTTTCTCTTTTGATACGGTAATGCATAATTTGATGGAAAACTTTTTTTCATCTTGTTTTTGTAACAATTAAAAATATATTCGTTATAGATACATTCAGAACGAGGCAGCAATAGTTTACAACTTTGGCACGTATACAATGATACAAAAAACTAAAACGTCCGCGTCTTAAAAGGCACAAATATTCTTTTGTTTCATTGTTCATTTTCAAATAACATCATCGTAATAGTAATTGTAACAATACGGGATATGTTTATCAACTTCGATCTGTAAAGTTTGTATTTATCTAAATATTACTTTGTCTAAACTGTCACAATCATATGTAAAAAAATAATCAAACGTGATAATTGCTTTTTCAAATTTCATGTGTATGCTATTACGAACTAGTTTTATGAAGGTATATGTCTTTATCTTGACTGAGGGCAGGGAACATTGAAAAAAAATGAGAGAGAGAGTTGTGTACGATTTTTTATCTGGATGCAGTCCAATTTCTTCTGTTGTCTCTATTCCTACTACTACGATAACAAGTAGGATAAAAAAGATAAATGTATAGTCCGAAATACCTCACGGTTAATTCTAATATAATTTTGAAGTTAATTATAATGCCCTTTGAGAACGGTCGGTCGTAGAGTTTTGAAGTTGTGCAATATTCTATAAAATGTGATCAAAGGCTATTAGAGGGGATTTTAAAAATACAATGTTTAAACATTTTGGGAAAATTTCCCTGTGCACGCTTATGGCTGAGGTACTTAAATAATAGAATCGGCTATAGACTGATCTAAAATGAAAGGGTTGTTGAGTTTACTAGTAGATTATTTTCTTGCCTTTCCCCTACGAATATTCTCAGATGAAGACTAATTCAATAGAGATCTTATATAATGTACAAGCTTTTACTTTTCAATTTTTAACTTCTGAGCTCCTTTCAGATTTTTGTTTCAGCTGTAACAAATACCTGAAGAATATCCTTAGAGGAAAAGACGTCGATGTTTATCTTCTCAAAAGACATGTCGCATTTAAACAAATTCCTGTTGATTTGTAATTTATATATTTCTTTTCCTGTTTTGGCAAACATTTATATTCGATCATAAAGTAGTCATTATTAATAAATACACATTAAAAAAGTATAAATGAATTCCATTGAGAACAAACTTATCAGAAATTTCAATTATTAAGTATTCTTAAAAAAACTTTTTTGCAGAAATAAACAAAATTTGTTTAGCTGGTCTGATACTGAAACACTGTTTTGATATTTGAATGGTAAAGACATGTATCAGATATTGATCGCAGTTTAAGGATTGGTAGTCTTTTTCTATTTCGTATGTTTTATAAAAAATGTTAATTTATCAACCAATATAAAAAAAAAGTAGATGTGGTATGATTGCCAACGAGACAACTATCCACAAAAGACCAAAATGACACAGACATTAACAACTATAGGTCACCGTACGGCCTTCAACAATAAGCAAAGCCCATACCGCATATTCAGCTATAATAGGCCCCGATAAGACAATGTAAAACAAGCTGTTTTCGAAGGTCAGTGGATGATAATGGTTACATTATCCTTCATGTTTATGTTTGTTATCGAGTATACAGCTAAACAAATCACACTATTCATTATCTTCTTATCTATACAGTCATTCTGTTTGTCGGAGAGAATTAAGAAATGCTTCCCCGTCATTACACGCACACGAGGATTTTTTTCTATTGTTCCCATTCCAAAGGCACCATGTTCAACGTACTTGCAATGACATCGAATAGGCGTATCAATGTTAAGCTTTGACAATTGGTTTCATTCAAACATTACTTGCTAAAACAGATGACAGACAAGATAATGGGAATTAAGTCTTTCGAAACAATATTTGCTTTTCAACGATTTAAGAATGCATGAATAGTTTAAATGTTTTTCAGTGAAATGTCACGAAATATAATCTAGAACAGGAATGTTTAGTATTCAGTACTTTGTAACTAGCAGATATTGCAATAACAGAGGTAAAACATCGCGCATTCTAATATTTAATATAATTTTAGTTCTTGAAAAAAGGATAATGACCTCTGGTGAACGTGTTGATGAATTCATCAGTACAATGAATACCTCTACACGAATGATTTCATTCATTTATTCTCGGAAAACAGTGTAATAACTCGTTTAAATATTTTCTGTGTATTCATCATATTCATAACACTATCATTCGTAAACACAATATTAGTATGTACTTTCTCCGTCAAATTATTAAGCTGAACAGTAAAAATAAGTCTCTCCAAATCATACGAGGCGTTAACATTTTTTTGTTGTACTGTCGCACTTGAAATAGAACTATTTTAAACAAAATATTTTGAATCAGAATATGATTTTAAACTTAAATCAGTAAAATTTGCCATTGTTGGAAATACACTCACCATAGATACCAGCATCAAAACTTTATATTTACGTCAGACGTGCGTTTCCTCTAAAAAAGACTCAGCAGTGACGCTCGAATCAAAAAAATGTTTAAAAGGCCAAATAGAGTTCAAAGTTGAAGAGCATTGAGGACCAAAATTCCTAAAATTTTTGCCAAATACATTTAAAGTAATCTATTCCTCAGGTAAAAAAGCCTTAGTTTTTCAATTTTTTTTTAATTTTATTTCATGTATTTGGAACTGTTACAATGCTGAAGATAAAGCTATTCAACGTGATATCAATTTAGTGAAATTTCATGTGTATGTTAGTTTTATAAGAACATGATTAATGTTTTTTTATGTACATTTATTATAACTTTTTTTAACAAAACAAATTAACAAAAACTTCTGCATCAGAAATACACAAGCAAGTTTTTGTTCCATAATCCACTTCAAATAGCATCTTTTTAGCGTATGTTATATACATTTATGGAGTTTGTGTTTCTTTTAGAACGACAAGCGATTCTTCTTAAGAATCAATTCGGACAAAACCATGTTTCAGTGAAATACCCTAAGGCATTAACAAATTACAAGAATCAATTTCCTTGATAAAACTGCAAACCATATTAAATTTACTTTAACATGTAATGCGTTTGCTATTTTGTCATTGCCAATCGGTGAATGTATTTGTTGAAGTTCCATTTTGATAGGTTTAAGGCAAACATCATACGTTCCTCCGTGTATTAGACTGAAATACAACAAACGGCATTGATGTCCTTGAAGCTCATTTAAACTTTTGAAAAACATTGTTGAAGTTTAGGTAATTGATCGCCACAATAAAGGAACATTATCATGAATGTCAGACGAAAATGAATGTGAAACTTAACGTAACACTTTAGGACAAGCCAGCTTTAACACATTTGTATGTAGGATGTTGAAAATCTTATTGATCCACACTGAATATGAAATGATACTTTAAACTACATGAATGAAAAGTTGTTTTCGTGTTACGTGTATATGTATGGCGGGGAGGGTTATATAATAATATAACTCTCTGTTTGAAAAAGATGTATTACCCTTCAAAATAAATAATCCTGAATAGTTCATTCGTAAAATATTATTGAAAAGTAATAATTTTTCCTCGAAACAAATTACTTATACATTGACTTGTCTTTTTCATACACCGTTACCGATGTTTTTCGACTAAGATTTGCAGAATTATAATCCTATTTAACCGTTCAAATAGGGATATTCTTTTTATATGTGTTCAGATTTTAATACGCTCTAAGGTTCATTTAGAATGTGAATTAAATATCACTATTAAATCAAATTATAAACTTTAGAAATGTTTATCCACACACAATACAAATATTACTGTAACTGCACGTAGAAAGACACATACGAATTGTTCACACTTATCACCTTAACATATGCATATCTGTAACCTTATGGAACCGACGATGTTGATAAAACCTAAGTGTTTTTTTTTTTTTTTTATTGAAATTAAGTTTGTCGAATGGGTGACCGTCTGAATAATTGTTATATATACCTTGTACAAGTCATCGGAAGTCTGTAATTTAGTAGGTATCGTTTGTTGCTGTATATGATAGTTTGCTTTCCGTTCTTATGTTTTTGGACTTCAATCAGGTCATTGTTTTTTTTTTTGTTTTTTTTATTAAATTTGTTTAACATTTGTTATGTCAGGGCCTGTTACAGCTGCCTATTGGGTATGGCTTTTGCTCATTATTGAAGAACGTACGGTTTCCTTTGGTTGGTAACTTTCTCTGTCATATGGTTTATGACGAAATGTTGTTTCATTGGTAATTATACCTACATTTTCTAATTTGTTTTAGTACAGCGTTCTAAAGAGTCAAAATATATATGTCCGTTATCCCAATGACTAAATCTACCGTCTGTGTATTACCATGAAAACCGTCAGTCCTATAGGAGTAATTGCTCTAAAACTACTAATTTCAACCTTTTTTAATTTTAATTTTTTTTAATGTATTTAAACTAGTCAAAACAATTACTTAATTTTGGTAGAAGGGCATCATACGTTTATATCAATCTACATGCATACATCTTATACGTTCTGGTACTTTGCATCCACTTTATTATAGTAAGATCCTTTACAAAGCACAAAAATGTCGACATTCAAATCAAAATCTTCCCAAACCAGACTGATTAAGAAGATATACAAAAATTGTATAGGTACTACACTGGTGTCAGCTCATTAATGATGGTACGATTTGATATTAATATCAATACACTCATAGAATTTATGCATGGTAAATAAACACATTTATTCTAAAACCAATTGTTGGCATGCTTGATGACTATGTTCTACTCATATATTTTCTGATGGTATAATACTTAATCCCTAACAGTTTATCCCAGGTCTGGAGTTAGAATGTCAGTAACTGCTAGTAGTCCTTTAATATATGTATCGTTGACATTTTGCTAAGTTGGTTTTGTTACCTATTTTCGCATGTTTGCACCTTCCGTAAGCCAGGAACCTCTTTGCTTTATTAGTCAAATACGAATCCTAATCTTAGTTCATTTAAATGGTTTGGAGTTTAGTACAGTGTCCATTTTTAGTAGACTAGCACACGTTTTTACTTTGTTGCCAGCTAAAGCCCACCTCAGGGTAGGGATTTTCTCGCTATGTTGAAGAAAGATCAGTGGCCTACATCTGTTTTCAGCTCCTTGGTCGGGTTGTCTCTGTGACACATTCCCCATTTTAATTTTCAATTCGTTCTTAAAAGTTAAAAAATTATTCAAGATCTAAAAATATATCAGAATGCTGAAATCATAAGTTGGCTTCTCATGGGAGTCATCACCTTTAAATGGTGATATTTAATTTATTATATTTCAACTTAAAATAGGACAACAATAGCACCAATAACATATTGTAAAAGGATCAGCTAACCTGTAGATGAAATTGTCACTTCTCGTCTTATAGAAGTTGTTGACCCTAATTGAAGATTGAATTCTGTTTTGAATAAAGAAGATGAGGTCAATGAAATTATCAACAATACAGGTTCAACAAACAAACAATCAAATTTTAGTCATACATGATATTCTTGTTTAAACTAATACAGACTTTTAATGAATAAAGATGCACATAGACATAGATGGGCCACACATGCTCTTTATAACTTTTAAAGATTTGATATAAGCTAAAAATTTAACAAATAAACTACAACTTTTCTTCCGCCCATGTTAACGATACTGTTAAAAAAATCGAACTTGTCTTTGATACTGACCTTTCCATAAAACAAATCAATTTCTTCCTTTGAATTATATTTTTTAAAGCAAATGCTACTTATATAAATTTAACTTCTTTTAGCATTTTACATTAAAAAAAACTTATTAATCAGGTGAAATAACAAAAAAAACGAACCCCTAGGTAAATTCAAAATGGAGAGTCCCTAATCAATGGCAAAATCAGAAGCTCAAACACATCATACGAATGTATAACAACTATCATATTCCTTACTTGGTACGACGTTTTCTTATGTAGAATTGTTGATTAAACCTTTTAAAGCTAGCTAAACCTGCTATAATAGTATGACTATCTTATTAATCATGGAGGATTGTACATTAAATGTTTTAACCATATTACTATAATATATATTATATTTGTTTTTCAGTGATTAATAAGATATGAAGTATTTGCTGCCATTACTGTTACTGACAAACTGCCTTATTGTACAAAGTATTATTATTTTCTTAGTATACTAAAGAAATGATTTACTAGGCTTTATATTTTACATATAATAAAATCGGTAGCTTAACCCCTTTATCAATAGCGTATCACCTGTGAAAGAGAGGGGTAAGCTATCAACTAATTGGAACAACCGTGGTCTTATAAAAATAAAAGCACCATTAACTATTTGTCTTATATAGACAGAAATTAGTTTGGATCGAAGTGCTCTAGGTGAAGTCAAATGTAGACATACAAGACACAGTTTGTTGAATTCATCACATTATGCATATGCTTAAACTGTTAATACAAACTTATTTATACAAGTTATAATGTTAAGAACCATTTATTTAAATTAGTGTTTGCGAAAAAAGGACGAATCGGTCTTTTTTAATGCAGCTGTTTTACAAATTGGGCTTCTCTGTTAGGATATATATACTATTCATAGACATTTTGTTTTGTTTACGTATTTGTTACCAGATATGATCTCTATTTTTTTCCTACCGAATATTTTCGAGGAAGATTAATGGAAGAGAGATGTCATTTATTGTGCAAGCTGTAATAGTTTAAAAAAAGATCGCATCTATACGGAATCTGTTTGATCTTTAACTTCTTTTTTTTTTGGGTGGGGGGGGGGGGGGGGCACATATTTAGATATTTACTCCATTATATTCAGCCCTAAAACAATCAATTAGAAAGATTCAAGACTGAAAAAAATATAGATAAATTACATTGAAAACAAACTCATTAATCAGATTTCAATTAGTTGATATTTAAAAAAAAACATTGACGATTTTGGAAAAAATAATAAAACTTCGTTTATCTTGTTTGGTTCTGAAACATTGGTTTAAGATTTTCATTATTTCTTATGCTTTTACAAAGATGTTATCTACGCTCGGCTTTATGTCTGCCTCTGTACACAGCTATTAATATTTAATATATCTTTCAAATAAATATATAGCATTATTCCATACTGACAGAACTTTAGTACTTGTTTTTTATGTAAACGAGATCTGAATTATAAGCATATTCAACTGCGGAAAAAGTATGTTTACAGCGCACAAATCGCGTGCTTTTACTTGTATAATGATGTTAAAATTGTGTGATGTACAATTGGTTTTGGTAAATGGTTGTCATTACATACATTTTTCTCAAACTGTATCGGAATATGGAATAACACAATTACTGTCTTTTTTTATTCGGAAAATTTGGATAAATTTGACCTCAGACACGGATGAATTAATTCAAATATTTATTGTCATATCAACTCTGAACAATAAGTTTGTGACAAATAATATAAACATACACAAAATACATTTAACAAACAAAACCATGAAAACAAAAAAAGCAAAAAAGCAAAACAATCTATCTATATGATATATAAATATATTTTATAAATAAATCAAGAGTCCCCTGTCCTCAGTTCTAATGTCTGTTTAAAATAGGACCCTAAGCTTTCTACTTCTTTTGAGGTTGATGGACAAAGAAGATATTTCATTTTTTCATTTTCTTGCCGGGACATAAAATCTGGCATATGTTTAATTACATTTCCTATAAAGTTATCTCTTAGTTTAGCATTTTTTTTGCAGTATAAAATGTTTTGTTTATGCATACAGTATTTGGAAAAATGTTTGGTTACTACCGTTTATCTTTGAATTACGAAGAAAATTTAGTGTAAAGCCTCCCCTTGACAGTTTAGGTTTTTCTTTTAAACAGTCATTTTCAACGAATGAATAAAGAATATGTCCGTTCTTCAATTTCGCAATTTACAAGAAATGTTAAACAACGTCATGTGATTCAACAAACAAATCATACTATTTATCATCTTCTTATTTATTTAGAGCTTTAAAGTCGTTTTGTTTAACAGGGAGTATTAATAAATACTTCCCCGTCATTACACGCACATGAGGAATTTATCTTATTGTTCCCATTCAAAAAACATCCCATTCAACGTAATTGAAATGCCATCGAATATGCGTATCAATATTGAGCTTTGACATTTTGTTTCATTCAAACATCACTTCCTCAAAAAGATGACATTGAAGATAATGGTTACATTTTTAAAAACAACATTTGCTTTTCAACGATTAACCAGTACAGAAATAGTTTAAATGTTTTGTCAGTGGTATGTCACGAAATCTAATCTAGTACAGGAATGTTTTGTATTCAGTAAGTTGTAATCTAGCTGATATGGAAAAAACTGAGGTTAAAAATCGTGCATTCTAATATTTTGATATAATTTGAGATCTTGAAAGAAGTATAATGTGCTCTTGTGAACGTGCTGATGAATTCATGTTTAAAATTATAAACACGAATGATTTAATTCATATATTCACGGAAAACAGTGTAATGTCTCGTACGAATAATGTTTGTGTATCATCATATTCATAACACCATCCTCGGTAAATTCAATATACAATTTCTCCCGTAAATTTTTTACCAGAACAGTAAAAATAAGGTTTTTTTAAATAAAAAGTACTTTCTAATATGTCCCCATTTATGAGGCGTAAACAATTGTTTTTGTATGGTCGCACTTGAAAGGGAACTATTTTAAACAAAATATTTGAGAAACCGAATATGTTTATCAACTTAAATCTGTTAAATTTGCATTAGTTTGAAAAAAAGCTCATTATAGTATCCCGCACTACGTTTGTCCGAATATAAAGTAATTATATTATATGGCCGTAACAAAGAACAAACGACATAATGTAGGTGTGCTACTCGCTATAACCTCTTTAATTCTATATAATACACCACTGTATGTATCAAATACAAACATAATAAGAATAATATCATTATTCCAATTACAAATTCACATTAAATCATCCGTGAATACACGTGTCTTCTTTAGGCTATAGCGAGAGTCGATGGTCAGAAAGCTGACCGCACGTGTTTTAAGTGCGGACAAATGGTCACATGTCCTGAATATTCATAAACGTACGACGAACTAAATTTTATTTATGTTATAGGGACTGTCACTATGATCCATATAGAGTTATACAAACGTGATATCTATTTTGTATAATTTCACGTGCATTTCATACAAACATAAGTTTTATTAAGTTATTTTTTTTAGATATATCATAACTGTTCAAACAGGTAGAATAAACTAAAACTTATGCATGATGAAACATACAAACCAGGTTTTGTTCTGCCCCTTCAAAAGGCATAGTTTAACGCAATTGTTTGTTTTAAATAAAATCATCATTAATACCAGGATCCAAATTTTGTATTCCACATGTGGCCCCAGCCGTGCGTTTTGACTACAAACATTCAGTAGTGACACTTGAATAAAAAGACAAAAAAAAAGTACGAAGTTGAAGAGCATTGCTTGACAGTGAATATAAGAATTTTTTAAGATTTGCTGTTCAAAAGGATACAATAATTAATACGTCCGCGTCTTTAAAGGCAAAACGAGTCTTTATTCCATTATTCATTTACAAAAGGCATCCTCTGAATTGTAATTGTAGGAATACTTTATATGTTTATCTACTCCGATCTGTAAAGTTTGTATTCATCTAAATACTACCTTGTTTAAATCGGGGACAGTCACAATTCCATACATTAGTATCATGTATTAAAATTAAAGTCTTTTTTTGGTCTAAGAAGGTGACAGTCGAACGATAACCTCTTCAACATTTCGAAGATCATCTAAAATACAACACAACTCTATGTACCAAATGGTGGCCACGATTATAATTGCAGTAAACAGGATAACAAATTGTGCGATAATACTGCGATTAACCCAACATGGATGACACCAATAAAACAGAAGATAGAGTATCCTGATAAAGAAATTTGAATAGAGCAAAACTGGTCAAAATAAACAGATCTGCCTTCTGTCTATGAACATTAAAACAACCAGACAACTCCCTATAGCGGCTAATGGCCCAACACTATGAATATTAGCATTTCAGTTATCCTACTTGCCTACTATCTTGCAATTATCATGTATAGATACAAACTTTTAAAACTCAAAAATGTTCAGTCAAGATCTACAAATATCTTAAATTTCTGAAATCTAAAGTTCACACTGAATATGAGTTACCGTTAAATGACGATTTTCACCTTTTTTTCTGGGCTATTATTTTTACTGTAGATAGACAGAAACTTTAACCTGAAATTTGTAGGCTTACATGTAGGTGAATATAAAAAATGAAGATGTGGTATGATTGCCATTGAAACAACTGTCCACAAGAGACCAAAATGACACAGACATTAACAACTATAGGTCACCGGACGGCCTTCAACAATGAGCAAAGCTCGTACCGCATAGTCAGCTATAAAAGTCCCCGATATGACAATGTAAAACATTTCAAGCGAGAATATTAACGTCCTTATTTTTATAAAAAAAAAATTAGCGAAAAACAAATATGTAACACATAAACAAACGACAACCACAGAATTACAGGCTCCTGACATGGGACAGGCACATACATAAATAATGTGGCCGGGTTCAACATGTTAGCGGGATTCCAACTCTCCCCTAATCTGGGACAGTGGTATGCCAGGTGTCTTCTTATTGCCCGTCAATGACGATTTAAACCAGTTTTTTTAATGTTTTTATGACTTTTATAAACATAAAAAAAGGAAAGAAATGAAATAATCAATTATGCAGGTTCAGAAAACAAGCAAACGTATTTCAGTCATGAATAATATTATATACTTAACCGTTGGAGATGCACAAAGACATAGGTGGGGTACACAAGCTTTTAATAAACTTTAAAAAAAATATATATATTTGGTATAAAGTAAGAAAATAATATTTAATTCAACAAATATAGAACATCTTGTGTTGACCTCTAATGTGAAAGATACTGTTCATTAAATTCCAAAAGTGAATGGGCTTTCAAGAAATATTTTTAAATTATAACGTTTAATATTCAATTTGTATATACGTATACTAATTATATTTATAAGTACTTATACATATAATTATTTTCTGTGACTGTATCTTGCATTAATTTGTAGGATCATTTACTATAGATAATTGAACTGATCTGTAACAATAACATCTTAATGCCTTATATATCATGAACTGTAGTACGACGTTTGATTAAAACTGACGAGGAAAGGTCACACACGGCCACCGAAAGCTTTATTATTGTGAAGCCCAGGTGGTGGTGTGGTCTAGCGGAACGGCTACAGTGCAGGCGATTTGGTGTCACGATATCTCAGTAGCATGGGTTAGAATCCCGGGAAGGGAAGAAAAAAAAATATTAACAGATCTACCAATATTTGGTTGATGTTTAGACGAGTTGTATATACTACTTATATATAGTTTAAATTGTTTAAAAATTGTTAACTAAATTAAATGCAGATGCCAGTGTGAGATTATGCATATGTATTTAGCAATGGAGTAAAGTTCATTACATTTTGTCTCTAATTAATAAAAGTTTCATAATTATTTTTTTTTCAGGTATTTGTAAGATATGAAATATTTGCTACCATTACTGATTCTGACAAACTGTCTTATTATACAAGGTACTGTTCTGTGTATACAAAAGAAATAATCTTATATATTATTGTACCAAGTCAGAAATATGGCCATTGTTATAGTATAGTTCGTGTCTGTGTGTGTGTCACATTTTAATGTTGTGTTCTGTTGTTTCGTAGTTCTCTTTTATTTGAAGCGTTTCCTTCAGTTTTAGTTTGTAACCCGGATTTGTTCTTTCTCTATCGATTTATGAATTTCGAACAGCGGTATACTACTGTTGCCTTTATTTTTATATATCAGATACTAAATTTGATTTTATCCCAAGTTCATTCTATGATAATATTTTATCACAAGTGAAAGAAAAAGGTTAAAATATCCCCATCAAGGACAGACCATGGTAAAATATATATAAATGCAAAAATTATATAAAAAAAGAAATACAAGCGACCAACAATTATTTCTATTTGATTGGCACAAGAAATCAATTTCTTTCGGACCAAAGTGGTCTAGGTGACAATATTCATAGACAAAACTACGAAAACTTATTAATGTCACATGTTAAAACTCCACGATTACTAGTAACCTACAGAAGTTATGATGATATGTTCAATGATTATGACAAGTTATAGCAGTAAGGGTCTTCATATTACATGCATAAGCAATAGAAAAACTACATGTGATGTATGGAATGCTTATAAGGTGTTTATGTTCGTCTATATGAGTTCGTCGAAACTATGAATCTTTTACCTGATTCATTGGTTACTGTAATTATTTGACGTACACAAATGTGTGCAATCTTTAAATTTTCAACATCAATGACATGTCTGAAATACATTATATACATTGTATGAATAAACTATGAACAGTCTCTAAAGATGTATAATTTTCCCAATATACATTACAATCATTGATTACAAAATTTAACTGTACACGACGTATATATGTTTAATAGTTAGATATACATTGTTTTCTCTCAGTATTTATTCTTTGTGAACTTTTTTGTGTTTCCTGTAATATGGAATGCACGGTATCGTTTCAGTTTGTTGAATGATTTTTTTTCACTCAATATATGACTTTTTAACACCGGTATACTACTGTTACCTTGATATAGTATTTTTTTTGAAACATGGAAAGTGTTTAAATAAATTGCAGGTGTTTTGGAATGGCTGGTTGTTGGAAAAGTAACAGAATATGGACAAAACGTGACATTGTTTTGCAATGTTTCAAACTGCTGTCCTAAAGATTCAGGTTGGGATATGTGGACTCCACAACAACGCACATTGTTTATAGATGTCAAAACAGGAAGACCAAATAAAAAGTATGACGGAAAGGTTTTTAGAGATGGGTACACCTTAATTATTCAAAATCTGACTGAAAAAGATCTAAATGTTTCGTATTCCTGTTTGTATGGTGTAACTTATGGGGAACAAAAAATTCTACTGGAAGAAGACGTTTTCACCTGTAAGTACACGCACTCGATATGAATATAAATATAACGTGAAATAAAAAACCTTAATTTTGTTTTTCGTAATGATAACAGTTGGCAAAAGAAAAGAAAAGGCAGGAAGTCAAAACCACATGTTATACTTTGCATGCGTTCGAACCGCTTTTATTATGTACTGTCAAAGCCAGGATGTATGACAACTGAAACAGTTGAAGAACTATTACAACCTTAATGGTCTTAAACAATAGCTAAAACCATCTCAGATCAGCTTTGGCTGAGCAAGTAGACACCTTAGTTTCTTTAAAAATTTTGAATTTATAAACTTACATTTTAGAAAGGTTGATTATAAATCATGCAGTACTGACTACTGAACTGATGATACCCTAGAACCGAAAACAACATGTTGTACATTGCAGGCCTCCGAAATGCTTTTCGTGATGTTCCGTCATCTGACACGCTCAAAGCTGAGAATTCATACCAACCTAGAAAGTCGAAGATATACGCGACCAAAATGGTCATAACAAAATAACTAAATCCTTCTCAGGTCAGCTTTAGTGGAGCGATTTGACACCTTAGTTTCTTCAAAATGTATAGATTGATAATCGGACATTTTAGAATTGTTGATTATAAATCATACAGTACTGACTAGTGAGCTGATGATACCCTCGGATCAAAAACAACATGTTATACATTGCATGCGTCCGAAAAACTTTTCCTATTTTACCTCCAACAGGAACACCGAAAGCAGAATATTTGAAATTCAAAATAAAATGGACATGCGCTAACTTCTTGGCTCCAGACTTGGGACAGACCCGTTTAAAATGTAGCAGATTAAACTTTTTTGCGAGTGCTCAACACTACCCTTACCTGATAAATTGTGAGCACAACAGAAGCACAAATGGTTAAACAGTTGAAATAAGCATTGACGTAAAGTTTACATAGATAAGACGTGTTATATTGTAATGATACAGAATAGAAATTAATACAAGATGACACTGTGTCAATAAGCCGCAAATCGGATAACCCCTTAAAGTACTATGACATGTTCGATGAATAAAAGGAAATCTGGAGTATGTATCGAAGAGACAGCAACCTAATGAAAAGAAATAATTACGACATATGAAGATGAACAAACGGAGATTCGGGGTTTATATTATAGATAATGCATATTTTAAGATTTTTCTTGTCGTAGAACACCCCGAGGGTGTCAGGATTGATCAAATGAAAGACCGGCCGTATGGAGGTCTTTCTTTGGGCAATCCTCACACCCCGAGGTGTGTTCTACAACAAGAAAAATCTTAAAATATGCATTATCTGACTTATATACCGTAAAAAAAATATTATTTTTTATAAAGATTTGCAAAATTTAGTATCCTATTTTACCGACAACACTAAAATGGGATATTCCTTTCTAATGCGTTCAGGTTTCAATACGCCCGCACTACGGCTCATTTATAATGTGAAATAAAACTCACTAATTAATCTAGGTGTAAACCTTTTAAAAATTAGTATCCATACACAATACAAATTTTACTGTAACTGCATTAAGTAATACACAAATGTATTGTTACCATCCGATAACGGTGTATGACAAATACAAGACACATTGTAAGTAGTTTATTGTAACATTTAGTTAATGGAAAAGGGGAAGGGGTATGTTTTTTATTCTATCTGTAATGTCATTTCTATCCCGGAAAAGTGGTTATCTTTTTAACAATTCTAATCAAATCGAATGAAAAATTCAGAAAGATTGTCTTTTGAATAGCAATACATTTTATTAACAAATAATCAGGATATATCTATATACCCTCCGCATCCGACCCTTTTGTGAGTTACATTAATGTTATTCAATAGAATATAAGATTATTTTACTAGTTGATCATTTGATAGAATAAAAAAAAATACATACATTCAAAAAAGTTAAGAACTGACACGAGGACGAATATAAATACATGAAGGTCACAGTATGATTTCCTATTCAGTGTGTATCGTCCTGAACATGCATGAAATATTTGCCACTGGACGTTAAGCAAGCAACCAAAAATCAATCTACCTATTCAGTGTGATTCAATAAGATGGTTTTTTTACCATAACAGCCTGTTACACTTTTTGATTTCAGCTATAAGTACTATATCACCTGATGTTCCAACTGGGAAAAGTAAATTATCTCAAGGTGAAATGTAAGTTAGAAGTTCAACTTTATTAATATGGCTAAATTTATCTTCTTAAAGTTATATTACAATAAAATGAGTAAGATTTGGTTATCGCCTGATATCGATTCGAGATATTTAATTTCGATATAATTAAAGACGAGCCTTTGCCATTTTTTGTATTATTATAATTTGATTTAGATAACAAGAGTTGATATCAAGCGTTAGCCAATTTTAAGAATCTGTTGAACTTATTACTCTTATGATAGATATTCTCATTGTATTAACAGTACATTGATCAATGTTTCCCTAATCTAAGCCTGACGTCATTTGTCCTGTTTTGGTGTAAACCTGATTATCGGATGTTAGAAAAAATCGTACGCTTCAAACTGTTAAACAAATTGATAAACATAAGATTTTCAGGTGAACAATGCGAATGTTTTGTACATGTATATTATTGACGAAATCACGTGCATCTCCGTTGTCGTAAAGAAAACTGAATCCTAAATATCGAAATTGTTTTTTCTGTCCAGCGTTATGCATATATCTTATATTTTCAAAACTGCAAAAAATCCAAATTGAATTTGTAACTGGTTCATGTAAAGTTGAAGCTATTTCAACAATAATATATTTCTTGAATACAAATGTCAAATATGCAGTTGAAACATATTTCTGCCACTGGCACATGCTTTTTTTAATTTTTTGACAATTTTGGACAAAAAATTGAAAAAAAATACAGCCTTTTTTCCACCAGAAGTGCAAACATTTTCTGCCCCCTATGGTCATACTGTATATCACTGAATAATTTGTCAAACATCTATAACTGAGTTTTTAGAGCATATATGGTTCAAAAACATGTTTTTGAATGTTTGAGTCTTTCAGTTCCGACGCACTTTTTATGTTGTGCTTAATGTACTATTGTTATCTGTTTGTCTATTTGTTCTTTCTTAGCCATGGCATTGTCAGTTTGTTTTTAACTTTTGAATGTGTATGTCCCTCTGGTACCTTTCGCCTCTCTTTTACTTTTTTTTCTGTTAAAGTTATGTGTAATGTAATCATAGAACAAAGGAAATGACATACATTGCAGGAGTAGAGTATAGGTAAAACGTTGTGAATGATCTTACTTTACATGGAAAATACTTAGGACATTTCAGAAAGTAACAGATGAATGACTAAAAGGCTAAACAAATGTGTTTTTCGTTTTAAATTACTATTCTTGACATTGCACAAAAATACCAGCAAGCTAGCAGGTTATAAATACAGGCTATATACATATGTTAAAACCGTAAATGATTATACTGATTACGATATTAGTTTAACTGATTTCAGAGCTTCTATAGTTACTGGAATTATTATGGTGACAGTGTTAGTGCTAATTCTCATTTATTTCCTGAAACGAAAAATTAAAACACAAGGTAAGTTTTCATGGTTTAAAGGCTTTACATTATGCGTTATATATTCTATTGTTAAAAAAATATATAGTAACAATTAAATAAAGAAACAAGCACAGAAATATTTCAGGTTTTCAAGTCAACAAATAAACGTTAGATTGACATAACAATGACATTAATTGAAATATAACACAATTTTCAACATGTTTTTATTCCTCCTCTGTCACCAAGTGTTACCATTGACCGTCCAGTTTTACCTTCTAACGTCGGTTCTACTTTATCCTAGCAATGTAACTAATAACATTAACGGTACCAATTGTCCTGCACCAGATGCGCATTTCGACAATACATGTCTCTTCAGTGATGCTCGTGGCCAAAATATTTGAAATCCAAAGCTTATATAAAAGATGAAGAGCTATAATCCAAAAGGTCCAAAAAGTAAAGCCAAATTTCGACAATACATGTCTCTTCAGTGATGATCGTGGCCAAAATATTTGAAATCTAAAGCTTATATATAAAAGATGAAGAGCTATAATCCAAAAGTTCCAAAAAGAAAAGCCAAATCCGTGAAAGGAATCAGAAACACAAAACAAAATCCGTACTGAAGTACTGGCTGCTGGGCTGGTGATACCCTTGGGGACTAACAGTCCACCAGCAGAGGCATCGACCCAGTTGTAGCAATAACATTAAAGTTCGTCTGATGCGATCTTAAAAAACTAATAAACGACGATGTGAACAAAATTTGGCAGTAATATGTCTACAATACTACAGTTATGACCCTTTTTAATTTTGAACTCTTACTTAAATTTGCTTTAAACAAAACCAATGAAGTTGATACACAATGTTAATAAACTTAAATTCACAGACATGAGTCGAATATGGACAGCGAGTTGCCTTCTGTTCTAAAGTTATACCATTTTATAACATAACGAATTTCATTTTTTACAGTGTTTGCCTGACCGTTTGAAGTAATGCCCTTGGACAATTGCAAATATGTGCATTTTTTGCCATGTGACTTAAGTTTGTCTCATTTAGAACATGTAGATTTCATTTAACTAATACATAATGCTAAGCCCATTGCTCAGGGTTTTAATTACTGAACTATATAACAAATGTTATCAGTAGGGTCATTATTGTCCTCAGACACATTCTACTCGTTTTTATTAATTTTGCTTTTTTTGCTTTTTGAACGATAATTTTCTTCAACTTGTGAAAATGTAGTTCTCCTCATGGTTGCTACATTTCAATACATTCTTGCAAGAATCTATAAACCATGTGACAAATTTGAATTCAAGCATATTATTACCATGCAATGAATAACTGATAATGTTGTCTCATGTTAAGTGCGATATTTTTACAATGAAAATGCATATATAGATTGAAATAATAATAACAAGCTTTTTAAAATTTATTTTGTGAATGACTGGTCTTAAATTAAAGAAAAATGGTATACAAACCATATAATGGTAAAAATTTCATCTTACAAACCTTTTTCATACTATTAATTTCATGTCAAAATCTAATACATCAAAAAAATTTCAGATACAGATAAACTCGAAAAAGATTTGACTGAAAGAACGCCTTTAACAAGTAAGTGCCTTAATATTTCAAGGAAAGAATAGAAAATAAAAGTATATGGAGTAAATGTGCAAGGGACAAAATCCCACGCAATACATAACAAAGAATAAATATCAATGAATAAGGCGTTCATTCCTGTTCTTCATCTGGACAGTTGATGTGGGGTCTTTCACATTGAACAAATCATGCTTATCCTATAACAAGGTCAAGACGGCTTGAATAATATTTGTGTTATGTTTTGTTAAACTCCAAAAAATAGTTTTACATCATCATTAGTTTAGTCAATGTCAATAACTTCAAATTTAAATGAAATATCCGGAATATTTGGTGTTCATACGCCAATCTCGAGATCACTCATTGCATTTCTTTGTTTTAAAGAATCAATTATCGGAAATTAAATGCTTTTTGTGTCGAATATTTTGAATAAACAGATTTGAAGAACTATATATCGACAAAAGAAAGCATAGACTTATGTATTATCCAATTTTCAAACAATAATGCTTTAAAATTAATTTAATCGACAATGCCATCTTACAAACTCTCTGTATATAACAGTTTTGAACTAGTTTGATGGTGAAAGTTAAAAAGATAAAACGTATAATTTCAGATACAGATGAACATATTAAAGAGATTGCTCAAGAAATAGCTGAAGGGATGTTTTTAAACAGTAAGTATAAAGATAAAAAGAAGTGGTACATTTTACCAAGAAACAACTCCTAGGGAGAGACCAAATGACAAATTAGTGCCTTTTTATTTACTCTTATTGATGTTTGACTTATTTGTATTTTTTGTAATTAGGTACAATTACAAAATTAAATGATTTATTTCTGTGTGAATTCTTTAAAGAAGTTCGAGTCTTCATATCGGTGGTAGGTTCTATATGCCGTTCAGACATATCATGAACAGGATTATCGTAGCGTATGTAACATTGTCGATTAATAATTCAGCAACATAATAGTTATCCTTGTCTTCCTATGGACAGGCTACCACCTGCCATTGTATATTCAATTAAGTAAAGTTGAGAATGGAAGTAGAGAAATGTATCTTATTTTAAATACAAAGAGCTTATGAGTGAATGAATATTAATTTCATATATATATATATATATATAATGCCATGTTAAGAGTATCGTAACATTATCCCTTTAAAATAAGTATAAAAGTCTTAAAGGTTTGGTTAGCTTTTAAGATGAATGACTATATATGTGTGCTTCGTTTGAAGTATAGCCATAGAAAATTAGATGTGAAAAACTTTAGCGTACAAAATGTCTACATGTTGATTTGTATTTACGAATTATAGCCTTGTATAGAATATTGTATGACTTGCTTGTGATACAAACAACCATGGTGTAATAATCTTAAAGTAATACAGGTTTCTTATCACTGTACTAGTATACATATTATTAAGGGGCCAGTTGAAGGACGCCATCGGGTGCAGGAGTTTCTCGCTACATTGAAGACCCATTGGTGGCCTTCGGCTGTTGTCTGCTCTATGGTCGGGTGGTTGTCGCTTTGACACATTCCTCATTTCCTTTCTCAATTTTGTTCTAATGTTAAAACATAAAAACTTTGTTACATTGTTAGCGAATCGAACAAGTCAAAATTTATAAATACCATAGAGAACGTTAACATCTATGACAGAAATAATCATCTCTTTTATCAGATATAGTTTTAATTCAGCTTCCCGTGAAAGATATAGATATCAAGATCATTGAATTGACAGTGTTCATTGTTAGTATTGGCTTTATTTAATGTTATTCCCGCAAGAAAAATCAACTGTAAATACTGAAGTCATCAACATTGAGTAAAATGATAATCATATTTGGTATATCCAGAAATTTGTTTCCATTTTCTAACTTTACTTTGCACTAATCAGATGTTACTCTGGAGTTATTTCCCCATTCTAATGAAAGAACATTTATGAATTATCTGTCTCCGGCCCGGACTCTAACTTTACATTTTCCCAACCAAACATTATGAAACTTAATACACAATCCGGGACAAAGATCAATTTTGAATAAGGTTGGTATGAATTTCAGCCTTTTCTAGTGATGCTTTTGTTCTAACAAAAAAAATGCATAATTTTCCATTGTCGCATTCCAACTTTCCTTTTGTTGAAAACTCTAATACAACTTAGACATGTAAGAGGTTAGCTAGCTATAACATATCGATTATTGTCTACATTTGAAAATTACTGTTCCAAGACAGTTATCATCCATTCGTTTGATGTGTTTTAGCTTTTGATTTTGTCATTTTATTAGGAACTTTTCCGTTCAAACGGTCGCATATGTGTCCTATGGACATTGGTGATATTCTTCTTTTATTTCTTTTATGTTTTCTTTACAAAGATAGTCTTAAAAACAGGGTCTATTCTCCGCGATATAGCCTTTTCTGTGCTGATCCAGCGTTATGAAATCACCAATCGATAGTTATATTGGACTTTTTGAATGGCATACACTTATAAATTCGTGTGTTGACTAAAAATACACCTTTGTCCTGACCAAACGTTGTGTTCCTATTGATAATTCCTTATTAGAGATTGAGCTCATGCTTTGCTGTTACATAACTGTTCCATGATAAATGGCTGGTTGGCCGCCCGTAGCATGATATGGTTAACATTTGGCAATTCAGGGCCATTAAAAGCGTGCTTTGCTGTATTTGTTTTTATGATCACTCAGATATAATTTTCTATATGAAATAAGTGCACAATAGTTTAACTATTTTACAAATTGCAATCGTTGAACTATTGGTCTGGATCTCGATGAAACTATTTGACCGCAAGCGTCATTATATTTCGCTGAATTGTAAAGGTAGCTACTGGATTGGAGGCGGTAGTTACGACGTCTCGTTTTACTCATTGTATCTAGGATTTACGTCAGTGCAGAACATAGCCTTATCATTTCAGAATTTTTATATTGATGAAGTAAATGTTAAATAGTATGGTTTGGTTTCGGCTTTTTATATTACGATATTTGATTTATCCCAGCCATTTATTGTCTGTTGTCTATTTCGATATAATAAAACACTTACTGACTGGATATTAGTTGAACCTCGGGACCAAAAACTTACTATTCCACTTATACCCAGTCAATAAGTATACACTATTGTTAATGTCTATTGTATTTGGTCTCTTGTGATGACTGCCCTCATGGATAATTTTAACACATCTTATTTATTAAACATGTATATGTCATGAACATTTCTAATGATTAATTACACTAGGGAAGTTTCTTCAGTGTTATCGACCGCATGATTAAATTTCGGATCTAATTTTAGAAAATGAAGAACATACTGATCTTAAAGAGAAAATGATACAAATCGAAACAGCGCAGGAAGAAGTTAATCAACAGATTATCAAAGGTATATTATAAGTTAATGTCATGTTTTTTTTACATTTTAAACGAGATTAAAAGTATTGTCAGTGATAATTAAATAATTATTATTATACCACACACACACTTATTGTTGGTATTGGCTTTATTTAAATGTTATTTCCGCAAGAAAAATCAAGTGTAAATACTAAAGTCATCAATATTGAGTAAAATGATAACCATATTTGGTATATCCAGAAATTTGTTTCCATTTCCTAACTTTACTTTGCACTAATCAGATGTGACTCTGGAGTTATGTCCCCATTCTAATGAAAGAAAATTTATGAATTATCTGTCTCCGGCCCGGACTCTAACTTTACATTTTCCCAACCAAACATTATGAAACGTAATATACAATCCGGGACAATGATCAATTTTGAATAAGGTTGGTATGGATTTCAGCCTTTTCTAGTGATGCTTTTGTTCTAACAAAAAAAAATGCATAATTTTCCATTGTCGCATTCCAACTTTCCTTTTGTTGAAAACTCTAATACAACTTAGACATGTAAGAGGTTAGCTAGCTTTAACATATCGATTATTGTCTACATTTGAAAATTACTGTTCCAAGACAGTTATCATTCATTCGTTTGATGTGTTTTAGCTTTTGATTTTGTTATTTTATTAGGAACTTTTCCGTTCAGACGGTCGCATATGTGTCCTATGGACATTGGTGATATTCTTCTTTTATTTATTTTATGTTTTCTTTACAAAGATAGTCTTAAAAAACAGGGTCTTTTCTCCGCGATATAGCCTTTTCTGTGCTGATCCAGCGTTATGGAATCACCAATCGATAGTTATATGGGACTTTTTGAATGACATACACTTATAAATTCGTGTGTTGACCAAAAATACACCTTTGTCCTGACCAAACGTTTTGTTCCTATTGATAATTCCTTATTAGAGATTGTGCTCATGCTTTGCTGTTACATAACTGTTCAATGATAAATGGCAGGTTGGCCGCCCGTAGCTTGATATGGTTTACATTTGGCAATTCAGGGCCATTAAAAGCGTCTCGCTATGTTGTATTTGTTTTTATTATACCTCAGATATCATTTTCTATATGAAATAAGTACACAATAGTTTCACTATTTTTCAAATTGCAATCGTTGAACTATTGGTCTGGATCTCGATGAAACTATTTGACCGCAAGCGTCATTATATTTCGCTTAATTGTAAAGGTAGCTACTGGATTGAAGGCGGTAGTTACGACGTCGCGTTTTACTCATTGTATCTAGGATTTACGTCAGTGCAGAACATAGCCTTATCATTTCAGAATTTTTATATTGATGAAGTAAATGTTAAAAAGTATGGTTTTGTTTTGGCTTTTTATATTACGATATTTGATTTATCCCAGCCATTTAGTGTCTGTTTTCTAATTTGATATAATAAAACACTTACTGACTGGGTATTAGTTGAACCTCGGGGACAATAAACTTACTATTCCACTTATACCCAGTCAATAAGTATACACTATTGTTAATGTCTATTGTATTTGGTCTCTTGTGATGACTGCTCTCATGGATAATTTTACCACATCTTATTTATTAAACATGTATATGTCATGAACATTTCTAATGATTGATAACGCAAGGGAAGTTTCTTCAGTGTTATCGACCGCATGATCAAATTTCGGATCTAATTTTAGAAAATGAAGAACATACTGATTTTAAAGAGAAAATGATACAAATCGAAACTGCGCAGGAAGAAGTTAATCAACAGATTATCAAAGGTATATTATAAGTTAATGTCATGTTGTTTTTTTTACATTTTAAACGAGATTAAAAGTATTGTCAGTGCTAGTTAACTAATTATTCTTATACCACACACACACTTATTGTTGTTTGTGTGATTTATCGATCTCGAGATACAAAATGTTTGTCTATTTTGAATTTAAATTATTGCCGAATTTCCTATTTCCGCATTCAACTTAACTTAGCCTCCAACAAATGTTATCAAACTTATACATAATGCTGATTGCCCCCAAACAAGGATCAATTACAAATTCAGCATTCGAAACTTTCACCTTTCCCGAGTTATGTCCCTTCACAAATAGAAAAAAAAAGCTGAATATGCCCTATATTTTAAGGCGGACGCATCTGTGTTAAATGAACACATTCTACTTTAATCAATTTCTGTTTTCCATACTGAATTAAGTTAAACCTATAACGGAATTTTATGATAGCATACTCAGTACGTCAACAACACACCTTTGTCTTTGCAAATTGTTTTTACTTATAACGTTTTTGACAACTGACTTTAACAATGTGTTCCTATGTTTTCATTTCTGTAACATCAACGCCCCACTATTGTTGTAGTGTTGCCTGCCCTTCATAATGACGTTTGACTTGGTTGATGCTTGTCATGAAAGAGCAATTTGAAGTCTTCTATATAGTATTTCTCAATTTTGCAGGCTTTATTGTGAACTTTATTTTATTACTTCCGTCTTCATGTAGTATCTTGTTGAGACAGGCTCAATTTAATGTTCTAATTTTAGATAATGAAGGACTCTTAGATCTTAAAGAGAAAGTAGTAAAACTGGAAAAGGACCAAACGGAAGTTATTCCGGAGAATATTAGAGGTAAATTATAAGTTCATGCCATGTAAATTCTTATAATTTGACAAACAAGAGATTGTGATAAATATTAACAGTATTTCTGTTTCTAAATTATACATAATTTACAAAGGCTTAAAATCTGTTAAACAGAATACATGTATTGTCAGAATTAAATTGAAGAGAATATTCATTGAACACTTAACACAGAACGTTAAGCAACAATTGTAATCCTGTAAGAATGGCTGGTAATAGACCCAAACACCCAAACAAAAACGAAATGTTATATGTGAAAAGGTTTCTGTTGTTCCTTCTTGGGAAATAAAATTCATACTTCAATTGTGTTCTGCCACTTGAACTTTTCTCATATGAAGTATTATTAAGTGTAAAGTGTAAGTGTCGGTCTTGCAATAATTTGTTCATTTTGACTTAATAAATGTATGTAGATGGGATACTTTTAGCTTATATCGTTTAACAATACATACAATCATGATCACTCTTGTTGGCAATTTTGAATGCCCCACCACTATGCAACCGCGCAAAGTTATCGTACGTGCCTTCGCGAAATGTGATCAAACTTATACACTATGCGTATGACTATCAAAAAGAGATCAATTATGAATTTCTATATCAATTCCTTCTTTTTCAATTGAGTCCATGCACAGTTCATGATAAACCCAGATGTGTCATTAACTTATGCACAATGGACTTTCCCCCGACCGAGCACATAGGGAGTATTTGGACACCGGAAAACTGTTAATGGAGATTGTGGAAGTACTTGGCGTGAACCACTAAACTCCTTAGTGGGGAAAAACGATCATATATTTGTATATTGATCCCAGTTAAGTCAGAGACAATGTTAACCAACCAAGGCCCCGAAGGTGCAAATCATAGTTTATACACCAGTCTGGACAACAGAAATGTGTAGGGATAAACATCAGACCCTCTTTTTCCTTGAGTGTGACCTAACAAATTAGAGTTATCACCGGTTTAAAAGATGCGACAGAGTTGTAAACGCAAAAAGGTTAAACTCGCATTTTGAAATGTTTTATACGAATTAAACAGGATTGATCTAAAAAAAGTCGCATTCAAGTATAAAATGACAAAATCGCGATAATAAATGCACGCAAAGATTTCTAAATTTACAGTAACATGAGCAATATCAGGAGTGCCTCATTTGGCGCAATATCTACTTACCCTTTCATACTTCCTGAGATAATCGGTTTCGCAGGGATGTGTGCTTCTCTGTCTTCGTTTTTCTATATTGTGTTTTATGTACTTCTGTTTATATTTTAATCATCTGTTGTTCGGGCAATGCCATTTTCAGTTTCTTTTCAATTTATCAGTTTTAATATGTCTTTGATAGCTGTCGACTTTCTGTTCCTCGATTTAATAAACGGACATTCGAAACACCTCGAAACAGGAGTCGAGATTGAACTCGAAATTTTCAGCACTGTTTAAGCCAATTCGGACACGAACCCACATACGTTTTTGAGGATGTCGTCACACTAACTTATTTTCGTGTAATGACCCCTGCCAAAAGAAGAAAAAGCAGACTTTGCCGTTTCTGCAAACTTATTTTCCCTTTAAACATTACATATAGTGATCTTGATTTTTTTAAATTTTTTTTTACTTTTTGGTTTTCCTTCAAACTGTTTCACTTTATTGAGAAGAGCAGATAATTTTATAATGATAATTTGATCAAGAATTTTGAATGACTTAGATAACATGTTTAGTTTCTTTGCATGTTTGTTATTGTTTAAAGTCTAAAGCTCTTCATTATTCCTTGAATTTCTAGAAGGAAATTTAGCGAGAAATGATGATAGTTGCACTTAAATTATATTGTATAACATTCAAGTGCAGAAATGAAACATAATTATGATCCTAAGTGTTGTTTATTTTCTGTTGTATATCAGACGTTGACTATATTTATACGAATTAAAGAGCTGACAGAAAAAGAGAAATATAGATAATCTACGTTCATATCCGTTGATACGGATATTTTAACAACCTAAAGTATCCAAAGTTACTGAAGGGTATATAATTATCCATATCTACGGATATAAACCTAGATATAGTATGAATCCCCAGTCTTAGTCCAACTCTGGTGATTTTTCAGGGAAATTCAACCACAAAGTGTATTGTAAAAGCAATATTTTTCTATTTTTTTAAAACCTTTTAATGATATATTGGAATTTGGCATAATTTTAACGGGGTGTACGGTACGGTATGGTACTACATATGGCTGAAACCTGTATATAGTTAAATATAACACTATTTAATCCAGGTACAGGGAAACTAAAAAAAAGGCCGAATTTCATGCTCAATGTCGGTGTGACGTCAATATATGTCTTTTGCATAGCTAAGTCAGAAGCCAGGTGATACATTTACAGACATCATGGATACTCTATAGCATTCGATATTTTACAAGGAATAACAATGCAACAAAGGAAAATGCGAGTGAAGTTCCCTTGGGTAAAGGGTAGCAACGTCTGTGTATAAAGGTTTGCAACCACTCGGGCCATAAGTTCTGTAATGACGTGCGTTAACAAATCAAATGTGTAGAAACATATTGAGCTTGGGATAAGAATAAATATAATGTTTGCATGTAAAAAATATTTCAGAAGACACATTTGTATGATAATGAATACAGTGTCACATTTGTCGAGTTATGTCTCCTTATGAATTAAGAAATTGACGAATATGTCGTATATACTAGTATGCAAGATGAGCAATTTGGTCCAATCTACCTTTGAAATACACATGCAATTTGTCATGCAATCAGCAGGCTCATCATTATACTATCCTTTAGCTTGCGAAAATATTTTTTTTTACATAACCGTATGACAGTTTTGCGCGTAACGATAATCGTTTTGATACCTTGACCCTTTACCTTATATTCCAATAATTTGGTTTTTTTTTTAATTCAGCTTTTCATACTAGTATTGAGAATATTGGTCTCCACTCACAGACAATTTGTCGTTTGTCATGAGTGATGACAACTGACTTAAAACATTCGATTCAGTTGTGAATAATTGATTAAAGAAACTCTCCATGAATTTTGAATGATAAACTATAAATTATATTTTAATCGTACAATATGTTGTTTCTTGTTATCTGATTAAGTAATTTTCGGAGACGTATATCCACTAAAGGATAAGCTCATATAGCAGTTCAAGTCTTGTTCTGGCCTTCAACAATGACTTTTATGGAAAATGTATAGTAAGCTATGAAAGATACAAAAGTTTGAAATATCTCAGTTTAAAATAAATTAAATTATTTTTCTATGCATTTAAAGATAATATATAACTTATAAAAAAAATCAAATTTCTATTTGGGCCTTGGTGACCGATTGGTGTAAATAGTCCAACAACCGTATCACTGGCCCGTAAACACTACAATTAGGACTTTGTATCCGCACATGTCTGCAGTGCTCGCTTCTAATCATAATATCAATGTTCAATGGTTCCGACATCCTCGAATTAGTCAACAGTATTGAAAATGCCGATCAAACGCAATCAATCTCAATTTTATTGTCTCATAATATATTTTTCAGACCAGATGAAAATACAAATAAAAGACTGGGAAGAAAAAGACGAAATGTTTGTGACTACAAGAGCCAGTGAATTTATTATGGGATGTTTAAAGAAGAACAGTTGTTTGACTTTAACTGCCCCATCAGGTGTAGGAAAATCTTTTATTGCAAGACACGCAGCACTAGTTTTACAAAAGAAAGGGTATAAAATAATACCAGTGTGGAAACCAGATGATATCAGAGATTACTACCAACCTGGCAAACAAGCAGTCTTCATTGTAGATGATATTTGTGGAAATTTTATTGCCAACCAACAGCAGATTGAAAACTGGCAACAAATGTTACCTGTAATACACACAGTTATTGCAGACAAATATTGTAAGATTATTGTATCTTGCAGGTTACAAGTATATAAAGATGATAAGTTTAATATATTAGAACCTTTTAAGTCCTGTGAATGTAATTTAATGTCAGATAACTTATGCCTTACAGCTAAAGAAAAAGATATTATGGCAAGGATGTATATTGATTCAAGTTTAGACAATATTGATAAACTATCACAAAATAGTGAATTCTTTCCTCTTTTATGCTCTTTATATCTGAGGAAAAAACATGGAGATGTTAAGGAATTTTTCAAAAATCCATTTTTCGTCTATCAAAATGAACTAGACTTTTTGAGTAGGCATGGGGATGAGGGGAACTATAAAATATGCGGTCTAGCTTTATTAGTTCTCTTTAATAATCAGCTGAAAGACAAATGGATCCAGGGTACAGTAACACGTGAGCAACAACATCTTATCGAAACTACATGTGATGCTTGTGGATTGAATAGAGGTACTTCCAAGGCAAAACTTAAAGAAGCCCTTCTCACTCTAGAAGGTACATTTGTGCATAAACAGAGCGGTATATATAGAACTGTACATGATAAACTGTTTGATTTCCTTGCTCACTATTTTGGTAACAAGATGATTGAATGTTTAATAGACCATGGTGATAGTGATTTAATACATGAACGTTTTATTTGGAGACAATCACCAGATGAAAAGAACAGTAACATAGACTTTATTATTGAAATACCAGATGATTATTTTGAATCATATTTAGAAAGGTTTATAAAGGACTGGTCAGCAGGAAAAGTGAGAGTTATATTCGAAAATAATAATATGGAAATACCATTATTTAGACAAAAGCTATTACAGCACTTAAAACAACTGGATGCATCAGAGCAAAAAACATTAGCCAGAACCCATGATACAGTATTACCAAAAGAGCACCATGGATCAGGTGATACCCCGCTGATAAGAGTATGTTTTCATGGTTATGATGATATGACACAGTGGATGTTACAAAACAATGTGAATGTGAATCAATGTCGGGACGATGGGGTTACTGGACTGATAATGGCCAGTCAGGAAGGACATACGGACGTAGTTAGGTTGTTGTTTGAGAAGAATCCTACTATTGATCTTTCTCAAAATGATGGACGTAGTCCTTTGCATCATGCAAGCGATAATGGACATACTGAAATTGTGAAGTTGTTGTTAGAGAGGAAACCTAACATTGATCTATGTGACAAAGATGGCTGGAGTCCTCTGAACATTGCAAGTCTTAAAGGTCATACTGACATAGTAAAGTTGTTGTTAGAGAGGAATCCTAACATTGATCTGTGTGACAATGATGGATGTAGTCCACTGTACATGGCAAGTCAGAACGGACATACTGAAATAGTAAAGTTATTGTTAGAGAAGTCTCCTAATATTGATCTATGTGACACTGATGGATGTAGTCCACTGAAACTCGCAAGTCAGGAAGGACATACTGAAATAGTAAAGTTGTTGGTAGAGATGAATCCTAACGTTGATTTATGTGACAATGATGGATGTAGTCCACTGAGACAGGCAAGTCAGGAAGGACATACTGAAATAGTAGAGTTGTTGTTAGAGAGAAATCCTATCATCGATTTACGTGACACATATGGTTGCAGTCCACTGAGACAGGCAAGTGCTAATGGACATACTGAAATAGTAAAGTTGTTGTTAGAGAAGAATTCTAACATTGATCTATGTGACAATTTATATGGCTGGAGTCCTCTGTACATCGCAAGTCAGGAAGGACATACTGAAATTGTAAAGTTGTTGGTAGAGATGAATCCTAACGTTGATTTATGTGACAATGATGGATGTAGTCCTTTGTACATGGCAAGTCAGAATGGACATACTGAAATAGTAAAGTTGTTGGTAGAGATGAATCCTAACGTTGATTTATGTGACAATGATGGATGTAGTCCACTGAGACAGGCAAGTCAGGAAGGACATACTGAAATAGTAAAGTTGTTGTTAACGAGGAATGCTAATGTTGATCTTTGTGATAGTAAAGGCTGTAGTCCTCTGTACATGGCAAGTCACGCAGGTCATACTGAAATAGTAAAGTGGTTGTTAACGAGGAATGCTAATGTTGATCTTTGTGATAGTAAAGGCTGTAGTCCTCTGTACATGGTAAGTCAGGAAGGGAATACTGAAATAGTAAAGTTTTTGTTAGAGAGGAATGCTCACATTGATCTATGTGACGAAGATGGATGGAGTCCACTAAGACAAGCATGTGTGAATGGACATACTGAAATAGTAAGGTTGTTGTTAGAGAAAAATCTTAACATTGATCAATGTGACAAACATGGCTGTAGCCCGCTGTACATAGCAAGTGAGGAAGGACAAACTGATATAGTAAAGTTGTTGTTAGAGAGGAATGCTCACATTGATCTATGTGACGAAGATGGCTGGAGTCCACTAAGACAAGCATGTGTGAATGGACAAACTGATATAGTAAAATTGTTGTTAGACTGGAATGCTAACCTTGATTTATGTGACGAAGATGGCTTGAGTCCTCTGAACATCGCAAGTCAGAAGGGACATACTGAAATAGTAAAGTTGTTGTTAATGAAGAATCCTAATATTGATCTTTGTCAAAAGGGTGGAGATAGTCCTCTTTACAATGCAAGTCAGAATGGACATACTGAAATAGTAAAGTTGTTGTTAGAGAGGAATGTTAACGTTGATCTATGTACCAATGGCTGGTGTAGTCCACTTCTCATTGCAAGTCTGAAAGGATATACTGAAATAGTAAAGCTGCTGTTAGAGAAAAATCCTAATATTGATCTATGTGACATACATGGTTGTAGTCCATTGCATGCAGCATGTCAGAACGGTCATACTGAAATAGTAAAGTTGTTGTTAGAGAATTCTCCTCGTATTGATCGCTGTGACAATATATTAGGGTGTAGTCCTTTGGAGAGGGCAAGTTACCAAGGACATATCGATATAGTAAAGTTGTTGCTAGAAAAGAATTTTGACATTGATCTATGTGACAAAAATGGCTGTAGTCCACTGAGGCAGGCTAGTGAGGAAGGACATACTGAAATAGTAAAGTTGTTGTTAGAGAGGAATGCCAATATTGATCTATGTGACAAAAATGGTTGTAGTCCATTTTTTAGAGCAATTCAGAAGGGACATACTGATATAGTGAGGTTACTTCATAAGAAGAAGAATTCAAATGTTGATCTAGGTAAGGATTGACGTTTGTAAATATGCTGTTGTTATAATGTGCTGTTTCAACTGATGCTTTTTGTCCGATTAAGTCTATCGTTGTTCGATATTTACTGTATTGTTTTCAATTTCTTCTCCCCATGTTGGTTATTCATTCCATTATTCTGTCTATGTTTGATATATCTACAGTATACCTGTTCGATATCTACTGATATTCATTAAATTACATTTGCCAAATTTTTATTTACCTTGATTTTTGTCCTAAGACATGCTAACTTATTTCTTTGATAAATACCGCTATTTATTAAATTACCTCTGACTCTGCTTTTCACCCCACGCTTCTCTGTCTGTTTGAGATCTGTTGGTATTCAACCCGTTATGGCTGTCTGTGGTTGATATCATTTTGTTATTCATCATATTACTTCTGTGTCATTATGATATTGGTTGATATTCGTCCCATCATGTTTGTCTCTGTTAGATATCTACTGACAAACCTCCCATTTATACTGTCTTGGCTATATAGCGAGGAACAGAATAGACATATTTGATTTTGATGTGCAGTAAAATCAATTTGTAGATGCAAATAAATATAGCTGTACCACAGTCAGTTAATCTTGCAATGCTATTATTGTTTATTTGTTCTTCAATGTTTTCTAAAGTCAGATTTATATCGTCTTCATTTCATATCAATAAACAGATAGACATATTGTCAACGGAAATAACTGTACCATACTGTAAACATCGCAATAAATCATTGCATATTTGTTTTAATTTTTCATTGTTTTCTTAAATCATATGTTTCGTAACAAATTGATGCATGTTTCATTTATTGGTCAGTAAACCATTATGTTGGTGCCAATTAATATAACTGTTCCACACTCAGTGAACATTGCAATGATATTATCTGTTTTTTGTGCTTAAGTTTGACTATACTTTAATTTTTATTTTTCATTGTTATTATCTTATGTTTCAAAAATCACATAAAGCAAAAATATTCTGTTGATGCCATTTAATATAACTGTAAATCTGGGGTTGTCTTTCATGGCTGTATACCATATGTTTTTTTTTTTTTTTTTTTGGTTTACTATGCAGTATGGCATTACTCAGTGTAAGTGGCTGTAATGTAACCTATATTTGCATACTATAAACGTCATTATATCGCTGATGGTGAATTTTCTTATTTCTACCCATAATTCATAATTGTATATATACCACCGTTATACATAATTGTTATTCTTTATTACTTGACTGTGTTCATTTTTTTCATAGTTTTACATTTATTAGTTCGCGGTATGTGTTTTGCTCATTGTTAGAGTCTGTATATTGAGCTATAATTGCTTACATTATTGGTCTCTGTTTGAGAATATCTCATGGCTTATCGTTCCACATCTTAATGTAATATATAACTCACTAACTAAACATTGTTATTCTATCATTACTTACTTGTTGCTATGTTCTTATCAATTTCTAAAGACAGATTTCTGTTGTATAGACGTTATCACCAAGAACAGACGAGACATATCTAATTTTGATATGCTGTATTCTGTATTTCTATATATATAATATATATGTAGAACAAAATTGAGAATATAAATTAGGGAATGTGTCAAAGACAAAACAACCTGACAATAGAACAGACAATATCAGAAGGTCACCAACAGGTCTTCAACGTAGCGCAAAATTCTCGCATTCGTACATAGTGTTATTAAATGATAATTTTTGTGTTTTCTTTGACAATCATGCAGATTTCTGTTTTTTAACTCAACATTATGTACATATTACTCATGTAAATTAAGTTTTCAAATTGTGCTATGATAACTTTTGTTGTTGGGTTAATTACTAGATTGATCGTGTGGTTTGGACTCTTTTGTCTATGTTGTCTTTTAATAGTAATTGGTATTTTTTTCTCTACATTTTGTACAAAATACACATTAATTAAGGTTACATTATATTATATTGTTATAACTACTAACTGTAGTATTAACATTACGTAGTTAACCGTTCATGTGGTAAGACTCTTTTTTCATAATGTTATATGATTTTTTATTTATCAACGTTTTTCTATTCTACTTGTTGTTCATACTACGTTTTGAGTTAACCGATTTTTTTTATCATAACTTCAGTTGGAATATTTATTACATGTAGCGTGTGATAGTATTATTTTTATTTTCATTTTATGATATTAAATTTGTTTTTTGTTATCAATATTGCTTTCTGTGTTCTTCTCTACTTCTGTACATTGTGTACATTAAACGCGTGTAAATTAATCTTACAGATTTTGATCTTATTATTTGTGTTGTTAGGTTATCTACAAAATTGAGCATGTGGTAGGACTCTTTGTTCATGCAGTCATTTTCCATTATCGCTTTTGGTGTCGATTCCTGGTTTAATTTACATTTTGTACATATTGCTCTTGTACATGAAGTTTGCAAATGTTATTATATGTGTTATTATTTACAAAATATATCGAGTGATGAGGACTCTTTTTCCCTATTGTCATTTATAATATATTTACTCTTTGCTATTAATGTTGATTCCTATTTTTCTAACTCTTCATTGTGTACATAATAATTACGTTGATTAGTGATATTCGATACTCAGTTTTTAAAAAAAAAGTTTTGCATAACGCGTGTTAATATAGATAGGGGACCATTAAAGGAAATAAAAGAGCGACACAATCATAGGTCTGTGTGCTTGTTTTAGCGATAAAGATTTTTAGAAATATAGGATAAATGATATTTTTTTTTTGATTGTTCATAGCTTTATAATGGTCTAGCTTTATCACTCGAAACATATTAGAAAATAACACGGATTTTATAAATTGTTAAATCTTGGGTGTAAAAGATTCGTGAAAAGAAACAAACAAATAGATAAAACGAGAGGATTCCGATAATCTTACAAAAAAATCTAAAACATGACTAGCGATCATCTTTAAGTTTACAAACTTTGCTGTAAAAAAAAAGGTTTGTTCCATTAGTAACAATATCGTTCGAAAGAATTAATTGCTATTTTATAATTTTTTTAATTAGATTTAAGATTTCTGAATATGTATAAGAACTTATTATATTAATATGTTAAAAGTTCTACATAACGTATGTCAAATTTATATATTTATTATGACTAAAGATACACTGTGTAATTTGTCTATCACGACAAAAGTCATTTTCATGTGTATCAAGGATGTTCGCTCCCCTGCTTAAAAATACAAACTGTTTTAAAGATTGTTTTAAATTGATAATACATAAATCAAATAACTTAAAAAGTAAAAAAAAAAATGAAACGTCCGTGTCATTGTTTTTGAGATATGAGCTATTACAAATTTTATGGGAATAATTCTCTCTGATTTTTTTTATACATTTAACAATTATATTTTGTTGAGCTTTCAAAAACTATAAAAGAATAAAGGATTTTATAAAATTTTCAAAAATAGTTTTTTTTTTACTGTAAAATATATACTGATTATTATTATTGTGTTAATACAAAATGTATGGGTGCTATATACTAATTGTTACTATTTTATATTGTTTTGAATGATATTTATTGTTTATATGTGTAATATATTGATATTTTGTGTATCAGAAAATTAACAAGAATAGAACTGCTGTTAGCTTTATATATTTTCTTTTAATTTATTTCTGTTAATTTATTATCAAAATATATATTAACAGTGAAAAATGACATACCTTTTACTTTCAGTATAATTATGCATGTAGCTCCCGTAGATAAATCCAGGGTTTGGTAAATTGTATATAAGTTCAAGATATTTAGTTTATTTTATATCTTTTTTTTTAGATTCCAGTTTAAGCATCAAAAATTAGTTTCGGTGAAAGTTTTCACCCTGAATAGCCAAATAAGCGACTTTTTTGTGAAGTTTTTTTTTTAATTATTAAGATGGTACCTAACATTACAGGGAGATAACTCTGTAAAATCAGCTTAACGTTTTAATTACGTTGTATTGTTAAAGGCATATTTAGCTTCTGAATGATCAAAGTTAGTGTTTGTAAAACTGCTATATACAGTAACCTGCAGTGTAATGTTTCTGATAAAATGGTTGGTTCAATTTTTTAGAAATTTCTATATGTTTTTCAAAGGGTCAAAGTTAATATTATGTCAACATTTAATGAAAATTAAACGCGCCAAATTTATTTTAGTGGAGGTGTTGGGTACCACCTTAAGTTAAAATGTAGTTTACTGTTTGAAATAAGAATGTTTGGTTACCTGAGATAATTTTATTTTTTAAATAAAAAGGAAATTAACCAGCCTGCTTTGATGATTGGCTTAAACTAATTGGGCAGTCATTTATTACGTAATTGTAAAGTAAAACAAACTAAAAAGAAGGAAGTGATTACTTTAAAAACAAGAAGATGTGAAGCTAATGCAAAACTCTAATTGTGACGTGAGTTGTACACATGTATATATTTGATTTTCAAAATAATTAAAATTTACAATGGAACACGTGTTTGTTTTGATATAGATAATGATAATCATTGCCAGGCCCTAACGCATTCATTCTTTTAGTGACAAGCCAACTTTACCTACCCTGTATCAGTTAATGATAACCACCCTTACCAGGCCCAACCTCAACCATTCTTTCAAAGTCAAATCTACTGTATGTCAGTTAATCAACCTGACAGTGAACCTACCTCAGCAAGGTCCAACATCAACCATTCAGTGTAAAGCCAACTCTACCGTGTATCATTTAATCAACCCACAGTGAACCGAGTACCTACCTCAGCCAGGCCCTACCTCAACCATTTAGTGACAAGCCAACTCCACCGTGTGTCAGTTAAGAACTATACTATATTGCTGTACTGTATTGTAGTTTTAACATTGATAGGCATTATATTCGTGATTATTTTTGTCCGAGAGATAGTGCTAAAATAGCACGAAAATAATGCCTACCAATGTTGAAACTACAATAAAGTATAGCTTGCAACAATTATGTCGATTCTGATTAGGACAATTAAGGCGATTTCTATGTCCGATGTGTATAAGAGTAAAGCGATTATGAAGGTTCTTCCATGAACCTCCCTTTTTTGTGTGTAAAGAAGTAAACAACTGGCACTGTGGTTTTTCAGAGGGAGGCGTTTTTGAACAGCCAACATGAACGGTTGTCGTATCTAGGTCAAACATGTCAATTTCATAATGCAACACTTTACATTCATAAAAAATGAATAAATAACAACATTTGCATCATTTAAGAGTTTGGATGTGTTTTAAGTAAAAGAAATATATTACAGGCATGCCAATTTGATCAAATTCATTAGTCTGCCGTAGTCAATATATGCATGTGCCAAAAATATTATTGAATTTAGAGAAAGGGTTTATTCATCAAGCGAAAGAAGCACGTCATATTAGAATTAATGATAAACACCTCAGCAAGGCCAATCCTCAACCATCATTTCAGTTTCAAGCCAATTCTACCATGTATCAGTTAATGATAACCACCACAGCATCAACCGTCAATCCAGTGACAAGCCAACTCCACCGTGTGTCAGTTAGTCAACGTCAAATTGAACTGATTGATGATCGTGGCAGTGAATACCAAGGTGTAATTCACCTTTGGCAATCATACCACATTTTCTCTATTTCATCTTAAGTGGCAAAAACATCCATGTTTATTTTGTCTCTTGTGGATAATCGTCATTGACAATCAAATATTATTTTCTGTTGATTTGACAAGTGTTTGCATATCATATGATCAATCATTATACTGACCTTTCATAGTGTTTTATGGTTTTAATGTCACCACAGGTTTTGAAAAATCTTTAATTGCGCAAAGCTCGGGTTCGTCTGCGATATTCATTGAACCATGCCTATCTCGTTAAAATGCTTCTTGAAATAAAAATCACTGTCAACGGTGTAATCTCAGCAGCAATTGTGGCAATATAATGTTTTTCAATAATAGTTTGCATTTGGTTAACGAAGACTAGTGAATAAAAATATGTGATATAAGTGTCAATGAGCCAACTCTTCATCTAAATCACAATGTATAAATAGAGACAACAGAAGTATCCCGGTGTTCGAAAATCATAAGACTATTAAGAAGAAAAATCCGGGCTACAAACTAAAACCGAGGGAAACACATCAACTATAAAAGGAAAACAAAAGAACAACATGAACACCGAAGAACATCTAAAACAAACGCCAACACACAAATTAACAAACTAAGTGATGACAACTGCCATATTCCTGGCTTGGCATAGGATATTTAAAAAGAACATTACGGGTTGAATCTAGTTTAATGACATTCCAAACCTGTTGTTTTATAAAGAATAAACTCGCCCAAACCTGTTAACATCAATATTGTACGGCCTTCAACTGGAATCTTTTGCTAACACATACTAGCAAATTTAAAGAGCCCCTAAATGACTAGTGTAATACAATACAAACAGGAAAACCAACGGTAATCTATATAAAATAGAGAAACGAGAAACACTTATAAACCACACTAACAAGCGACAACAACATGATATTGACTTAGGACAGGTGCGAACAAAAAGTGAGTCTATTGTTTTAACTGTCACCATTCTTTACACTAACCTGAGATAGTAGTGTAACACCACACCATCAAAAGACACACTATAGAATATCAATTGAAATGGCTGAACTAAACCAAAAGATTTCAACAAAATAAGGTATACATAATTCATTGATTTTAGTTCATTTAGCCGAAAGTTACCGTGACAACTGATATACTAAAATTTTAAACTTTTTTAATTTGGAATGATATGTTTCAAAACATATGCCCAATCCGATCAACTTTACAACATAATTCGCCAAAAAACACTTAAAATAGAACATTTTTTGTACTATAATGAAATGTGAACATGCGATACAACAGGTCTGAGAAGAAATCCTTTATAGGTTGAGTTAGAGAATTATGCAAAGCCTGTAGTTCTGTGGTAATCGTTTGTTCATTTCTGTCATATTTGGATTTTGTAAAATTTGTTGTTGTTAGTTATGCCATTATTTTTTTCCAACAAAACACTTGTTTCTTAATTTTCTTATTGGACCCATTTAAAGCCGACTATGCGGTATGGGTTTTGTCAGTGAAAAAGGCCGCACAGTTGCTTATTATAGCTAAGATCGAGATCATAGCAACTTTGTTGCATAGTTATCTCATTTTGACAATCTTATCGTATCTTAATATATGTTACATGTATAAAGCTATGGGTCATCTATGTATTACTGTATTTCACAGGTCACCATTACAATACTGTACATGTTCATTTTAAAGCATGAATTATTCTAATTAATGAGGATGTTCTTATCCAAGGCAGAAAACCTTAGCTGTATTGGACACAACTCTTTTGAACTTTTAGTTCTCAGGGCTCCTCAGCTTTTGTGCTTGTTTTGACTTTCGAGCTTTTTTTTTTGTTTGGGCGTCGTTGGTTGGTCTTGTGTGGACGAGTCGCCCGTCAGGCTTGTTGAATGTGAAGGCTTGTACCCTTTGTTAGCTGTTATTCGTGTGTTCTCCCGTTTATTTGTATTGTAGTCCTGTCATCTAATGTCATTTTAATGTTATATTTAACATTGCCACAAAACCAGGTTCAACCACCTGTACCAAGTCAGGAAAATTGTTGTATTATAGCTCGCTTCTGCGCGTGTTATATATGAATGTTGTGTTTCTGTTGTGTCGTAGTTCTCCTATTATATTTGATGTGTTTCCCTCAGTGTTAGTTTGTAACCCGGAATTATTTTTCAATCGATTTATTAATTTCTAACAGCGGTATACTATTTTGCATTTATTTAACATATGTCAGGAATACAAAACATTTTCAGATTACCCCAGGTCATCCCTATATAACTGTACATGGTCAGATTACATCAGGTCATCACTGATATACTGGCATTATTTTTCATGGTAAGGTTATTTCTGGTCACCGCTTCAAAGTGTCTTGAATTTTTCACACACCGTTATCGGGTGGTAACCGTGCATTTGTGTCGTATTTTATGCAGTTACAGTAATAAAGTCATTGTGTATAGATAATAATTTCTGAGGTTTGTATATGGATTAGTTAGTGAGTTTTATTTCATATTTTGCATGAACCACAGAGCGTATTAAAACCCTAAAGCATTAGAAGGGAATATCCCACTTTAGTGTGGTCTGTAAATAGGATACACAATTTTGCAAATCTTTTTAAAAAATAATATTTTTTTGCTGTCGGTCTTTTTCCTTTTAAATTGAGAATGGAAATGGGGGATGTGCCAAAGAGACAACAACCCGACCATAGAGCATACAACAGCAGAAGATCACCAACAGGTCTTCAATGCAACGAGAAATTTCCACACCCGGAGGCGTCCTTCGGCTGGCCCCTAAATAAATATATACTAGTTCAGTGATCATGAACGCCAAACTAAACCCTTTATTATACACAAAAAACTAAAAGTTAAGAAAATACAAGACTAACAAAGGCCAGAGGCTCTTGACTTAAGACAGGCGCTAAAATGCGGCGGGGTTAACCATGTTTTTGAGATCTCAATCCTCCCCTATTGTTTAAAAATTACTTTTAATAAAAAGTTATGCAATTACTTGTAATTATGAATTTAAATGTCTCCAAATAGAAAAGATACACAATTTGTGTACAAGTTGCTGTCAATGCAAACATTTCTTCTCATATTGGCCAGAAATAATGCAATGTCAATTGCGATAAGTCCTCATAAATGCCTTTAAGTATGTATTTTTGTATCAAATGTGAATAATTGAAGGATAAATATCCATAGACTTTCTTTTGTTGAAAAAGAATGCAATCATTTCTTCATTTTCATGGAATACATTAACCGCCATGAGATTTTTGTTCTTTTGATAATTTAGGATTGGTTGTTTTTCACAAAATTAAAAAATATCAGTGAAAATATACTTAAATATTGTTCGGATTGTTTGAAAAAACCAAAATTATTCTTGTTTTAATAAAAAAATATACTATTTATTTGTAATTAGTTATTATAAATGCCTCAAGATAAGTCCTTCTTAGAACTTTGATATAATCATTATCAAACTACTTAAACTTTTGTTTTTGTGGAATAAGTATGCAGTTATTGCGTTATTCTAATACAAATTATAAATCACCAAAAAAAGTTAGTACTTTTTGTACATTAGCATTGATTGTTTTTAATAGAATATGCTAAATTCAAAAAAAATACTTAATTTGTGTACGAGTTGCTCAAAATGCATATATTTCTTTGAAAAAAAAAATATGATATTTTATAACATTTGTAATGAGCTATTTTGAAGGCCTTAATATAAGTCTTATTTTAGAATTTATGCTTCTATAATGGAATAATAATGTAATTATTGCTTTATTCTAAATATATTCATTAAAGTTATATACACCGGTACAGTGGGATTTCCAGTGACAGTAGAACAATAGAAAAATCACTCTTCTTATGAAAGAGAAAGAAAAGGTAGAAAAAAAGATGAGAGAATTTACGCATAAAAACCGATATGCATAGGGATGAATATCTCTTAAAACACAAAACCATTATATAACTTTTATACAACCACTATAAGTAAAGTATATGTTAAAGCTAAATTTGTTAATATATGAATTTTTAATTGCCAAACATGCTGTGAATTGAACAATCTATTGATCAACATAGGGGTGTGTAAAAAACTGCTAGATTTGACTGCATATTTTTCTTTTTTTTTTTTAAATATATATCAAACCTTAATAATGCAGCTTTCTGAGTAGTCAATTTTTAACGTGTTCCGAAATGTACTTTCGTGACAAGAATTTTTCAAAGTTGGGTCATTTTGTCCATATGAATGTCGGTAAATTCGTATGATCGAGCACACCGACAAGTGTATCGTTGGGACAACTCGATATAATGTAATCAATATACGTGACAAATAACCTAATGTGAAGTTTATTCAAATCATCATAACATAATTGATCAACACATTATATTTGAAAAACATGAGTCCTATAATATAAGACTTTAAAGGTTCAAATCATTTACATTCAACGTTTTCATTGGATTTTTTTACTACAATGTAACCTCGAGGTTAAACGTTGGTAGTAAACAAAAATCTCAGAAAAATGTTGAATGATATTGTAAATGATATAAACCTTCGAATTCTTATAATATCGGAATAGAAAATATGTGATCCGAATTACCCATTATTTATTAAAAAATTATGTGTTGAAGATGACTTTACACTTTTATGTAGTACAGGGGGTAAGGTGTTTTTCTTAAACAATATTATGATCCCAAATTTGAGGAATTTTGTTGGCAATACTTTAAAACAAACACTACAAATAGGAAAGTATATGTTAAATATCAATGTATTATTATTATTAGAAACCTTCCCCCTCCCCCCGGTTTAGCATGTAATGGTTGAAACCTAAGTTGATTCACACTAACTGCCTAAAAGGGGGCCCGCTCCAGTCTTGCGTCAGTGATTTAGTATATACTAGTAATAAACAAACCATTGTCTCATACTGAAAGGGGCGGCCGAGAAACCTGCACAGCCAAGCTTGTCTTGCAAAACAGCCAAGATTTACAAAACATTTCCAACAAAAACCTTCAGTTGGGCAATCTGACTGGAATCTAATTATCTTTACTGATAAATAATGCAACACTAATGACACATTTAAGTTTTGGAAGGATTTTATTCACAAAGAATGTTTCTCGTTGATGTACATTTCTATTCTCTTGTCTTTTCGGAGTTTATATTGGAAATTAAAAATTGTTGCATGAAAGAGTCTAGCTCCACATTCATATGCATATGATTGTCATATGTACGTGAGAATCATTCCATAAAACATCCGTTTGATATCCTTTAAATGCCAGACACTGTCTAGTGTGGAAAACCTGGCTATACTGGTGCTGGGTCAGACACTTGAATCTTACATCGTTATTGATGTAATTGTTAAGCAATTAGTTTAACGGGCCATCCGGAACTGTTGGATGTTATGACAGTCTTCCTTCCATACAGAACATCGCTGCAAAATAATTTGAACATTCAATTCAAATAACTTATTTGGCAATCCAAAGAGAGCCTGAAAATATTAGACCAACGTACGTTTAAACAGAGATGCTAAAAAAACCTAAAAAAAAAACCAGCCATTTTACTTTACAATCAAATTGAAAAAGTAGTTAGTTGCATGTCCCATCATCCTTTGGTTGTAGACACCATAAATAGAATCTAAATTTCGTAGCATTTTCACCTTTTTTTAACTAAATTTTTTCAAGGTATAGTGGTTTTACCCCTTTTCAGATTTCAGTATGTCATATTTTATAAATTAGATGAATTTCTAATAAGTTTCTACGATATTCGTTATCAGTCAGGAGTCTACTTCGTCAAAATTATCTCCCCATTACGCAAGTTCATTTTTACAATCGTAGAAATGGAAGCCATTGTAGGGATGACGCGCTACCAATATTACTCTTGGAAACCGATAAATTTATCCACATTGCACCATTACGATCCTTATATGTCAGTTGTATTTTAAAAGACAAATGTATCAACTAGCTAATGAGCATCAGTTAATAATCTTGTCTGCATTGATTCAACTTAAAACCATTGTCTGATCGGTTGTCCGGTGGAATTTTCGAAAATTCATAAACATTTAAAAAAATTCTAATTTAATATTTCGTGGAAGGGCACACTAGATTTTTTTAGTGTATGAAGACTATAAACCCTAGTAATCACACACAAAAAAATAGAATTTTTCGAAGATATGCATTTTCATCATCCAACTTGAAAGACTGTGGTCAAGTACTTTCAGTAAAAAAATAGCTATTCGAACACACCTTCTCTGTTTTTGTGAATCATGATAGGTATTTCACTTGACCCATATATTTCATCTTTTAGTACTGTGATTTTTTGTGTTATAAAGTCAACCTGTAGCTTTAATATATAAAAATGATACAATCTGAAGCGAGACGATGTATGAAATATTCTTACTTTGTACGATATCAAGACAAAATACTCAACTCAAACACGCCCTAACATAAAAAGGTGCTCTCGATTTTCTCTTTTCGATACAATTGTTACCCATTTTTTGGAATTTTTTCTTAAGTCACATAATGGAAGGGCAGACACGAAAATTACTGAACTAATAGATTGATATGTTTTCAGTCCGTGGTAATTTTTTCATAAAAATCGGAGGTTATGCATTTTCTTCATCCAACTTGAAAGATACCCATGTCGTCGACTTGATATCTAATTGTTCTGTTTAACTATGTACTAGATAAATTGAAAACTTATGCAAATGGTGTTTTTAAAATAAAACACCTCGTAATTGAGAAGAAAATTGCAATTTTGTTTGTTTCTATTAACTTTTAAAAATTTTGTCACTATAGTAAACAATACAGTAAACATTTATCGCCTTCTCTAACAAAGAGCTTCGATTCTTTTGTTCTATTTCAACCTGGTTTCCGACTGATATTTGGCAAAATACTATGCATCTAAATTAAATTGTTTACTATTTGAAAAAGCGCGCCTTCTAATACTTTAATTTACCTCCCATTATTTCACATAGCAACACAAATTAAAAACTGCCAATCTTTGCTGCATATCAATTTGTTCCCCAGATAAAAATATATATCATGCAACATAATCAACTTTACAAATTGGTAGAAAAATCAAGGTGTTCCGACCATTGGATAGTATTTTAAAAAAATAGTGAAAGGATGGCATGATTACAAGTTAGATCCCTGACGACACTGAAAATCGAAAATTCACGCATTTACCTACATGTATCATATGATGATACGATGAGGTGATAAACTTTTTTTTTTTTTTTTTTAATAAAATAAATCCTTTATTGCACATTTCTCTGCTGTTTACAACTTACTCGACTCACAGCATTCAGTCTAGTATCCCTGTAAATTAGTTACTGTTTAACCAGGGAGATTATACAGTAAAAATATTAGCTATTAATTATGATTAGTTATACAATAATAATATATAAATACATTGATTTTGACAATTTGTCTTATTTGCAGTTTCCTCATATTACGTGATTACGGAATTTGTACTATCTCTTGTCCGCTATTGATTTTAGGTTTATCGTTAACCTTACCTTTTGATCAAAACAAGATCACGTGAAAGTTGAGATGATCGGATAATTAAAGAATGCCACGTGTATTGATGATGAGCAGAAGGCTCTCATCTAATTTAAGTGTCTATAATGGTGAGTTTTGGAAATATTTCAATTGTTTTATGATAATTTATTGAAAGCATCATGATTTATTTTAAAATATCAAAGAATTTCTATTCTGACATTAGATAGTACAAGGTCAATGTTTAGTAAGCATGCTGATTTGTGTACAGGTAAACTTTGATCATTTGTCACATTTAAACACACACATGAAATTTGTTTACATTGCCTATGAGTCATTCTACATGATATATATGTGTAATGATATTAAATAAAAATACATTTTATGATTTATAATATAAACATAGTTCTTATATATTTTTATAAGCATCACACAAAAACCTACTTGTTTTTTTATCAAGTGTTTTCATACTATCAAAGTATTGTTGAAATTCTAACTTAAAAATTCTGTAAACATCAACATTTTTTTGTTTATTATCTGATGCATATGTAGATTTATGAATAGAGAACATTAATACAGTCAGAAACAGATTGATGTCATAGTAGTTTAAATCATATATTTTATACCCAAGTATTAGATTTTTGAAAGAGATTATATGTGTCCCCATTTTTATTTTGTCAAGCAGTAATTTGACTTTTTTCCAAAAAGTTTGAAAGTATTGGCATGTGATGAAAAAGTGTTCATAGTTTTCTAATTGGTTGCAAATATGGCATTGGTCATCACTTTTCAGTTGCCAGATGTGCAATAGCTGTTTACAAGGAAGGATATAGTGAAGTAGTTTCCACCTGAATATTTTTAACTTGTTAACTTGTAAGCTGTAAAATATAAAGTTAAGCATTTTGTACAAGTAGCTTGACGATTCTAATTTAAATTGTGTTTTCCATTTTAGAAATCCAATTGGTGTTTTTTCCTCTATATTACATGAATTAATGCTTTTATATATTTCTTTTGATGGAAGGTTTTCAATGCAGATCAATTTTGTGTTGTTTTGTGTTTTTAAGTATAGTTTTTTATTTGTTTTAACTTGAGTACAGCATGATTTATCTGATTTCATTTCCATTTGCCACTTTTTTGGTATTGCGTTTTTTATTCTCGATAGTTCTGATATCCAATTTGATTTAATTGTTAGTTTATCTAATACAATCTTTTGTGAAATGTTTCCTTCTTTGTCGATTATATCATTAATAAATAGTATTCCATTTGTTATCCAATTTGAAAATATTAAGCATTTGTTTTGAAATTTTATATGCTTATTGCCCCAAATATATTGTTGTCTTATGTTAATAAAAGTTGTATTGTTTTTGTTTGAGATATTTTTTATTTTAAACCAACTTTTAATTATTTTAAGTAAAAAAGAGGGAGTGTTTTACTAAGGTTTGGGATTGCTTTTATGCTACCTGGATTCATGTTGAATAAAGAGAAGTTTTCTCCAAATATATTAAAAAAGAAAAGGGGAATAACTTTCCAGTTCGCAAAGTGTGTTGATGTTAAACGTTTGACCCAGGATAATTGTATAGCTGATAGAAAATTGTCAATATTAATCATTTTTAGGCCTCCTTCCAAATAATTTTTACATAAAGTTATCCGTTTAACTTTTTCTTTTTTATTTCCCCAAGTGAAGTTGTAAATTAGTGTTTTGAATTCATTCAGAAAGTTTTTGGATATAGTTGTCACTGATGCCAAGAAAGTTAAATTTGGTAGGATAAGAGATTTAATTACTGTTATTTTACCTATCATTGTAAGATTTCTTCTGTTCCAGCTATTGATTGCATCTTGAGACTTTCTTAAAATTCTTTCTGTATTTAATCTGTCGCATTCATCTTTGTTAAGTCCAAAATATACCCCTAGACTTTTAATAGGTTCTTTATTCCAGTTTATATTTTCATATTTATCTTTGCAGCTTTTCAATTGGCCTAACCATATGCCCTCTGTTTTAGATCGGTTAAGTTTAAGACCTGAGAGTGTTCCAAATATTTCAATCAAGTTTAAAGCATAGCTTATTTCTTGCTTACATTTTAAAAAGAGAGTAGTATCATCTGCTAGTTGTGAAATTTTCAGACTATGTGTTTTGGAGTCTTATTTAATTTGAAATCCCTTAATACCAGTATCTTGTCTTATTCTACATGCGAGAATTTCTACTGCTATTGTGAAAATTAGAGAACTGCATGGACACCCTTGTCGTATCCCACGATATACATTGTAGGTTTCTGAAATCCAACCATTATTTAGCATACAGCCTTTAATATTTTTATATAATGTTTTAACCCATTTAATGAATGAGTTTGGGAGACCAAATCTTGTTAGTGCTTCATACATAAAGTCCCATTCTAATGAATCAAAAGCTTTTGAAAAATCAATAAAAAGTAATGCACCATCAATTTGATAGGTTTCAGCATAATCAATAATGTCTTGGATTTGGCGTATATTAAAACCAATATATCTATTTTTGATATAACCATTTTGATCCCCATGAATTATTTTTAACAGTATTGGTTTTAAGCGTTGAGCTATTGCATATGCAATGAGTTTAGTATCTACATTTAATAGTGTAATTGGTCTATAGTTATCCAGTGACAAAGGGTCTTTTTGTTTGTAAATTAAGGATATTATACCTATTTTTTGTATGGTTGTTAGTTCTCCTTCTTCATAGCATTTGTTAAAAACTTCAACAGTAAATTCTTTTAGATTATTCCAAAAAGTGCGATAAAATTCTACACTTAGCCCATCTATTCCTGGAGATTTATTTAATTTCATTTGAAATATTGCCTTAGTGCATTCTTCTACTGTTAAAGGGCCCCCCAAGGATTCACTTTCTATTTCTGATAGTTTGTGATCAATGTTGGTTTCATTTATGTAATTTTTTATATCTTTTAAATTTGGAGAAGTGCTTTTATATAGATTTTCATAGTATGATCTTTCTATATTTAGAATTTCTGAGTGTTCTGTAACTATTTTCCCATCTTTATTTTTAAGCGCTGTGATACTTTTTTTGGTTTGTCTTGATTTTTCAAGGCCCAGGAAGAATTTAGTGTTTTTCTCTCCTTCTTCTAACCATTGTACTCGGGATCTTATTTGTGCACCTTTAACTTTATTTAAGTAGAGGTTTTCAAGTTTTTCTTCCATGGTTTTAATTTCTTTTTCCATAGTTGGGCTTACATTTGTTTTTTCATTTAATTTTCTTAATTTTGTTTCTAAATTTTTTATATCATTTTTATTTTCAGATGATCTTTGTTTGCAGTAAGTAAGAGTTGCGGTTCTTACCTCTGATTTAAACATATCCCAAAGTGTTTTCAAATTTTTGGTGAGTATTTGTTTTTTATAGTTTTCGATTAATTTATTTATGAGATCAATATATTTTTGCTCTTTAAGTATACTATTATTTATTTTAAAGAATCCCCTGCCTCTTTCTTCCGAATTTTGTCTTACTTGTAAAGAAATGGCTTGGTGATCAGTATATGATATCATTGCAGGTCGAATATCTACTTTCATAACATGCGGTCTTATATCAGGACTTATTAGAAAGAAGTCAATTCTACTGGCTATTTTTGTATCATTTTTCCTTCTCCATGTGAATTGACTTGTATTTGGATGAAGTTCTCTCCATATATCTGTTAAATTATTTTTCTTTATTAATTTTTTTAAACTATTCACTGGTTTGTAGTTTCGAGAGATATTATTAGTTTTTTTATCATTAATTGATAGGGTTTCGTTCATGTCACCTCCAAGTATAAGAATACCCAAGCGATTGTTTTCAATTATATTTTGGACCTTTTTGAAAAATTTGTTTCTGTTTTTTTGTTGATTTGGAGCATATACATTTATTAAAGTAAAAATGTTTTCATTTATTTCTATGTTAATCAAAATTATTCTGCCTTCTGTATCTTTTATCTCATTTATTGTCTTACATTTTAAATTATTTTTCACATTGATTGATACCCCTTTTGATTGTGTGTTACCATAACTATGGAACATTTTGCCATCAAACTCATTATTTATAGTTTTTTCATTTTTTTCTATAAAATGTGACTCTTGCATGAAAAGAATATTACATTTTTGATTTTTTGTCCATAATTGTAATCTTTCTCTTTTCTGTTTTTGGCCTAAACCTTGACAGTTTAGTGATATTATATGTAGATTTTCACCCATTGTTAAATTTTGAGTTTAGATGTTTTGTTAGCATAAATGCTGAAAAAAGATATATTTGTTTCATCTGATATTTACAACATATTTTCATTAGTTTGATTTTATGATTACTATAAAAACAATGGTACACAATTATGTGTGAGATAAGTGCATATAATAAATAGAATATAAACACAAACTTGACAGTGTACATGATTGTAAATAAAACATAACACAAACAAATATAAGCATGCATGCATGTAGTTGAACATATATTTTTATTTACTTGTTCAATATATACATTAGATTTTTCTTTTGCTACTTCAACATATTTTGAGACTATATACATGATATATATACACTGAAAAAACAGATATATTTTATTCATAACATGTGTTTTAATTTTATGGTTATTTATTTTTAGATCTGATGTTTTGGCAGAAGTAAATGTATGAAATTTTTGGACCATGTACGTAGTGTGGAAATTTACAATCAATTTAGAAGCAATCGGAATGTTTATATTTAGCAAAATCGGTATTTGTGTATATCTACATAATCTATGAAGGAACATATTTGCTGATAATCTGGGACTTGCAAAGGATGGATGGATGGATTTTTTCATGTGGATTAAAATTGACTTTTGAAGTATTCTTAATATGTGGATTAAATAAGATATCAAAATCTTTTTAATGTGAAATGGAAAAGGACAAAGTGTGAATTCTAATATGTGAATTAAAACTGATGGATAATTTGTTATAGAGCAAGCATATATCATGGAGAGTTTATAGCTGTTAACTATAAAAATCAACAGAAAAAGTGATTTTAGACTGATGTGATTTAATGAATTGGTATTTATCAAAGATATTTTCTTTATGAACTTTAATTTTGTTGGATTTCTCTTATTCATTTTATTTTTATTTCTACTTCGAGCAGCTAGTGTTTTCCTTTTACACAGTTCAAGTATATGTGTAATTATTGTGTTTATTTCATTTATCATGTTTATATGATTCTTTATTATGTTTATACAAGTAAAAAGCATCATAATAAATTTTATTATCAAAACAGCTTTCCGTATATATTTATTTATACCTGCAAATATTATTTTTGTGGTAATTTCATCACAACTTGACTTGTTCCAATATGTTATTTGGTGAATAGCATATTCAGAATAGAGACATTTATATATTGATTTTGTGATATTCAGCAAAGGGGTCATTTGAAATTCAACTCTTTTTACAATATGTCTTATACACAATTTATTACATATATATACATTATCCTTTATATTTCTTGTAATACTATTTTCAAGGTGTATATAATCTGAAATTATATCACACTCTGACTTATTAGGTCTTTCCACTTTTCTGTGGAAAGACCTATTGTTTTTCTTCTGATTATTTTTTTTTTCTTCCGCCTAATTTTGTTCTTGCGATAAACATTTGTTTCGCAATATGTCGCTTAGATATTTTGTATATGATATCGAACAGTTTATGCGCTTTTGAAATTTACCCTGCGTAAACAAATACTTTTCTTTGTAGGAGTTATCTCCCCAAACACTGTTTTCCTTGTTATCGCATCTCCTTCGCAACCGTAAAAGATTATGACAAATTTATTTTACAAAATTGCTCGTTATATCCTTGGCATGATTTGTCCTATTTTGACCGAAGCGATATGACCGCTCCATATGAGAGTTATTTCCCCTTATGCATCTGATATAAGTGATATGAATTTCTATCTTATAAATCATAAGTGATAGACCTAGGATCTTTTGATTTGAGGTCCTTGGTCCCTAAAAATGAAAATTAGGTCAAGGTCAAAGGTCAAGGTCATATTCTAGTATTTGAATTTGGCTTATTTTCACTTATATCCAAAGACTGTATAAGATATCAACAAATTATTTTTACTAAATTGTTAGTTGCGACATGTCGTAAGATGTAAATTTTGATTGCAAGCGTACGCTGACTGTAAAAGGGAGTTTTCTCCCCTCTTGTATTTAAAAATACGCGTTTGGTGATATAACTCATTAACTAAATATAATTAAGACCTATGGTCTTTTGAATTGAGGTCCTTGGTTTATGACCTTGAAATTGATCTCAAGGTCATAGCTTAATTTGACGTTCTAGATTTTGACCTTTGCTTTTATTCTATATGTATACATGATAAAGATATACAACTTTTAGAAAAAGGTATCAAACCATTTAACCTTGATAAAAACAACCGGAAGTGACCTTTTGTAAACCGGAAGTAGATATTTTTTTGTACTTTATTAATATAAAAGTATATAGAACCAGATATTTTTGGAATTAGTGTCAAGTAAATATTCAAATATAATCGGAAATAACATTTTTCAAACCGGAAGTAACAAATTATCTCCCTTATTTAAAAAAAATGTATGGAAACAATATATTTTTGGAATCAGCTTACTAGGAGCTATCATTTGACGATTGAAATGACATTTTAAACTTAGTTTCACAACTTTTCATATCAAAATACATTGTTTTGATGGAAAGACCTTCAATTGTTCTCTGAACAATTGGTTTTTAATTTTTTTTAATTTTTTTTTCTTGACTAAAAACAAAAATAGACAAACAAATAAAAAATATAGTACAGTATTTACAATAATTCATAGGTGTATTTTATATTTGGACAATTTGTGTGTTTGGATCGTTATGTGTTATGATCAGATGTCCTTGGTTTTGATGAGCCAATCTCACGGTCATGTAACTTATCAGTTGGTGTGGTGGCGGAACGTTTGGATGATTTCTGCTGAGGGGTTGTCATGGTTGTCCCGAGGTATTTATCTAGTGGACCATAAGTTGTTGCTGGTGATTTGGATGTTTTTTTCTTTTTCTTTTTTTTTCATGCATTGTTCAGGATGCTGTTGATCTGTTTCATCAGACTTCAATTCAGATGGATTTTGGTCTGATACATTTGTGTTGTTTGTATCTGTGGGAAGTTCAGCATTTTTGCTGATTTCCTCAGTATGTGTTATGTCTAATAAGTTTTCGGTGGATTGTGATAGCACAATCTCCTCACCTTTCTCAGATTCAGATTCACTTGCTTCATCTGACTCTTCGGACGACACATCTGACTCAGCTTGACTGTTCTTATCAAACTCAGCTGTGCAGTCTTTAGAGATATGACCATTTGTACCGCACGTCTTGCACTTCCAGTCATTGGTACATTCTGATTTTTTATGACCTTTTTGCAGGCATTTGGTACATTCAATTTCAGCATTTTGGTTTGTTTGACCCTTGTAGAAAATCAGTCCACGGTATTTGCCAATTTTGACATTTCTTGGAATTGTGATATCGAAGGGTTCGACATAAAAGATCCTGTCGCCTGTTTGACAATTTGTCACAAACCCATCAATCCGAAGTCTCTCTCTTTGGTAATTAAGTACCTCGAGGTGCCAATTTTGCAGGTATCTAATTAATTGTCCATCATCAGCAGATAATGGAATATTCTTTATTCTAATTCGAACTGTGGTTGGGCTTTCTTTCTCAACATATTTAGGGTTTCTTGGGTAAACCTCGATGCGTTTTTTCCGAACTGTGATGGAGCTTACCTGTCTTCTTCACTGTCTGGATATATACGCCATACCCCTCCAATGACTCTCTGAAGTCCATTTAAATGGTTAGCAGGTATTGTGAGATCAATTCATTTGAATAACTCGGTATGTGTAAGATAATTGTTTTTATCAGGTTTTGAACTACCGAAAATGTCTGATTCTAATATAAAAACCGGCTTGACGTTGAAGTATTCCGCATCAGGTTCTGCATTATCTTTATGTGTGTTGTTGTTATGTTTAAGTGCCATAGCATAGGAGTCCGCCATTTTTTCACTGGCCGGATTTTCACTATCTTGACCACTCATGGTACAAAGTAGAAAACTGTTATGTTTTGAACTATACTAATAAACAGATAGTTTCTGGAAGGTTAATTATCGTTTTGTTTGTTGCTGGTATGGGTAGAGTGACTCTCACATATGTACATTACTATTAATTTTTGTTATTTTTCCGGAGCTTGGAAAACCGTGGTCAGCCATTCAAACCGGAACCCGGGAGGTGATAAACTTAACAAGAAATAATTTACGTGATTCGTTATCATATTCACATTTTATGCTAGCTCATTTTAAACAAGCTAAAACAATTACAGCATCATCCGTTTTTTTTTTACCGATTACCTCTAATCAAAAGAGCACACTGTTTACAGGGGAGGTCATATTTTGTTACCAGTTCGCCCACTGTGTGTATGACCGTCAAAGAGACAATTGACATAGCTGTTTGAAACAGTAAGTCAGTGTCTCTTTGAGAGGAGACATAGTTATCGTATCAATTTCTGTTATTTTCTCAATAGAGTACAAAGGCTGATAAGATTTTGAGGGAGTGTTTGGTTTTTGAATAATTCCTAGTCAGGAGTGAATTTTGACTGTCAAAGAGACAATTGACATAGATGGTTGGCACTCAGGACCTTTTAGAGAGGAGACCCAGTATCTAATTATGTTCTCTTTTTTTTCTCCATACAGTCCAAAAGCTGGTAGGGTTTTTAGGTAGTCTTGTTTTTTTTAGATTCCAAATCAGTAGTTAAGTTTTACTTCCAACGTCTAATTGGTTCAATAAATATCGTATGGAGATATCCGCCTCAAACTAAAAGTCAGACATGTACTTTAAAAGTCAATCTCCATTTTGTTCCCTGACGGTTGTATATTAAAATATCGTTTTTGTCTATGAAGATGTGGTGTGAGTGCTAATGAGACAACTCTCCATTCAAGTCACAGTTAATAAAAGTAAACCTTAAAGGTCAAGGTACGGTCTTCAACACGGAGCTTAGACTCACACCGAACAGCAAGCTATAAAGGCCCAAAATATTAATAGTGTAAAGCATTCAAATGGGAAAACCAACGGTCTAATTATTATAATAAACGAAAACGAGAAACACTTATGAACCATATAAACAAACCAAAACCACTGAACATCAGATACCTGACTTATGACAGGTGAAAAACATTTCCAGCGCGATTAAACGTGTAAATGGTACCAAACCTTTTCCCTTTTCTAAAACAGCAGTATAACATCACAACTCAGAAATAGACACTATACAATATCAATGGGAATGTTTAACTCAATCAAAAAACGATTTGATATATGTTCAGTTACGTAGATACAAACAGCCTTGTGACGTTCGATGTAAACTTTAGCATGACGTACTCACGTCAATGCTAGATGCACTTGTATATAGTTCCATGTAGAACTAATATTGACGCATACAATCAATGATGTCAGCCATCTATAGCGCATCGTAGACCTCATCATGACGAACAAACATCAATGCGAGTAGCCCCGTGTAATGTCATTTTGTGCTGATTAGCACAGACACATGTCAATATCAATATCCATACGGTACAATGTTGATCACATTAGGACATGCATAAGCGTGGAATGACGAACACTGCCTTGTATAGTGTAAAGTAGAAATCATTATGAGAAACTGTCGGCAATGGCAGCACCTGCGAATAGTGCCGTGTAGTATATATAAAACAGTAGCGATACAGTATGACTGTTAAGGGCTTACAATGTCGGATACACGTCAATTTAAGTAGATATGCTTAATGCATTAAAGCTCATCACCACGAACAAACATCAATCCGATATGCCATGTAGTACTTTGAATAACTTACCATATCAGACACATGTTAATGCACGTAGCCGTGCAGAATCATGTTCAGCTTATTGTGGAGGTTTAGAAGTCAAGAAAATCACTTGTCTGATAATTTTGCATTACACTGAAAATTAAAGTGTTGATAGAAATACAAAAGAGGGACGAAAGATACCAGAGAGAGAGTCAAACTCATAAATCCAAAATAAACTGAAAACGCCATGGTTAAAATTGAAAAAGGACAAACAGACAAACAAAAGTACACATGACACAACATAGAAAACTAAAGAATAAACAACACAAACTCCACCAAAAACTAGGGATGATCTCAGGTGCTCCGGACGGGTAAGCAGACCCTGCTCCACATGTAGCACCCGTTGTGTTGCTAATGAGATAACAAATCCGGTAAATAGTCTAATTCGGTAGGTCACATTTATGAATGGGAAGGGAATTGTAGTTACGACGTAAGGAACATATCCGATATCATTTATGAAACGGTTATTCCATAACGGTCAACCAACTCATGATTGCGTCCGTAAAATTTACGAAGAGATGATTTCAACTTAACTATTTGAAACTCTTGATTTAATAGCCTCCTTGTGAGCAACAACTCTCTATCAAGAAAATCATGATAGGAAATGCAAGCACGGGAATATCGTATCAATTGGGTGATATTTACACCGTATGCAGCTGCTGGAATGTTGCTACTTCGAAATGGAAAGTTCACAATTGGAAAGCTGAATTCATCTCATTTGTCGTAAAGTTTTGTTTTCAATCGAGCCTAATTGTCAATTTCTAGATGAAAGTCAAGATATGAAGCCGACTTAACTGTATCTGTAGTATCCTTTATCTCCAATTCGATGGGATAAATGCGTTCCACATAGTCACCAAATTTTGAATTGTTTAGTGAAAGAACATCATCTACATGTATATGAGATACGCAGACTTAAAAGATATTGCTGACTTCTTATCTTTCATCCTAAGACGTTCCTGTATGAAGTCAGCCTCGTAATAATAAAGAAACAAGTCGGCATGAAGACGGACACAATTCTTTCCCATAAGAATGCCGAAAGTCTGTCGAAAAACACATCTTCCGAACGTAACAAATATGTTGTCAAGCAAGAAATCAAGCATCTTGATAATATCAGTTTCAGAGATTTTTTTTGTTTGAATCAGAGTGATCCTTTACAAAGTACAAGTGTTTCTTTACAAAATCTTTGCAAGTGTTTCTGTTAAAAGATCTAATGATTAGTAACATACAGCAGACTTGGGGTCAATTACATTGGAATGTAATTAATTAAATTACACATTACATTGCAAAAATGATCAATTACACTAATTACACATTACATAGTTTTTGAAATGTAATTAATTAAATTACAATTACTTTACTAAAGTAATTAATTAAATTACAATTACTTTACTAAAGTAATTAATTAAATTACAATTACTTTACTAAAGTAATTAATTAAATTACACATTACATTTTATCATAATATTTTATTAACAATATTATACATGTATATAAAATCCATGTGTAAAATATGCATGACGTACTGATATGCATAGTTTAAGCGTTGCATTTGATAATCATTAGTAATTTTAATGTTTTGTCATTTAGTCTGCATATCTGCATATCTCTGGTCTGAACACTTTGACAGCAAATTCTAAAGTTTTTCGACAGGAGCTTATGTGGCAGATATTGCTTGATCAGAAGATGGAAGTTCCGTGATTAGAAGATGTGTTGATAGGAGAGGGAATTTGTTCATAATTACTTGCCAATACATTAAGGGGTATTTTGACATCTCAGAAATGAAATCATTTAAATATAGCATAAGATAAATAAAGAAATTATAAATAAATTAAAAGTTTGGTTTTTTTTACTTTAAAAATATTAAATAGTGTGCTTGTTCCAATATTGAAAACAATTCTTAGTACAAACAATGTACATAATGTCTAAATATTAGCAATACATGTATTTCACTAATTAGATAAAAATACATGTAAAAGTGGCATTGTCCCTTGACATTTTAATCTGATTAATTGCTGTTTGTTTTTACAGCTATTAATTTTTATTTCTATAATCCTTTTGTGTATACTAATTTGACAAAATGATTGTGTGCAGTGATATTAAATTCTAATTACCTGTATAAGAAAAAAAATTCACTGTGACACATTTTTTTTTGGTTTTGTTTAATGTGGTGGCTAATAACTTATCAATCTATTTAGTTAACAAAGATCTTTCTAAAAAACTGAACAACACATATATAAATTTTCTGACATTTTTTTTTAATTATAAGACTATTCAGAATAAAATTTCTGTAGGTCAAATAAATAATATAAAAACTTCAGAATAAATTACAGACTTCATATATTAAAGAAGTATGTGATATCAATATTTTAGAAATAAATATAATTTAACAATTGATATTATTAAACACAAATCCTTATCTTTAACACAATAAAAGTACATGTAATTGAAATGTAATTCAAAAGTAATTGAGCATTACATGCTTTTTTCAATGTAATTAATTAAATTACCATTACATGTAATTAAAAAATGCTCAATTATACATTACGTTCAATTACATGGAAAATTGTAATGCATTACACTTAATTACCATTACATTTTCAATTACCCCATCCCTGACATACAGTCATATTTACCTATACATGACGAATACAATTCGATGCACATAGCCTTATATAGTACCTTGTAAACTTCAGCATAACGAACAAACGTCAATGTAAAAATCCCTGTGTATTACTATGTAGAGCAAATTTTCACGGTTACACGTCAATGATCGCAGCTATCTTTAATGCATCGTAGAGCTCATCATGACGGACAAACATCAATGCGAATAGCCCATGTAATGTCATGCTGAGCTGACAAGAACAGACAAACGTCAATAGAAAAGCAGTTTCTCGTACATCTCAGTTGGACAGACACATGGGTGAGGAATGTCGGGAAAATGCCAATGCGAGTGACCATGTATAGTGCCAAGAAGAGCCCATGATGAAGGATAGCCGTAAATGAGAGCACCCGTGTTTAGTGGTGCTTTTGTAGACCTTATCATGAAGGACAAATATCAACATGAGTAGCCATGTATAGCACAACTATAAGTTAAGCATGAATAAGACATGTCCTAGCTATAAAGTACTACTAAGAGCTCACAATGACGGACTCAAGTCAATTCAAGTAGTCATGTATAAGGCATTCTAGAGCCCATTATCACACACAAACATCAACACGAAATTCCATGTAGAACTTTGAAGAGCTTACCATAACAGACACATGTTAATGCATATAGATATGCATTTTCATGTTCAGCTCGTCATGAAGATTTAGAAGTCAAAAAGATACCTTGTCTGATAACACATCATTATTTACTCATATTGAAAAACAAATGTTTGAATCAACATGAAAGTATTTCTGTAATTTGTTCGTAAATGTCAGGATATTTTAGTTCTATTAATGCCTTTTCTTTTATTTGTATAATCGAATATGTATTAAAAACACTTTGTTGCACATGAATAAGTAAAAGCATTAAAATGGTACATTCGACTTCAAAAAATGTAAAACTAAAAATAATAACTGGCTATTACATTATACTGCTCTGTTTTCCTTTTATCTTCATTTTAAGGTTCGTTTGTATCTTCTTGTCTAAAAAAAAAGATGTCTTCTTGTTTACATTCATCATCATTTGTATAAAAAAAAACGGTTTAAAGATTTTCATTTAGCAAAACAATTTTATATATCACACTACCATTGTCTTTAATTGATTCATCGAGTGACTTTAAAGTATTATTATTTCTTTGTTCTGAAATTTACGTGTCTAGACTTTCAAAGCTTTCGCTTATTTGAAGTTAAAAACAATGTTTTTTTGCTTGGTTTTCATTTTGAAATTAAGAGCCTGTGTCAGTTCATATTTTCCTGCAAAAGTAATTTTTTGTACGAAATCTACGTTGAAGTATTGTAGCTGGTTTTGAAATATAAATATAAAGGGTAAGTGGTTTTCTTCCTTATTGAAATGACTTCAATTGTACGTTCTTCGTTTCTTCAAATGAGACGATAAACACATGAGTTGAATACCATAACACATTTCTTCAAATTTAGACTCATTATCTCTAAATCATAAATCTGATATCAAGTACAATCCACGTAGCATTTTAAGAATTTACTTGATATATAATAAACAAATTTGTTAAAGGGCAAATGTAATAGAGGAATAGGAGCTCCCGTCCATTCTATAGAACTGCATTTGATTAATGCACAGACATCTATTAACGTTATCGTGCCAAACCTCTCCCCTTTTAAAAATCAAATGTCTGTACCTGGTTATTGTTTCATGAAATTAGTGTATGTTTTACTGGTATACGGTAAATGGTCAGTATATATATATCGTATATTTGAACTGGATAGAGTTAACATTTAGGCAATTAGTTAGATATTTGTCACTGAACTTTGAACAACAATCAATCAAAGCTTTACTACCAATAATAATTACATTTTTTTAACAACTATAGGGTGTTTTGCTGTCGGTATTCGAATTTACAGATAACAGAACCAAATCTTGACACTTAATTCATTTATAAAAACCTTGAAGTTTTGAAGAGTTTCCATAATTTTAATCAAAATATCCAAACGATCTGACAAAATTAGGAAAAGTAACTACAATTTGTCTTTGTTTATAGACTCCCTTTCTGCGATTTATAAGAGTTGCCAAATGACCACAGTACCGAGTTATTGGGACAATAATGTGAAACAAATGAACCCAGTAGACTTTTTGTCACTTAAATTCCACACAACAGAAATAAATAAAGAAGTGAAAATGACAATACCTGTATATATACTTTGATCAAGGTCATATTTTTCTCTACATTTTTATGGCGTTTTTACAATACATTCTTGTAAACTGATTCATAATTTAGTCTTCTTTACATGATTTCTTTATTCATCTATATTGACTTTAAACTAGCTGTAAGTAATAGCGGTGTTTTAGTTGTTGTTTTAAGATGTATGAATACCCTCTCACGTCCGGTACATTTTTATGTTTTTGCTTTGTGTCGATATAATGAGTTGAGTCTTTTTGAACTGATCTTTAAAGTTTGTCCTTTTTTTGTGTTGTTACACCTTTGTCTCAGGTCTGGGAGGGTTCAGCGCTAACAAACATGTTCCAAACCACACAACGTTTATCTTTTTTCGGCAAATGTGCTTTTATAGAAAATGCAGTTAATTTCATGGTCTAATATTTTCCTTGTCGGGGCCTTTTATACCTGACTATCCCTCGATTGTTTTTCTCACCATGTGTATAGTTGCTTAAATCCACATCATTTGCATTCGACTGGACAGTTAACTCATTGGAAATAACACTACATCTCCATATATTCATATCTTTATGTAAAAAATTGTTTCCAACGGTGGTATCACTTTTTGAAGTTATACCAAGAGGTTCATTGATGACTATAAGTATTGGTTTCAGCCAGAAAAATAAATCAAAATGAAGTTATCCTTAGTGTTTGCTGGGGTAGGTTTAAAAATGTAACGATATCTAAACAGACAATGTGTATTAGTATTTACAATGGCAGCATAACGGGTGAAACATCTGAATTAGACTATGAATATACTTTGATCACCACTGGATTTTCGTCGGGTTTGTATTACGTAGTCTTTGTGGTTTAATGTTGAGTTTCATGGACTGCTGTTGTCTTTTGTTTAGAGACCAAGGGGCTGTGAAATGTTATTTATTATTTTCACGATAATTATACGTTTGTTCCTACGGACAAAGCTGATTATCTTTGCATGTAATTCGTACTATTACGAATGGCTTGTTAAGGAATTAGGAATAAATTAACACTCAGGAAATCCCACATACAAAACCATATCATTTGACAAGAATAAGATTTTGGCCAATCATAAGTCATTCGTGTTTTCAACGAAGACTAAATTGAAGAAAAACTTCACAAAATTCCGTACAAACAACGGTGCATTGCCGGCTCATCTGCATGTTCGACTTAAGAATTGTCTAGTGTTAGATTGACAAATATTCTTTCTGAAGTGAAAGAGAGGGTCTTCAAAAATACTGTGAAACTGTTTACTCGCGTAGTGGTAATAACAAGACAGCAATCGTACTTGCAATGTGAAAAGGGGTGAATATAAGTTATACAACTCGCAGACATGGGGTCAATTACATTTGAAAGTAATTAATTACATTCAATTACAATTACAAAATCTTCAATTAAATTACACATTACATTTGACTTTTTTTACCAATGTAATTAATTACATTCCAACTACTTGGCAAATGTAATTAATTACTTCAATTACATTTGAAAGGAAATTTAAGATAAAACATTGAAAACATGCATTTATTCTATGATATGTACATAAGTATTATACATTGCTCTATAGTTATAACAATTAGACAGTGTTCAACTAGTATATACATTTTTGTATTGTGTCATATAACTTATTTAAGCATTTTCCCATTACATTTGACCATCATCAGCTTTTCAAATGTTCCATCAGCCAGTCTGCACCTTTCCGGCCTAAATGTTTTTCCAGCAGTGCTAAATAAGCGTTCAACTGGTGCAGATGTGGCTGGAATAGCTAAATATTGCACTGCTAACTTTCTTCTAGGCACTTGATACTTAGTGTCAGCTTTTTCCATCAAGTTTTTAAATTCTCCACTTTCGACAATAGAGAGTGGTAAAAGATCCCCAGCTATGAACATTATAAGAGCATTTGTCATTTCTAACTGTTTTGGATCAGACGGTGAATATTTTACACTTTTTTTTATGCATTGTGTCAATGTTGGTTGAATTTCTTTATTCTCAGAATGCAGAATGTACAAATCTCTGTGTTTTCTCTGAAAATTACAAAAGGCCTTATTTAATATCTTGAAAATATTAAATTGTTTTAATTTACCTATTGAAATTTTACATTTATTTAAATTTATTTGATTGTAAATGATACAAAAAAAGAGCACTATTTTTTATTTTTTGAAATGATTTTCATTTTTATCCCAGCTTATTCAAATTATTTATCTTAAATAAGTGATTTAGAAATCTGACTTCTTAAAACAAAAATAAACTTTAGTTTTAATCACAACTAATTAATTTAATAAACAAAATGTTTTCCAAATTTAAATGTAAGCTATTAGAGGATATAAGATAAATGAAATCTGATTAGAAATGAAAAAGAAGCATTATGAATTTATTAATTTTTAAAATTCTTATATAGTATTACCTTCATATGTGTAACAAAGTTGGATGTAACTTTATAACTTCCACTAATGAGGGTGCCACAATGCATACATTTTCCTTTGAAAGTATTTCCATTTTGGAAGTCATCAGGAACAGTAAAATGTTCCAGTACACTCTTGGAGCTCATTTTTAAATCTGATAAAATGTTTTCTTTCAACATTCATATATATAGTGAACAAATTTTGCAAGTGAGATTTTGTCATATGCATTATCCCTTCAAGAATTTAAACATGTACCTATAGGCCCTAGGGGTATATTTATCTCTCTCTAATTAGCCTTATATCTGTTTAACATAACTGTTATAAAAACAGTCATTATATAGTTTGTAATAAAACAAATAGCCAGAGGTTATATTTATTGGTTATTTAAGTCCTTGAATAAAGTTAATTATGTTAAATCAATGTCTTAAAATATCTATCTAAATCTACTAATTAAGGTCAAGACAGTGACTTCCTAGTGGTTTCTTTTAAAATTATGGCATGTGTCTACATTTTTTTTATCATTCAATACAAAATGAAGAATCTACCATGGTTGTGTTAATACAGAAAGTATACTGTGAAGGCTTTTCTTTGTCAGCTTACAACATTTGTTAAGATTATTGCTTTTAATAATTTTTTGAGAAAACACAAGATTTAATCTTTTGATCCAAAATTTCAAATGTAATTGACTTGTAATTGAAAAGTAATTGTCAATTACAGGCAATTTTGGCTATGTAATTAATTACATTCAATTACATGTAATTGAAAAAATGCTCAATTACACATTACATTCAATTACATGATAAATTGTAATTAATTACAGTCAATTACAATTACATATTTCAATTACCCCATGTCTGACAACTCGTTCATGTGTTGTTTCCCAATCCACTATACATATATGTGTTTGAAACTTAAACCATGTGTAGATTCTAAAAAACTCTAAAAAACTTCTCTACAATTATAAAACTTGATGTTTTTTCTGAAATAATTTCTTTCAAAACTTTTTCAACCCCATGAAGAATTAAGAAAAAATCGTCTTAAAGAAAAAAACCAACAGTGATTTTCAGCATATAAACTCTAGCATACGCTATACATTGATTACTTGGAGATACCATACGGAATATTTTGTTTGCAGTGAACAAAAATATAAGACATGTTACACAACTAACAAGGGATCAGTATGCTTGAGTTTCTTACTGACAACATATTTGTTGAATTTGGAGGTAGATTTTTTTCAACAAATTATCGGCATTCCTATAGGAACGAACTGTGCGCCTCTCCTTGCCGACCTCTAAATAGTTGTATAATAATCGGAGTTCCTTCAGACACTTGTCAAATACAAGACAATAGAAGAAGCTAGGTCATTTGATTCCACATTCATACATTATGATGATGTGCTCTCAATTACCAAACCAAACTTTTCTTATTGGATTCGATATATACCCCAAAACTTGAAATTAAAGACACTGCTTCCTCCGCCTCATTTTTAGACTTCGAATGTCACATACACGGTCATATCAATACCAGCATCTATTCTAAATTCCAAATTTTAAATTCCCCTCACCTTAGTAGCAATATACCAACTTCACCTTCATATGGAATATACATCATCCACTTAATTGGTATCAAAGAGCATGCAGCAACTACCCAGACTTTGCAAAGCGTCATCAGTGTCTGAGCAGAAAGTTGATGAACCAGCTGGGGTATGTCAAGGAATGTCTTGTCCTCTTTCTAAGATAGAAGATACCGAGACTTTGTTGATTATTATTCTGTTCCAACTTCACAAATAATACAATGGTCTTTGAGTATAGATTCTGGGTACTGACTTTGGTTATATTCTTAATAACGTGTTATTTGGTGCAAGAAAATTGATACCGTTAATTTTATTACTATCACTGGGTCGATGCCTCTGCTGGTGGACTATTAGTCCCCGAGGGTATCACCAGCCCAGTAGCCAGTATTTCGGTACTGGCATGAAAATACGGATTTTTGTGTCATTAAAATTTGCTGTTACAAAATGATAGAAATTATTTTGAATTAAGGAATGTATCTCCCTCATGCAAAGCTCTGATTCCTTTCACGGATTTGGCTATACTTTTTTGACCTTTTGGATTATAGTTCTTCATCTTTTATATAAGCTTTGGATTTCAAATATTTTGGCCACGAGCATCACTGAAGAGACATGTATTGTCGAAATGTGCATCTGGTGCAACAAAATTGATACCGTTAATTTTATTACTATCACTGGGTCGATGCCTCTGCTGGTGGACTATTAGTCCCCGAGGGTATCACAAGCCCAGTAGCCAGTACTTCGGTACTGGCATGAAAATACGGATTTTTTTGTGTCATTAAAATTTGCTGTTACAAAATGATAGAAATTATTATAAATTAAGGAATGTATCTCCCTCATGCAAAGCTCTGATTCCTTTCACGGATTTGACTATACTTTTTTGACCTTTTGGATTATAGCTCTTCATCTTTTATATAAGCTTTGGATTTCAAATATTTTGGCCACGAGCATCACTGAAGAGACATGTATTGTCGAAATGCGCATCTGGTGCAAGAAAATTGATATCGTTAATTTTATTATAGTATTCTCTTATTTGTCTTTATGAATATTACTTTTACTGTTTAGTCTGTTCTTTAGGTGGTATTTATCTGACGTGGCTTTACATTTATAAATTCTATTATTGTTTTATTGTTCTATGATATTTTTTTGTATTCTTGTCTTTAAATGTGCTTGAAAATGATTCTTTATCCATTTTTGTGTTTCCTGGTTACTTATGACGATGCCATGTACTGATACATTCAAGCATTTAGGGGTTATGTTCTTCTCATATATGTTATGATGGTATGATACTAAACCCCTAACGGGAAGGATTGTGCCTGATGTTCATATGATGAAATCATAATCTTTCAGTTAGTTTAATTGAAGTCTGGAGCTGGCATGTCAGTTAACTGCTAGTAGTCTGTTGTTATTTATCTATTATTGTCATTTTGTTTATTTTCTTTGGTTACATCTTCTGACATCAGACTTGGACTTCTCTTGAACTGAATTTTAATGTGCGTATTGTTATGCGTTTACTTTTCTACATTGGCTAGAGGTATAGGGGGAGGGTTGAGATCTCACAAACATGTTTAACCCCGCCGCATTTTTGCGCCTGTCCCAAGTCAGGAGCCTCTGGCCTTTGTTAGTCTTGTATTATTTTAATTTTAGTTTCTTGTGTACAATTTGGAAATTAGTATGGCGTTCATTATCACTGAACTAGTATATATTTGTTTAGGGGGCCAGTTGAAGGACGCCCCCGGGTGCGGGAATTTTTCGCTACATTGAAGACCTGTTGGTGACCTTCTGCTCTTGTGTTTTTCTATGGTCGGTTTGTTGTCTCTTTGGCACATTTCTCATTTCCATTCTCAATATTATTGTGTTTTTTGTCTATGCTAATGTCTGTGTTTCGTTTTTACTAATGTGCTTTGTCTGTGTGCCTTTTTGTGTTTCTTTCTTGTATGTGACGTGTCTATGTACTTAAACATTTCGTCATTGTGTTATTGTACCATGTATTTTTTTGTTTATATATAAGTTTGTATTTATGGTCATAATAACACAACGTTAAGTGCTGTACATATAATTTTGACATTTTTACAGATTATGTCTGTTTGTTTTGTTCACACATCGTTGTTAATGTAATGGAATTGTTAACGAATGTAATACATGTGAGAGGTTTAGCTAGCTATTTAACAAGGTTCAATTCACCATTTTCTACATTAGAAAATGTCTGTACCAGGTCAGACATATGAAAGAGGGACGAAAGATACCAAAGGGACAGTCAAACTCATAAATCTAAAACAAACTGACAACGCCATGGCTAAAAATGAAAAGGACAAACAAACAAGAGCACACACGACACAACATAGAAAACTAAAGAATAAACAACACGAACCCCACCAAAAAACTAAAGAGATTTTTTTCCCCGTTTGATTAGGAACTTGCCGTTCTGAGTTTCCCTCGTAATTCATTTTTTTTTTTGTGAGTTTACTTGTTTTCGGTATCTTTCTTTCTCTTTTAAAGTATGTACATGAAAATGATTTACACTGATTTTGAAACATAAATTTGGGATGGCTTTTTTCATATGCTTTATATCGCTCTTGTACTCCAATGATCCAACAAGTTCGAAAAAAAGGCCGTCAATTGTCAAAGCATCCTCTGACTCAGTGACGCCATATCATCCCACTTTGTCATAATTTTTCAAATGTTTGAAAATCTTTCTGTAATAAGAAACTTCTGTAATAAAGACACTGATTTCATTTGAACCCAGTTAACTTATTTTTACAAGAACATATATATCCTTGACAAAGGGGATTATAACCTATGACCATTGTATTCTACAATAAAATACAAAGGGGTAATAGGGGTTACTTTTCCAGCACTTTTATAAACAGATTACTGCGCATGCATTGGGTTCCTGCATTTTATACAAGTATCATTTTTTGAACATATAATAAAAAGTAAAGTTAACGTGGATTTTGTTAAAACGACAAACTATGCAAATGTGTTATACTTCTACATGTTCTAATAGCTTATAGATGAGAAAAGTAAGTAACATTCAAAGCAAATAATTTCATCTGAACATGTTACGAAATAAAGTATTAGTATTATATCATGAAATTTGATAGGCAATGATTTACAATAAAGAAATTTCTGAAAAGTGAACAAAACAAAAGTAAGCTGGTTGAGATATTATATCGTTGTGTTGCAAAGAATGTTTCCTTCGTCTAGGGTTTTAATAAGATATTATACATTCAAAATATCCGTTTGCGTTTTCGTTTTCAATTGCAATGATTTAAACCCAAACTTTAATTTAATACAAGTACAACAAATAGTCATAATGATAAATCAACGAAACTGTATCTGTTTTGCAATTGAAATTGTACGTGACTGTCATATCACCAATAAATGACTTTTGTACATATCACATGTTAATAGATTTTAGATTTAGTATTACTGTGTTTGACTAAATCAATACTTTAAATGCTTGTGGGTGATTTTTGTTTAGAATAACTTATTGTAAAATGATATAAAGTAATACCATCAGATTTTAGACTTTAATTTTCAATTCGTTCCAAATTAAAATAAAAAATCTGACCATTTAGCTTGAAAACTGTCAGTTTTAATTTTATTCAGTAAAATCAACGGAACCTTTCTTTATGTCACCTCCTCAATCTAATTAATTTATCTCTGTAATCATTTAAAATGCCCAAAACAAATACATCTATACGTTATTATGAACTTACTGTTAAAGGGGACCACGAAGGGAGTCAGTATTTATGTTTTAAATTATCGCTCTTTATACACAAACAGAACGTCTACTGATATCACTATTAGCGTGTTGAAAAATTATATATTTATCGGGTTAAGATTCAATGATACAGTTGTTGTTTTAAAACTCAATACTATTAGATATACCTTATGACAACAAATACAATTGTGATAAGAACAACACATCATATTTATCTTGTCATTTCAAGTACCAGCTTTCTGACCTGTAGGATGGTAAGTTTGAATGTTTTCCCAATTAACATTAATATGTATTAGTATTCAAAATTTGTGTAAAAGCTATGAAAAAGACAATACAAATAGAAATTTTATGAATCTATTTCTAGATAGTTTTACATTTGAAACAGTTAATTGTTATACTACTGAATACAAAATGTATTTGACATTAGGAAGGGGTGCAGTATTTTTAAGCTGTCCTTACGCGCGGTGTAATTGTTGTATATTTTGGTTGGATGATTTTAGCTTAGTACGGATGACATTTTTTTGTATTTTGATATAGTTGAATATTAGTTCAGTAATTCGTTCATGTTTTGTAATTAAATTAGGCCGTTAGTTTTCTCGTTTGTCATTTCGGGGCTTTTTATAGCTGACCTTTCGGTATGGGCTTTGCGGTGACCTATAGTTGTTAATATCTGTGTCATTTTGGTCTCTTGATGAGAGTAAGTCTTATTGGCAATTATACCACATCTTCTTTTTTTATATTCATCTAGATAATTTTTGTAAACTGCAGTTTCAGAGGTTACCCTATGTAAAGATTAGTTTAAAACACCGATGATCAACCCCTTAACATGTTGGTGTAATATAACATTCTATACTCTTCTCGTTTTATTTAAACAGTCAAACTACGTTGGCTGTATATTTCTATGTCATATAAATAAACTCATCATATATACCAGTATTAAATTTTGTATTTACGCCAGACGCACTGTTCATCTACAAAAGACTCAACGGTGACGACGCTCGAATTCAAAAGAATTAAAAAGGCCAAATAAAGTACGAAGTCGACGATCATTGAGGACCAACATTCTCAAAATTTTGCCAAATACAGATTAGATAATCTATTCTTGAGGTAGAGAAGCCTCAGTATTTCAAAAATTTTAAAGTTTTGTAAACAGTTAAGTGACTGACCCGATATCTCCTCTCCTCGTGCATATTTTAACAGTAGTTGACGGAACTATAATTATTTACGATGACGACCTCTTTGACCTGGTATTGTTTCCAATGTAAACAACGAAGCATGGAACAACTCAAACGTATATCTTTTACAATTGCTGGTAAAATATATTTAACTTGTTAATATTTTTGTTTTATATTAATATATCATTCTGCATTATGCTTATTGTTGATATTTTAGTCCATACTTTAGCGAATTTATTCACCATCGACTTGGTGTCAACATATCACATTTGATTGTGTTATGATATTACTCCGCAAATTATGAGGCCCCTTCAAAGCGTGATTATTCTTAATATTTCAATTAAAAAAAATACACAATACACACCAATTGAGAGTATTTTTTACATTGCAGTTTAATGACAATAAAAGTGCAATGACTTAACGATATATGAATTCACCACGAAACGGGGGAAGAGTTCGGCAGATCTTCGCATTTCCCTGTTTCTTAGCCTCATTTGAATGTCGTTGATTTATCAAGTCAATACACTATTATTGTCTATGACATAGTACATTAATTCGATAAATGTTTTTAGAAATAAATAACGCAACTTAATTAGCATGGATAGGTTACAGATAATGACAAGTTATTTGATGATTAACATGATTCACTCCGATTCTATCTTTTTTTCTAAAGGAGTATTATCGATAAGGTCACATTATAGTACTATGGAGTACATTTTTTATCAAGTAGGATACCATGAAAATCATCATATTATATAGTGTGTCAAGTCAACTGATAACATAGATAGATTGGGGATGGCAGAATCTGGTGAGGACGTGGTACAACCTATAGATGAGGCAGACAATCGGTCATTTAAAAGTAGTCAGACAGATCTACAGTCATTATCGAGTCCAAAGACAGGTATTATCTATTTACTTTTTTTCTAGAGTTAAGGTCAAAACAAAAATTTTAAAAATTATCCGGCGTATATCTGATATTTTTTTAAAACCATTGGTAAGCTTTTACCAACAATGGTTAATTTGTTTCTTTTAATATTTTGTTTTATAATATAACGAATGTCAATCGACATTTACAGAACCCTATGTGTATATATCTATGTGTATATATAATACCAAGCAAGATTTGTCCATCAGAGCTATGAAGCTTATGTGGTTATACGGACACATGGTATATTGATCCTGAAAATGATTTCTATATTATATCGATTTATTTCTTAAGTGTTGCAAAAGTAATACGTAACTTTGCTGAACTTACAAAACTTTTTATTGCAGAATGTCAAGGGAGGAGCACATATAGTTGGTCAAATAAACCACAACCGTAAGTTGTTTTTTTTTGGCTAGCCACATAACCAGATTCAATCCAACATTTGTTTTTTTTTTTAAATTTCCTTTACCAAGTCAGGATAACGGCAGTTGTTATGTTAAAATTGATAGGTTCAAAAATAATTCATCATTAATGTTGTGACATCGACAGCGTTGCTTATTCTTTAGTTTTCTAGTTTGTGTCTTATGTACTATAATTTGTTTGTTTTGCCTTGTTTTACCTTTTTAACCATGGCATCATCAGTTTGTTATCGATCATTAAGTTTGGTATTTTTTGCACATCTTTTGTTAGAAAAATATGATCTTCATCTCGATTGCACTACATCACGCTTGTGTCAATGTTAAACACTAATTTACAACTTGTAGTACGGTGACCAGACGAAATGTTGTAAAAGTTTAATCGTCGAACATAATATATTGCTATATTATATATCATTGGATTCGGCAAAATAAGTACTTTTATAATATCGATGTCGTCAAAAAGAAATTTGGTAACAGTTTTGCATAAATTAAGGTCAAAAATCAACATACTGTTTTCTTTTTTTCCGTCTCTATTTTCAAAATTGAACGATATAGACAGCATTTTGTGTTAAATTTCAGATACAGACATCTTTTCAAATCAATTGTCAATGAATTATCGCGAATTAAATATCGATAATGGAATTTGATGTACCAATCTTTTGAATCGTTTAACGTTTTTGTCAGCGTGCTTCTGCAATAATAAAGTGTCAAATGTAGATAGTAGTACGCTGATGATTCAACGTCAGTCTAACAGGTTTTGTCAAACTATTGAGTTTATAGCAATCGTTTGAAGTTTAATATTTGTAATGATTATTGTCAATCATCGATATTGTCTTCAAAACAATAATCTAATTGCCTTATGCCACTTACTGACTTAGTTTAAAGGGATTAAAAAAAAGGGACGAAAGATACCAAAGGGACAGTCAAACTCATAAATCTAAAACAAACTGACAACGCCATGGCTAAAAATGAAAAAGACAAACAGAAAAACTATAGTACACATGACAAAACATAGAAAACTAAAGAATAAACAACACGAACCCCACCAAAAACTAGGGGTGATCTCAGGTGCTCCGGAAGGGTAAGCAGATCCTGCTCCACATGTGGCACCCGTTAAATCATGAGATCTACAACATTATCAACATCTTGTTGTATATTATATTCACGGTACCATAGGCCTATGAAAAATGAACAACAAATTCATTAACATTGTTTTCCTAAAAAAAAGAAAATATTCTGTAACGGCAGAAACTAAGGTTAAACGTAGTTTTACCTGTATTTTCTACAACCGGCAATAATACGCGTGCGTAAGACACAGAAGAGGTCCGTTTATGTGTGATGGTGAGAAGTATGAATATTCCGTACTGTCTTGTCGGAATTTGCTCCATACATCTAATCACTCATGTAGAGAGTGCATTACAAAACCTTTCAGAGGGTTTTATCTATTATCATTCTCAATATAAAAGAAGGATTTACAATTGGATGAAATGCAATCAATAATTCTCAATTCTGTGGATGTGATTGTGGATTTATAAATATTTATGATAAAAATTTAAAAGAATTTAGTTGTATGAAGGATGGTACAAATCTAAATAATGGACAAAATACAAAAAAAGTATAACAACAAAAAATTCGAAGGAAAATGTAAAACTAGCACATTAAATAAAGGCAACAGTAGTATACTGCTGTTCAACATTCATAAATCGATAGAGAAAAAAAAATCAGGGTTACAAACTAAAACTAAGGAAAACGTATCAAATATAAGAGAACTACGACACCACAGAGACACAACACCGAAATGTAACATTAAACGCTATGAATCAACGGACCGAATAAACATTTGTAGCTTTTTGAAAAGAACAGGTGTAGAAACAATTTAATGAGGAACCATTAAAAAAAATGTTAACTTGCCTCAACAAAATTTTCAGATGTCTTGCTATTCCAATCAGTGGTTGCATCAACCGTTTGTTTAAGTTGTTAGTCAGGTCTGTCTAAGGTGAACCTCTAATACATTGTTAATGGTATATATGCAGGTTCAAATTACTTTAATTAATCCATTTGCAAGAAATTAATTTGGAACTGGTCTATCATGTAAGGCTTGGTCTCCATCTGCCAATAACCCATCTTGAAGTGTGTGATTAACTTAGTTGAAGGGGAGCGTCTTCTGGAAGGTCAATATAATGTGGTAAGCAGTTGTATGCAGTATTTGCATATCTAAATCTTTTGGTCATGGTGATGTCAGTTTAATTTCTATCTATGAGTTTGAATATGTTCCTCGGGTATCTTTCGCCCCTCTTCTGAAAAGTTTGCATGTCACAGACTAAAGTGTTGCCATTTTTATTTCAACATTTACATATTATACTATCAGATGATATACATATCTCTGGGTCAAAATGTTGTTTTCCAACCATGTAAATTGGAAAAATCTAACACATGGTTTTAAATTCAAATTATATTAATATTTAGAATGTCATCGGAACTTTTTCTCTCAGTCTCTCAGGTCACATGATCCTTAAGTTATGTTACATATCTTAGGCCGTGTTCACACCAAATTTCATGTACAGTAAACTTGTTTACAATTAGTTTAATGAACTGGACATTGGTTTCACATTAAATTTGTTCACATCTGTACACCTTGTTTAATTACCTGTACATAAGATTTGTTCACATTTGTAAACTCTATGTCATTTAAATGTTCATTTCGTAGAATCGAATGAAACATTTTCGGACAACTTTTCTAGCAGTAAGGGAACGACCATTTGACTCGGGATGGAAATATTCCGAACCCCAATTGGATAAAGAAAACAATTCCGGTTCTACAGATGATAAAAAATATTCTGAATCAAGAGTTTCCCCATACATTATAGTGTTAAATGTTGAAGAAAAAAAAATTGATTACCAGCATCGAAAAAAAAACGGAATAAAACGTTTGCGCGGCAAAATTCTGACTCAAATAAATAAACAAAATACCCCCCCCCCTTTTTTTTTAAGTTAAATGGTTGCTTCTTTATGAAAGCCATTTTGATGATTTGCAGTAGTTTAAAGATACTAAAGATGTCTCGATTAAGCATTAGAAAACGTAGGCTGCAACAGCGTGCTTACAGACGAAGAAGAAGGATTGAGATATTAGGGATCACTATATTTCTGTCTTTTCTGTTTGTTCAAATGGTATTTCTTCTCCAAGAAGTATTTGGTAAAGGGAGTGGGTAATGTTTTTTTTTCTTTTTAAGTGTAATTTCACGGATCCGAGATACTAGACAAACAATACATTTATCTCACACTTTTTAAGTAATTTTATGAGTGAATCGTTGTTTGAGTAAAGACCAGTGGCAAATATTTCTGTGTAAGTTAAGTCAATTCGGAAAGACTTTAATTTTCAAATGAATTATGTGTTCAGCAATGATGCTGCTTTGGGTCTTGATAAGGGCTTAATAAAGCTACGTTAAGTTTTATTTCTAAACAAAACAAATAAATATATCAAGTTGAGACAAATATTTCTGTAAAGAACTTCATAAATAATTGCTATAAATATCAAATTTTATTAAAAAATTGTTTCTTCCTTAAATATGCACGGTGAAACTAATGTTTTAAATGCCTAGTTTTGTGTACACTTAATCTACACACGGCCTACATCGAGTATCGACTGCATGTAGACAAAACATGATTTACACTACATGTAAACATTGAGTTTTATCAATGGGAACGTAATTTTGTTTAGTTTACGTGTGAGTTGCACTTACACAACACCGAGTTTAGGTCAATGTGAACACGGCCTTATATTTACAGAAAACCATCAGAAGAAGACAACTTGTTACAAGCAGCGTGTACTATTCTCTATACTGTACCTAGGGCTATTGAACACTACATAGACAGAGAGTACAAAGGTGGTTTTCTCCAAGCTATCCGTGATTATAAAGATCAGCTGAAGACTAAACTCAGATTAGAGGAATGGGATTTACTCAGCCAACAAATAGGTACATTACTTACATGAATCATGTCTCACAAAACGTACCTTACGTTATCTATGTTGTGTCTTCTGTTCTATTTTTTGTCTGTTTGTTTTTGTTTTTTTTATTTTTTAGCCATTGCGTTGTCAGTTTATTTTTGATCTATGCATTTGACTGTCCCTCTGGTATCTTTCGACCCTCTATTAACATGTTTCCAAGGTTCTTAGATTGTACTAAAACTGATAATAATTGAACAATAATTCTTCTGTAAATCATTTGCAAATGTAGTTGCTATGAATCTGAATGAGGTCAATTTTGAATCCTAGATCATATCAATTGGATACAATTGGATAATAAATAGATATAAAAGGAGAATAAAGCCTAACAAGAAATTTAGAGGCTTGTAAAGTCCAGATACATGTCTTTTCCGGACAGTCGATAAATAAACTTAAATTGTTTTAACTCAAGTTGATAATAGTGTGTTTGTCAATGAGACAATTATCCATAAGGATTTGCTGTGGCAGCCGGTTGTACGAACGTTTCATTAAATTTAGCAACTCATTAAAGGGTAATTAGCGTGTCATTGACAATGGAGTAAAAGTTCATTAAAGTGTCATTAAAAATCAATTTATTTAATGATGCACAGGGGCCATCATTAAGCGTTCATTAGCAATAACAAATGGCAGGCAATGTTTTGTTTGCCCAACTTGGATGCAAAAACATGACCGCATTGACAGAGAACGGGTTGACCATTAAGATCAAATATGATTAAATGCGCGACGAGGAAGTTAAAAGGTGGTATTTACAGAAATAGCAAAAAAAAAATATACACTTCCTATGTAATTTATTTAGAGAAAAATTACAGCAAGCAACCAACAGGCTCAAACAGTTTGCCTGCAAGTTCATTTCCCCCTGTCAAAATACTGTTTTAGTTTACTGTCATACTGAAATCCCCTGTATACAAAATGACATCATATAATATTTAGAATGGAAGCGATTACGAGCACTATCTTAGTCCTGATCCGGTTTCTTCAATCAAATATGTAAACCTCATTGTAACACCTGCCTATATATCAACCACGGGTATCAACTCCTTGAAAAAAAGAAAAAAACACATATTTTATAAAATGGTATAACAACAAGCAACATAAATAATGCTAATCCGAGATTGCTTTGATGTCTGACAGCCTTTTTATGGACTTGCTATGTACTATGCCAAGCCTTGTTCAAAGTTAAAAATTCAGTATGTTATTTTGATTTTTATGGCCCCGCAACGGTGCCAGACAGTTTTACCCTTGTCTGCAACAAACCATTATACGGAGTATTCTTCTAAACCCCTTCAGGTATTGGGCTGATTTTTGGTATGTGTGTTAACCATGATGAGTTACAGATCAAGTTTAAGTTTTGTTCCGCTCTGCTAATTTTTGCCGAAATTACGGGCTTTGGACTTTGATAAATTGTTGAAAATCACAGTTATACTGACTTTTTTTTCTAATTGCTTTCAGATATTGGGATGATTTTTGGTATGTGAGTTAACCATGATGAGTTACAGATCAAGTTTAAGTTTTGTTCCGCTCCGCTAATTTTTGCCGAAAATTACGGGCTATGGACTTTGATAAATTGTCGAAAATCACTGTTTTAAGGATTTTTTTTCTAAACGCTTTCAGATATTGGGCTGATTTTTTATATGTCAGTTACTCATGATGAGTTACAGATCAAGTTAAAGTTTCGTTCCGCGCGGATAATTTTTGCTGTAATTTAGGGCTTTTGACTTTGATAAATTATTTGAAATCACAGTTATACGGACCTTTTTTCTAAATGCTTTCAGATATTGGGCTGAATTTTGGTATGTGAGCTAACAATGATGAGTTACAGATCACGTTTAATTTTATTCCGCTCCACTTAGTTCTTCCAAAATTAAGGGTTTACAATTTTGAAAATTGTTGAAAATCAGTTATACAGACCTTTGTTTATACGCCTCAAGATTTTGAGCTGATTTTTTATATGTGAGACTACCATCATGTTTGTGTCCACATGTGTTATTGAAATTGCACATTTTTCAACATTTTGAGACGGGTCCATTCGTGTCGCTTTGACACATCTAGTCGAAAAAAGGAATCCTTCAATTCAGTGTTATACAAACAACTTCTTACCACTAATAATAGTTAAGTATTTACAACAATTATTGGTTGGAACTGTAACTCTGTTGACATTGATTAGTGGCTTCTTGTGACATATTTCCCTTTTCATAGACCAGCCGCTTCCTGTATTGGTAGGAAGCCATACCAACGAAATACAACTTGGGCGCATTAGTAAATAAAAGGAAACATTAAGCGTTCCCTGTTTGTTAAAAAGTCAGTTTAAAAAAATATATATGTTATTACAATTTTATTAGTTTATATATTATGTAACATATACATGTACAAGTATATTATGACTTTTTTCTGAGTATTCAAAAACTCCAGTTTACTCATTTATTGCATATACATAGCGACTTTTTACATGTGCATTCAAACATATTTCTGATAAATAATTTTACTCAAACATGTATTGTGACTTTTTTCCTGTGACTTTAGGGATTTTTTTATTTTTTTCCGTGACTTTTTCCTGTGATATTCTGTCCGTTTACTTATTATTCGCATCATTTATATTTACCAATAAGAAAATGAAAAACGATTTATGTGATCAACTTTCATATTTCAGCAACTGAAAATGTTTTCACGTGACTATGTCGTTTTATTACAAAAATATTTATATAACAAAAAACATTCACGGAATCATAAACACTGGTAATATGAAAAAAAGAAAGTTCGTAACACAAGGCATCTTTGTACAATTTATAAAGATATTATACCATCTGAAATACCTAGCGTTTAATTTAAAAGCAGCAACCCCCGCCGGAACAGTATAACTAAATCTCACTTTCTGCAACAGAAGTCAGGCGAGACACGGCGAATCAATCCTTGTAGATATCCACTAGTTTCTCTTGTGTTTCGGACAAATGTTTGGATGGTGAACCACCGGCAGTCCAAATAACACCCCGTCCCAGAAAAAAAATTAAATTAGCCTTGCCAGACGTCATAATTATTTGGATTACCGGTGGTCCACCATCCGAACCTTTGTCCGAAATACAAGAGAAAATAGTCCCAGAAAATTTTTTAAAGTAGCCTTGCCAGACTAGACCACCGGCAGTTCTCTAGTAGTCACGGGCCTTTTTTTGCTATTTGATGCAAGTAGGTATTTTGTTTTATTTCTTTTGTTTATCTGCGGCACACACCTATAGAGTTTACGCTTTCGGTAATGTGCTCCCATACCAAACGTTTCTTTTCAACTTTCATGGAATTGGTACCGTGACTAGACTTAAATAAGTTTTTTGATAATGATATGTTTTGCTGTAAACGCTCCGTTATCAAGGTTATTTCAGTTTATTTAATTTTTTAGATCTATTTATGCGCGTTTTACACGCACTAGCAGTTGTTGATGATAACTTTGCTGACGACAGATTTTTACAACATAGGAAATTATGGGAATATTTAGGGGAAACCAATATTTAATGATATTTTAATGACGCATCCTTCATTAGATGTTTATTAGTGAAGAAGAAACTAAATTGTGCTTCGTGCAACACATTTTAATGGACTCATTAACTAATGTCATATGAAGAACTTAATGTGTCATTAAGCCTTAATGACTCATTAAGCTAATGACACTTTCGTACTACCGGATGTTTGTCAATAAGATATGATAATTCGCTGAAGTTTCATATAAAAGTCTTAAAATGATTATTTATTATCAATATGGAAAAAAAATGAAAAGTATAATTAGAAGATAAAAAGAAAAATCACAAAAATACTAAATGCCAAAGCAAAATTCTAAACTGAAGTATAGAAAAAAAGATGAATTTCCGAATGAAACAACTCTCCACAAGAGTCCAAATGACACAGAAATTACAAACTACAGGTCACCGTACGGCCTTCGACAATGAGCAAAGCCCATACCGCATTGTCAGCATTAAAAGGTCCCGAAATGACAAATATTCAAAAATTCAAACGAGAAAACTTACGTCCAAATTTATGTACAAAAAATGAACGAAAAACAAATATGTGAAACATCAACAAAGACAACCACTGATTTACAGGCTCCTGACTTGGCCCAGGCACAAACATACATAATGTGACGGGGTTAAACATATTTGAGAGACCCCTATCCTCCCCTAACCTGGGACAGTATTTTAACCGTACAACATAAGAACGATTGGAAAATGCTTAACTCAGCAGATTGATACAAAAAGAAAATAATTTAGCAAAAACATAATGTCGACGTGGCTGGGTACTTGTATATTCAAACAACAAAACAATAAGTACTGATCTGAAATTACTCGCAATAACTGACAGCTAGTTCAAAGTCACTAACAACTAACAAAAAAATCATGCATCTAAGACTATATTATCAATCAGTACACATCCAACATCCAATAAATTTAGTATAAAGACGTCATCAATAGTCTGCGAAAATCATGGCCTTGTCCCTAATCAAAGTAAAAAGTAAAAAACCAAAAGCTCAAACACATCAAACGAATGGACAACAGCTGTCATATTTCTAATTTGGTTCAAGCATTTTCTTATGTCGAAAATAAGATAGATTAGAAATGGTTCAATTGCTAGATAAACCTCTCATTTGTATGTTAGTCGCATACAGTTTAAATATATTGACAACGAAATGTTAACAAGACAAACAGACAAAATAGGTAAAAATGTCAAAAATATGATAAGAATCAGCCAATCTCAAATTGTAGGTTACATGTGTTTGATTTTGATCAAACTACTTTATCAAAACTATCTTAAACTTAATGACCAAGTCATTAAAATTAGTATAAAATGTTCAAGAGAGTCAGAGTATATAGTCACATTTATGGTTTAAATATGATAAATAGAGAACTGTTTTGGTAATCCCACCACGAGGATTGAGGCATCAAATAGTACTCTTGTCCATGTGTTTGTATGAACTTACCAGCTGCGATGAAAGCATCAAATTATACCCTTGCCCATTTGTTTGTATGAACTTACCAGCTGCGATGAAGCCATCATATAATACCCTTGTCATTTTTTTTGTATGAACTCACCAGCAGCGATGAAGCATCAAATCTTACCCTTGTCTGTTTGTTTGTAGGGACTTTCCAACATTAGTGTCCGTTGTCTTATTTTAGATTGCCAACAGTTATGAAACTTAATGCTTAGTGCTATAAAACAAAGAAGACATTTTTATCTTTGTTGCGTCATTTACATCATTTTATAGTTGTGTCTCTTTGTAAATGGAACAATTGCAAAAAAAAAAGCCGTTTTAGCACTTTAACTCTTGTTTGCGTTGGCTCAAAAACATAGTAAAAACCTGTATATAATGCGTGTAACCCCTGATGGAGGTTTGATTTTGGTGGCATTACGTTTGTCGTTATCGAGTTTTTCCTTTTATAAATTGATGAACTTGCCGTATGTTTAAAATGTGTTAAACACACATTCTGATTTCATTTTGTATTATATTCATTGAAATTTTCATTCAATGTTCTCACCCATAAAAGAAAGTTAATTTGGTCATATTTTTTATTTTAAGTGGAGAAAAATGCTGTTGATTTCAGATTTATATTTTTCAAAAGACTATCATATTTATGATGATATTACACCAGACAACCAAATTTACAAAACTGTCCTAACTATCTAACTAGATCAAATAGGTTACCATTGTTTTTTTCTTTTCCAGTTCACCACAGACTATACCATTTCTATGATCAGATAATACAAGACACCATTTTAGATAATGAAGTCCTTGATCTACTGATTTCCAGATGTATCTTAAGGAAAGAAGACAGAGCAGAAATAGAACACCATCCAAGACAGTCTGACCGCAATAAATGCATTTTAGACTTTCTAATTCAAAGACCACAAGATTCCTACAGTGTGTTATTAGAAGTTCTTAAAGAGTCTTCGAATTGTTCCAAAGACTTGATAGAATGTATGAAAGGTCAACTTTATTCCCATCATAAAGTTGTTTCTAAGTCGAAAGTTAAATCTTGTAGTGAGTACTTATTTTACATATTGATTATTTATATTTAAATGTCAATGCAACAAAATCAGTTTCTTTTAAATCAACCCTTGGACATTACTGACCTTACGCACACAAAGTACATCAAAGATCAAAATGTACTAGATAACAGAAATACATCCGTACATGCATACACCCAATTTGTAAAGAGGAGAATGCTAACAGTTACTATAAGCAAGTAGTTACTGCTTAACCTGCTATTATATATAAGTGTTTGTATATGAAAAACAAGTTATTTTATTTCTAATAACTTTCAAAAAACATGTTTAACCCCGTCGCATTTTTTCGCCTGTCCCAAGTAAGGAGCCTCTGGCCTTTGTTAGTCTTGTATGATTTTTAATTTCAGTTTCTTATGTATAATTCGGAGTTTAGTATGACGTGCATTATTACTTAACTAGTATACATTTTTTTTAAGGTGCCAGTTAAAGGACGCGTTCGTGTGCGGGGTTTCTCACTACCCATAAGTGGCCTTCGGCTGTTGTCTGCTCTATTATCGGTTTTTTTTTTCAAAGATAAACACAAATTGTTTTTTGTTAAATAATTTGTAATAAAGTATCCTCAAAATTTATACATTATATATTCAGAAATATCTCATATTTATCAAAGGTTCATGAATGTAGAAAAAACATCATTTTTTGCTGTATATTTATCAATTTTTTTTAAAAATGGCACTATTTACGTTTTTATAAAAATTGGCACACATAATCTTCTAGCGCAATCAAACCAAATGGCATTTTGAAAAAGTGGGTTCCATGAACTCGTTTTCAAGTTAAATAAGTTTGAATGATAAAATCAGTCGAAAACTGAATCTTTCCCCATAAGTCACAGTTTGACGTCGCGAAAATAACAATTTACATTAGCAACCTCTGTAACTGTACCGTATGCCCTTAAAGATGTTTTTTGCTTTTGTCTTTATAACACGAAGTTGTACTATGTTAGAAATTCCTGATTCCCTTTTTAGTAATTTACTGTTAACTGATACTTTGAAACAACTGAACGTGGCATTTTGGTCATCACGTTTTCCTCATGATTATGTATTCAAGAATGTAATTGGTTTGAACCTGTAAAGATGTACAGTGTAAAGCATTTTATTGAAGATCCGCACGGCAGTGGCTATTTATGAAAATTTCAGAAACATCACAGAAATTTTCCGTGTTTTGCTGATATTTTATCAACTTAAATAGCAAGAGTGCAAATCAGACAACCAATTTTGTAGTTATTGGTCAAAGTACTTGATTTTAAGATTTCGGAATTTATATTGAAAAATTCAATAGAAAAGGAAAAAAAAAGTACAAAGAAAAGTAGATTTTTTCATTTCGATCTTTTCTGGATTTACCGCAAAAGGACCGTTCTGATCCAAACATTTGAAAACAATTGACGCATAATACAAAAACTCGCAAAAGAAATATTGCAGAAGTTATCATAGAAAGAGAGTAATTGTCCGATAGCAAAAAGAAGATCTACAAATAAGTCATCATGCATTAAATTGTCAACTAAACCGTAGTTTGTTTGCAACCTCGTCCTGAATTAAAAAAGAAAGTCAATATTTTTTTTGATATATATTTTGCTTTTCTTTGATTTAGTTACAGGGTTCCATTCAGTCAGAATACAAAAGAACTATCACAATCTGACACAGAAATTATCTAATACAGAATGTATCGTAGATTCATTAATTTCGAATGGAGTATTAGATTCTGACGACCGGTCAGAAATAGTTTCTAGTAGAGTACAGGCCAAAATGAACAGAAAACTAATAGACTTCATCATAAGTGAACAAGATTATCAGTTTTTTCTTGATGCACTAAAGGAGGATCCTTCGAATACACAGCTGGTGTCAGACTTAGAATCAACCGACGTACACCCAGATGAATTAAAGTTACTTCAAACAGGTCAAGTAATGTTATAAGTACATGTTGAATTGTAATTTGCACAACATACAAATAAAGTATGATTACCAATGGCACCAATTAGACAAATAACTCACCAGAGACCAAAGGATGTACATTTAAGGTTATGTGTCGCCATTCCGGTTTTTTTTAATTGTCTTAACAAATGCTGAATAGTTATACAAAAAAATATGAGAAATATATATACACAACATTAAAGCATGATTAAGGTTAACTGATATACACGTGTGGATGGATAGTGAGCAAATTAATGTAGTTTTACCAGAAGTGTAGTGAATGAAATCATTATGTTTATAGTTCTCAATATTATTTTTGGCATCATTAGGGAGTCGATGATTATTTGTACGTGGCATATGCGCTTGTTTCTTATTGTAATATGGCTAGGACTTTTAGTTTCTAACCGAAGGTCGTAGTCCCTTACGGACGCTTAATATTCCTCAACCAATAAAAACCGACGTACACGAAATGGCACACAAGCTTTGAAAGTTTCGTTATACACCTATCAATCAACCAATCAATCCAACACATTTCGATATGAATAAACATCAAAGGTTTTAATAAACAGGATCCAAGCAAAAAATAACATACATTTTTTATCATTCAGGAGCCTTAGTACCCTCACTTACAAACACACCAGGGTACCAGACAATGGTTACATTAGTTTATATGGTAAAAGCTGTCCAAATGTCAAATACAAAACCAGAACGCCATGATAACAGCTTATCTGCAGACTTATATAGACTAGAATATTGGTACAAACAGATACTTAAAATTACAGTGATGGATTCACATCAATATCAACAATTTGTTCGAACAGTAAAAGAAGTAAGATTTTTATCTGAGGTTTACACTGTAATTGTCCATGACTACGTAAATCTTCATACAAGGTTGAAATAATCTTAGATCTTTAAATGAACCTCAGTTATACATTAGCCTTCAACTGTTTAACTTTTCCATTTTTCATTGTCCCACCAATTCCAAAACATTTGGCTATACTTAAGTTTTATTTTATACACGAAAGCATACCTCAGGTTTTATGATAGGAATACATTTGCATTGTCAATTTAATATTGCGTTTGATTTGTGAACAGTTATTGGTAAGACTTGGTGAAGATGATGACCCTCTAGATACAATATGGAATGCTGGGATGAAGAAACAAGTTCGAAATGTGTTAAATGGTTTAAAAGGTAACCTTTGCAACATGAATCAAGCATATCTGAACAAGAATGAATGATCCCTCCTCACAAAGACAAAGTAAACAGGTATTGTTATGGATGCATTCGCAATACCACACATAAAACTTAAAACTAAGCAACAAATATCCCTATAAAATTTAGGTTAGCATTGTTGAATGTCCTTATTCTACTTGTCAGTTTAATAATCTCAACGCGGATAAGTTAAATGTTTAATAAATAGCATGTGATGATTTGTCATTGAAGCTTATCGATTGGAAAAGATGACAGCACTTGTCATACTTTTCTATTGGTAACGAATAGTGACAGGACTTTGGCTTCTTCTTTTATAAATATTCCTCATCCTATTTACGTCCATTTTCTGTAATGGTCAACCAAGTAAAGATGTCATCTATAACACTTTACTTTTTCTGTCTGTTCATTTTAAGCCATGGCATTGTCAGTTTGTTTTTTGTTTTTGTTTTTGTTTTATTTATGAGTTTGACTGTCCCTCTGGTATCTTTCGTCCCTCTTTTACAAAAGTGGACTACAATGTAATTAAGGAATAACAGTACTGTTATTACGATTCTAATGCCTTTCAAAAAGAAATGAAAAATTTGGAAAAATGTCTAAATTTGACATAAAAAACAAAATCCGCGAAACTTAATGAATGATTTTAGCGCCAAGACGTCATGGGTAAATGTGACGTCATACAAATGAAAACTTACAAACTGGAGGTTATTACGTTACCTGTACGCTTCAAATTCGGATAAAATAGCATTAAAACGGCAATTTCGAGTTAGGTGTTGTTTTATTTTCGATTATATAGTAGTAATCGAACATTTGTTGATTCAATTATTTCAAAATGGTCAACGGTGGATTTGACGGCAACTTTTAGCCAATGAAAATAAATGTTACAAACAAATTGCATTAGTTGATATCGGTTTTATATATAGCTCTAAACCCGTTTAAGCCACAAGATAACTTCTACAGTTCATGTGCTTGTATAATATATTTTAGTATTAACTGTATAACATGTCAGAACGATTGATTGGACTATATCAGGAATCCAAATCGAATGGCTACATAAAAATTCATATTACTTTTTTCTGGCATTTTTCGTTCAATTAAATCTACAAAAGTAAGAGTCAATGTAACCAAGTCACATAATATTTTCAAAACTTGAAAAAGTAGCTTTCATAAACTGCTTTCAATAATTAACATGTATGAAAAGTCAATGTGTCAAAGTAACAACAACATGACCAAAAACCAATAAACAGCACAAGGCCACAAATAGGTCGTTTACACAGCGAGAAAATCCTGCACCAGGAGACGTGCTTTAGCAGGCCTCTCACAAAAATATAGTGTTCAGTGAAAACAGAGGTTACTAAATTTCGAAACATAAAAATTAACTAAAATAAAAAAAAAAAAAAAGCATTCAAGATATACAACATGTACAAAAGCCAGAGGCTCCTGACATGGAACAGGCGCAAAAATGAAGCGGTGCTAGTGAATATAATCTCGCTTTTGATTATGAAAATATTCTGGTTTGTCCTTCCAGTATGATTTTGAAGCTGTAAGTTATATATATGATTTTATATTTCAATACCTATTGTTATGATTATGCATGATTTCTTTTTTAAATCGGATTTAATAGCTTCAAAAATTTTATTTTTTTCTTGCAATAATTTGAAATGCACAAGAAGGGAACACCATTGCCTCTTTTTTTTATTAATTGCTATAGACTTTATTCTAGGTTTCAGTAATTGCATGTACCCTCTGATTATATTGGTACTTTGTGATTTATGTCTTTTGTATTGGTTATCATTGTTGGTGGAGCACGATTGCACAGTTAATCAATTATATTGATGTGCCATTTGTATGCAAGAGTGACATTCCGTTGTATTATGTGCCAATTCGAAAAAGTTTTTCGAGTATTGTCTCCCCTTAACAGGTTCTTTTTTTATAATTAAGTTTAGGTTTCTGATATAATTTTTAATAATTAAAAATGTATCAATTCAATATATTTCATTTTTTGTTATTGGTGTATCAAAAACACTGATGCACGAATATAATTTCATAAATTTGCAACGTTTAAAATGATTACATACCAATATAAAGAACCGTTCATCATTTTTGAAAAAGACTATGAATGAAAATCCAATTATTTATCTTCCCTTGATGATAGATTGTTTGGGAAATGAACCAAAGTTATCTAAAGGTAATCACAGAATAGGACTAGCGAGCAATTATTAATTGTAGCTTATTCAACGTTAAAACAATTTTCCGCAATAAACGAATGTTACTTTATACAAATATAAGGACTTTGTTAGCTAAATCTACAAATTTTATTTTTATTGCAATAGCTTAATATGCTATATAATACACTGTAGTTGTTTGTTTCTACTTAATTCGGGGAGGGGGACTCGTAACTTTGAAAAATCAAGCCGCATCTTGTAGGTTATTATTTATAAGTGTCTGCCATGATAATTTTTAGTATACCATTTCGTTACTGCATTTCCTAGATACAATCATGTTTACTTAATAACCCTCAGAAATAAAACTATATTCTTATTTCAGAAAAAGAAGAACATGCTGATGTTAAAGAGAAAATAATGAAGATGGAAACTGAGCAGACCGATATAATACCAAAAAATATAAGAGGTATATTATTAGTTCATATGCTTTGAAACATTATATCTTGAAAACAAACGACTGTTTTAATAATACTTAATAAAACATTTATGATACTGAAAATTCTATGAATTTTATACTCTATTAAACTAGAGAGATCACAGCGAAGATCAGGAGGATTTGTTTCGGATATTTTTCGGGACGGGGTAGGCGCTACTTAAACACTTTAGGTCTAAGCCAACTAACAAGAGCAAATAATGAAATATTGGCCATTGAGTTTAATAGTTAAATCTTCATTATGTCTGTAGCAACCTTCAAAACGAAAAAAAACTTTAACGATAAAACACAACATGAAAAGTCATTGGAAAAATTGGAAAAGAAGCAAGACGACATGACTTGAAAAGTGATTAAAGTTAACCGTAGTATATTGCTGTACAAAACTGGTGCATAATAAATATTATAAACGGACATTAAAATGCTTATTATCACTAATTTCATATCAAGTACGAATTTGAGTAAGCGAAAAGATTATCTAGGCACAAAATCATGTTCAACCCACCATTTTTCTTTAAATCTCCTGTACTAAGTCAGGAATATGGCAGTTGTTATATAAAAGTCGTTTCAAAGTATGTTGCATTGTCATATGATTTTTGTTGCACTTCAGTGTTTCTTTTGTTTCGTTGTTTTTCTCTTATAGATGTTTTTCGTCGGTTTTAGTTTTTAACGCGGATTTGTTTCCTTTCAATCGATTTATTACTTTGAACAGCGGTATACTTTAGTTACTTTTTTCAGTGACGTCATTTTCCCTGTTCAAGAGTATTGTTCTTTTTTGAAGTAGCTGAATATGCCATATACGTGTGTCCCATGGACACATTCTTCTTTGATTTCATGCTAATATATTAGGGTTATTTGACATATACATGTACACTTGTATGTAGTCAACACAGAAGGGTAAAAATACATCGTTAGTTAGACCAGTCGTTTTGCTTTAGACGTTTGACTTACAAAATTTAGATGGCGGATAGCATTTTGAATGTGTTTAATAGTTATAATCTTTTTTTTGTCATTAACCTTTGATCTGATTGTCTAATAACATAACATATTTATGTCCGTTTTTACCAATTTAGCTTGAACCATTTATTTTAATGATATTCTAAATGGTTTTACAATTAGTATTATAGTACTTTTCCATTGTTAGACAAGTCAATATCCTAGTGTCTTATAAGAAGATATCATTTTCTTGTGGTAGTTTCAATCATAATAATATCAAAACAATCAGATTGGATGTGATGGCCACTGGGAAAAGCCCATATATCACTTCAGGTCGTCATACAGCCTTCAGCAATGAAACGATGATGTCAAAATGTGTTACAACTTACACAATATATGTACTCCACTATTGAATGCCTGTTGTAAATGGTAAACTTTAATTCATATACAGTGGATTTTTTTTTAATTTTAATTAGCTACACTTAATAATATGTTTCAGACCAAATAGAAAAAGAAATAAAAGAATGGGAAATAAAGGATAAGATGTTTGTGACTACAAGAGCAAGTGAGTACGTCCTTGAGTGTTTACAGGACAACAGTTGTTTGACTTTAACTGCCCCATCTGGTGTAGGAAAATCTGTTATTGCTAGACACACAGCACTAGCTTTACAAAAAGAAGGGTACAACATAATACCCGTGATAAAACCAGATGATATCAGAGATTATTATCAACCTTGTAAACAGACAGTCTTCATCGTAGATGATATTTGTGGCAATTTTACTGCTAACCAACAGCAAATTGAAAACTGGCAACAAATGTTACCTGTAATAAACACAGTTATTGCAGACAAATGTTGTAAGATTATTGTATCTTGTAGGTTACAAGTTTATAGAGATGATAAGTTTAATATATTAAAACCTTTTAAGTCCTGTGAGTGTAATTTAATGTCAGATAAGTTATGCCTTACATCTGAAGAAAAGGATATTATGGCAAGCATTTATATTGATTCAAGCTTGGACAACATAGATAAATTATCACAAAATAGTGAATTCTTTCCACTTTTGTGCTCTTTATATCTTAGGAAAAAACATGGAGATGTTAAGGAATTTTTCAAAAATCCATTTTTCGTCTATCAAACTGAACTAGACAGTTTGGGTAGGCACGGAGATGAGGGGAACTACAAAATATGCAGTCTAGCTTTATTAGTTCTCTTTAATAATCAACTCAAAGACAAATGGATCCAGGGTGCAGTAACACGTGAGCAACGACATCTTATTAAAGCTACATGTGATGCTTGTGGATTAAACAGAGGTACTTCCAAGGCAAAACTTAAAGAGGCCCTTCTCACTCTAGAAGGTACATTTGTACATAAACAGGATGGTATATATAGAACTGTACATGATAAATTGTTTGACTTCATTGCTCATTACTTTGGTAAGAAAATGATTGAATGTTTAATAAATCATGGTGATAGTGATTTAGTACATGAACGCTTCGTGTGGAGGAAATCACCTGAGGACAAGGACAGTAACATAGACTTCATTATTCAAATACCAGAAGATTATTTCGAATTATATTTAGAAAGGTTCATAAAGGACTGGTCAACAGGAAAAGTGAGAGTTACATTGATGAACAACAATTTGAAAGTTTCAGAATTTAGACAACAGCTGTTAAAGCACTTACAAAATCTGGATAAATCAGTTCAAGTCACATTAGCCAATAAATGTGACACAGTATTATCAAAAGAGCACCATGGATCAGGTACTACTCCGCTGATACTGACTTGTTGTAATGGTTATACTGATATGTTACAGTGGATGTTACATAATGATGTGGATGTGGATCAATGTAGAGATGATGGAACTAGTGGACTGTACTTTGCAAGTCAGAATGGACATACTGAAATAATTAAGTTGTTGTTAGAAATGAATCCTAACATTGATCTATGTGAAAATGATGGAAGTAGTCCTCTGTACATTGCAAGTCAAAACGGAAATACTGATGTAGTAAAGTTGTTGTTAGAGAAGAATCCTAACATTGATCTATGTGAAAATGATGGAAGTAGTCCTCTGTACATTGCAAGTCAAAACGGAAATACTGATGTAGTAAAGTTGTTGTTAGAGAAGAATCCTAACATTGATCTATGTCGTAATGATGGTTGTGGTCCTCTGTACATTGCAAGTCAAAACGGAAATACTGATGTAGTAAAGTTGTTGTTAGAGAAGAATCCTAACATCGATATATGTCGTAAAGCTGGATGTAGTCCTCTGTTAATTGCAAGTCAAAACGGACATGCAGATATAGTAAGGTTGTTGTTAAAGAAGAATCCTAACATTGATCTATGTGAAAATAATGGATGTAGTCCTCTGTACATTGCAAGTCAAAACGGAAATACTGATATAGTAAGGTTGTTGTTAGAGAAGAATCCTAACATTGATCTATGTCGTAATGATGGTTGTGGTCCTCTGTACATTGCAAGTCAAAACGGAAATACTGATGTAGTAAAGTTGTTGTTAGAGAAGAATCCTAACATCGATATATGTCGTAAAGATGGATGTAGTCCTCTGTACATTGCAAGTCAAAACGGACATGCAGATATAGTAAGGTTGTTGTTAGAGAAGAATCCTAACATTGATCTATGTGAAAATGATGGATGTAGTCCTCTGTACGTTGCAAGTCAAAACGGAAATACTGATGTAGTAAAGTTGTTGTTAGAGAAGAATCCTAACATTGATCTATGTCGTAATGATGGTTGTGGTCCTCTGTACATTGCAAGTCATAACGGAAATACTGATGTAGTAAAGTTGTTGTTAGAGAAGAATCCTAACATTGATCTATGTCAAAATGTTGGAGCTAGTCCTCTGTACATTGCAAGTCATAACGGAAATACTGATGTAGTAAAGTTGTTGTTAGAGAAGAATCCTAACATTGATCTATGTCGTAATGATGGTTGTGGTCCTCTGTACATTGCAAGTCAAAACGGAAATACTGATGTAGTTAAGTTGTTGTTAGAGAAGAATCCTAACATGGATCTATGTCGTAATGATGGTTGTAGTCCTCTGTACATTGCAAGTCAAATCGGAAATACTGATGTAGTTAAGTTGTTGTTAGAGAAGAATCCTAACATTGATCTATGCCGTAATGATGGTTGTGGTCCTCTCCACATGGCAAGTCATCAAGGACATGCAGATATAGTAAGGTTGTTGTTAGAGAAGAATACTAACATTGATCTATATATAAAGGATGGTTGTAGTCCTCTGTACATAGCAAGTCGAAAAGGACATGCAGATATAGTTAGATTGTTGTTAGAGAAGAATCCTAACATTGATCTATGTCAAAAGGATGGTTGTAGTCCTCTATACATAGCTTGTAAGAAAGGACATACTGAAATAGTAAAGTTGTTGTTAGAGAGGAAACCCAAAGTTGATCTCTGTGACAACATTGGTTGTAGTCCACTGAGGCAGGCTAGTAAGGAAGGACATACTGACATAGTAAAGTTGTTGTTAGAGAGAAATCCAAACATTGATCAATGTGACAATAATGGCTGTAGTCCACTCTACATAGCAAGTCAGGAAGGACACCCTGATATAGTAAAGTTGTTGCTAGAAAGGAATGCAAACATGGATATATGTGACACAAATGGCTGTAGTCCACTGGACATAGCAAGTCAGAACGAACATACTGATACAGTAAGGTTACTGTTAGAGAAGAATTTCAAATGTTGATTTATGTGATGATGGTATTGTTCAATTATGTTGATGTTTGCTTTTGTTTGATAGCAAATAAATACTGAATTTGGAAAGCAAACAAATAAATCTGTATCATTAATTTTGAGATTCTCTCAAGTAATTTTATACATTTATCATTAAAACGTTGGGTTTTAATAAAAAAAAAGAGGAATGTAGAGAAATGGAATGATTTTATAAGATCTTTGAAATTGAATTGTTTTACTGTGAGAATATATACTGATCATTACTATTGATCATTGTTATAAATGGTATATACTGATTTTTACTATTTTTTAATGTCATGAAATTTAATGTCATGAATTTTTTTAATGTCATGACTGTCCCTTTGGTGTCTTTCGTCCCTCTTTTAGATATTATTTGTATTTGTAAATCAGACAAATAACTAGATTAGAAATATGTAGTGGCTTTATATTCAATATTTTTCATCTTCCTCTGCATTCATTTTAATTCGTTGAATACCGATGTTAGTGGATTTTGTGACAGGTTAACCAAGAAAATAATTGTGCAACGAATTTCAAATTTTATAATAAAGCAAAATCACGAAAACAGATATCCTATAAATGTTTCCTCTATCCCCGAAAATTGGAGAATATAAATGAATCCAGTGTGTATTGGCAATGTTTAAATCACAAATGAACAGTGACAACCGTTTCACTTGTAATATTATTATGCAAATTATCTCCCTTAGAAAGTTGAAATCCATCTTCATGTTAAATGTTCGATCAATATATTTAGATAACTTTTTTATTATTATTTCAATTAAATTTTGAAGAATTAGTTAGTAATTTCTGCGACAGTTTTAATTGTTTTCTGCAAACAGTCAACCCCACCACTGCATGAAATGATACGTTTACAAAATTTATTCATATATTAAATTTCTAGTTTTGAATTTAAGGTCTGATTTATGAAGAATTATTTTAGTAGTTTATTAAAGTTTCATAATTTTGTTAAATTTCTTATTTTCTTAAGTTTAATTTCGATTTATGGGTTATTAAATTTGTTATTTATTTGAAAAATAATACCAGTTTAAATTTGTTATTTAAAAGGTTTAAATCTAGTTTATCGCCGTTAAAGTTTTCGTTTAAACATACGTTTATTTTTTAACAAACTACTAATATAAGACAATTTAACTGAAATTTAATTTGGAGTAAATAACAAGTTTAAACTAATAAACATTCGTTCGGTAAATTTGTAATTTCATGCCAGTTTCCGTAACTTGTTTAGTTTAAGTATCTTGTTTTATTTCAATGATTACTTCTTTTTCTCAAGGGTCAACACATTAAGGCTCAATACTGTCACGACAGATGAATACATATTGTACAAAATAAAATGGAGAGTTAGTAAGAAAAAAGACGACAAAAGTTACAATCGGGCTTATTATAATTGTCCAAAAAGAAAAAAAAAAGAAAATCTTTCGTTGCAAAAATATCAACAACTAACGTAAATAATTATTCAAATCTTGAAAATCCCCAAATCTTTAGAGATTGTCAACCAAGTATATGGCTTCGTCAGATTTCCATGGACATTCTGGTTTTCTTTTTATTTTTCTCAATAACAGAAAATACAAAACACAACAAATAACAAGAGCTCTATAAATAATGGCTAAATTTCATCGTTTGTTTTTATCGTTTTATAAGGAATAACTAAGAAATGAATAGTTTAAAAAACATGTATTTATCGAAGTACATAAACACAAATAGAAGATATTTTTTAGAAACAAGCAGTTTTGGTTATCCCCCTTATTATAGACTAAATATATTTTGCATTTTGACATTCTTCTTCCATTTGATAATTATAGTTATTCCATATTTATAAACTTTTAGTAGATTTTTCTATATGAATGGGATTTTGAATAAATAAGCATATTCACCTGCGGAAAATGGATATTCACCGCGCTAAAAGTCGCGTGCTTTTTCGTGTACAATTTTGGTAAAAAAAAAAACGTTTGATTTAAAATTACTTTTGGTAAATATTTTCTGTTGCATTCATTTCTTTCGGAATATGGAATAAAACATTTACTGTCTTTTGTGTCGGTAAATATGTAGTTTTGTTGACTTTTGAAAAACTGATATTCACTTCGGCCGTTGGCCTCAGTGAATATCAGTTTTTCAAAAGTCAATTAAAACCACACATTTACCTCATCAAAAGACAGTAATTGTATATTATTATAATCATATGTATACGAAATGCACTTCTGTACAGTGCACTTTGTCAGATATTTCTTAAAGATCGTATTACTTTAAAGTTTTTTAATAATATTCAAAATGGGATGTAACTCATTTTGTCATCAGTCATATCTGTTTCAGATGAAAATATTTATTTCTAAAATAAGTTATCTCCCATTACATTTGAAAAGCGTAAATATTAAGATAACATTTTATAAAAAATTCTTTTTCTTCTTTTTTTGTTTATATTCAACACTGTTTTACGGATGGATGGATAATCCTTAAAAAAAGTGCCGCATACTAGTATAAAAGGGTCCAATAAGAAAAAGTAAGAGCTGTTTTAGCGCAAATTTCAAAATATTCACGAAGTAAACGGGATTTTTTCTTTTTTCCAACTTCAAGTTGTCGTAGTTTGCTACTGACTCTTTCGCAAATAATGTTACTCGTTTGTACACCATATTTCGCTTTTCCGTAAGTGGACGTTACGCGGGCGCATTTTATTTGCGCGCATTTTGTGATTACATTGGCGCGAATAAGTTTTTCAGAAACACTGTGACAGGTAAATTAAGAAAATTCATATTAAAAATGACTGTAGTAATATTAAACTTGAACATGTTCAAAATTTAAATTATATATTTTTCATAATTTTGTATTTTATTTGTTTTTTTAAAGAAAATGAAAAGACTTAAAAGCAGACCGCAATAAGGACCTCAAATTGGATGTATTATTTATTTTATCTATTTGTTTTTATCGTAAACACAATCTTACGTTTTGGGCAGGTTAAATGTGCCTATCTCTTTCTCTTATTTCCTATGAGTTAAAAAACGATGAATATTTAAAAAAATAATTGTGCATTATGACGACCTGATTTGAAAAAAAACAACAAAGAAACAATTGCAATAAATTCAGGATCTTCTTTTGGAATCATACAGTGAAGATCACTTCTAATCTCCCGATAGAACTGTAAGAATAATCTATCCTAGGACAGTTCTAGATAGAACTGACCAAATCAGTTCTAGGTAGAATTGTCTAGATCAGTCTTAGGGTTGATTGATTGTTGGTTGCTTAACGTCCAGTGGCAAATATTTCATGCATATTCAGGACGATCAGTCTTAGGATAGAACTGTCTAATGTCTAAAACAGTTCTATAGTCGTATAACTGTGAGCAGACCTGACCAAATCAGTTATAATCGTGGAAATGTCGGCAGAAGTGACTTTATCAGTTCTTACCGTAGAACTATCAACAGAACTGTCTAAAAGTTTTCTAGCCGTAGAGCTGTCCAAACCTGTCAAGATAGTATAGAGCAGTTCTAACTGACGTCACTGCAGTTATTGGCATATATATATATAACTCGTCTAAACATCAACCCAACAATGTTAGATCTGTAAATTTGCTTTCGCAAATTTTTGGTTCTTCCCTCGCCGGGATTCGAATATATGTCCAATGACGTCACATAATGTGTATATATATGTGTGTACCTTATCTACTATTGCACCTATCTGATCACGTGACAAAGAATCAACTTTATATCCCAGTTGTAGGTTCGAGAATGCATTCTAGTAAAGTAACTTTATAAATTTAGGTCAAAGTTAAAGATATCAATATACTAATAACTTCAGCAATTTTAAGGAAACCCATTCAAATCCCCCTTTTTTCTCCTAACTCCTAAACGGTTTAAGCAATAACCAACAGAGCCAATCCAGTGTTGTACGTATATTTGTAGTACTATTTCCAAAAAATATACTCAATACACTCAGTATACACAAGTTATTGTTCGGATACCAGAAAAAAACTTGTTTCCACTTCCTCTTTTTGCCCTAATTCCCTAAAAAGTAAATGCATCATTTCATGCAGTGCATGGTTTGAATTTTTTTTAATTGTAATCCTCAATTTTGAAATTATTTGATGAATAAACATAAACAAAAACACCTTTTAGTCAAAGCTGTTATTTCCATTGCAGATTAATTAAAAATGTATTGATTGTGTTATATATTTGATTTTGTAAATAGTGGAATTAAAAAAGGGAATGATTCCGCCCTTTTATTTTAAATTAATAAATTCTTTTTCACAATTATTTGTTTCATGATTGTCAGAGGGAACAAAGTACAAAAAAAGTGAAAATGTATTCATAGTGTAATATGTTTTATGTTGTAAATATCTAAAGCCCCCTTTTTTTAGATGGAAAGGTTAGCAGATCCTGCTCTACATGTGTTACCCGTCGTGTTGCTTATGAGATAAAAACAAAAAGAACAAAAACAGGCAAACAAAAGTACACACGACACAACAAAAAAAACTAAAGAATAAACAACACAAACCCCACCAAAAACTCGGGGTGATATTAGGTGCTATGGAAAGGTTAGCAGATCCTGCTCTACATGTGTTACCCGTCGTGTTGCTTATGAGATAAAAAATCTGGTAAATAGTCTAATTCTTAATATATTCAAAACATAACATATGAAGATATATCCCCCTTTCTCTGGAAATCACTTATGTTCTTTAACAGCTATTTTAATTTGTTTTTCTCCTGTCGATAGTATTTTGAGATATCGCTTTCGTTTTAAAGTCAGAATGTAATGTGACATCAATCCCCAATCGTTTCTCCGACGATCGTCTGAAGAATTATCGCCCTTCATCTTCTAGTCAGGAGTGTTAAATGACAAACATTTATAATCGATATGTTCGACTGTTAATTTTCCAGTTATATTAAAATTGTGCCTTTAAACAAGAGTAAAACTATATACATCCATTGAGTAAACTTTCAATGTAAGAAGCTCTAAGTGATTACCTTTCCCAAATATCAATGAATGTTGGACTGAAGTAAGGCGCTCGTCATGTAGAACAAACGTCAACAACGGTAGCCATGTTTACGTAGTGCCGTGTATATATCATTATGGCGAGCATACGTTAACGTTATTAGTAGAAGCCTTGTAATTTGTCAATTAGAGCTCGTCTTTATGAACATACGTAAATACTGGAGGCCATGTAGTGATTTGTAGTCAGGACATTGCGCTCACTTTGACGAATAAACGCCATAGTAAGCTTACCACGACGGACTAATGTAATGCAGTTGTATGTAATAAAATCTCACTATGAAGTAGAAACGACGTGTTAAGCTCGCAATGACGACAAACGTAAATGCAAGTAGCCAGGTAATTGTATTTTGAACATATGACAGACAAACAAACATTTAACTAGCCATATATTATCATGAAGAGCTCTCGTAGACATACACACGTCAACATCGATAGCCGTCTAGTGTAATGATAAATGCGATACTTTCGAGCCACTAGATTTCAAGTTATCTTTCTTTTAAAATTATTCTCAAGGTACCGTCTATCCTAGTTTGAATATATAACGAATAAATTGAAAGCTATTAAAGAAAACTTTTGAGTCATATATAATTATTGCATTGTATTTGTTTTACGGGCGTTTTAATGAACAAGCATGTGTCCTCTTTTGAACAGACTACCCATAATTGGTGTATTAGCAATGATTACGGAACATTAAGAAAAAACTATTTCGTTACAAAAAACGGGTTGTTCTATACATATAGTTCATTGGTAAAATGTATGTATAACTGTAGATATGTGAGTAACAATTTATTTATCGAGTCTTAACTTTATTTAAAAAACACCTATTCTTGTGAATAAACTCATCATAGATACCAATATTAAAATTTAATTACGCTAGACGCGCGTTTCGTCAAAAAAAGACTCATCAGTGGCGCTCGAATCAAAAATGTAAAAATAAAAGGCCAAATAAAGTACGAGGTTGAAGAGTGACATCACGTTGTCAAATTAAAGTAGGGTGTAAATATTTCTTAACTTTATAAAAAATGTCTTTTTTTTTTAATTTGGTTCAAATTATCTAGTTATTTTTCTACAATTAAAATTAACGAGACATGTAGAGACATGTATTTTGATAAGACGTTAAAACGAGCGAAAACAAGAAAAAGAAATATACCAATTTCTAAGGAAAATGGAAAAAAGAGGAGTCCATAAAAACTAATAAAATCAAAACCAACGGAACAAATGAATAGAAGATTGTATGATGGATAAACTTTTGGAACAAAGTCTTATTATTCAGACAGATATTTTCGAACATTAAGGTTTTATTTGTTCTTCTGATTTTAACATTTGTACTGTTTGGGTTCCTGTACGAACTGTGACGCCCGTATATAACACGGAAACCAGGTGTAGAAATCATACTTTGTCCTGGCGGCATTGTAGTGTTTACAAAATGCATGTCCAGGCGTCAACCAGGCGTAAACCAAGCGTAACTTAGGCATACACCAAGCGTAAAATTAGGCGTAATATTTAAATGAGTACGCATGGTTCACAAAAAATAGGCGTAATATGCAAATAAGTACTCCTGGTCAATAAAATAAAATAAACCAGGCGAAAGGTCCGTACATAATACTACACTTATTTTAAATCAGCTGTCTACTTTTTTTATGTTAGATACAATCTTCTGTACTGTTTCTTTTATGTCTCATTGTTTGACAAAAAAACTTGAAATATTAACCATTGAAGAAGCTATATATAAATAACTACATTTTAGACAGACATTGGCTCAAATAAGTTTAAGTTTTACGCCAGGTTTACTGCTTTTTTCTAAGCCCGTAAGGACTACAAATTTACGTTTCCTGCTCCCTTTCGCCTGGATCTAGACACGTAACTACCACTTACGCCTGGTTTACGCCTTATTTCCAGGCGTATTACGCCTTATAATTTCGTACGTGTTATATCTTACATACCTTATATATTTGCATTAAGGAATCACACATGTACCTCTTTTGAATATTCCTATTTGTGTAACCCTAATGTACTTATCTCTTCTACAACTGCTCATTTTGTTTATGTTAATAACGTATAATTCTTTTTAAAAATGCATTCTTCACAAATTGGATGGTAACCTATCTCTTTATAGACATGATAAAACGATAGCATAACGATACAAAAACAACCTATTGTTTGGACTGTAGCAATGACTTTAATTTAAAAATATAAACAATACCATTGAATAAAGCTACGTGAACTGAAGAACATGAACCCTACCACACACTAGATTTGATTGCAGATGCTTCGAAATGATAAGCAAATCCTGTAGCACAGATGGTGCCTCGTTGTATTAATCCTATATAGTATGTTAATGAGTTATGAACAGGCATTACACAATTGAGAATTGAAAACCGACTCTTATCTAATCGTGCAATATACAGACAAATCGTAAATCATTGTTCATATAAATATTCTAACTTTAAAACGTCAGGAAGGGTAATTCGAGTCATTATTCACTATGCTACCCGTACGCTAGAGGTAATTGACACGACACACTTTTTTGTGGCACCTGTCGTCCATAATATGTATACAGGTAACCAGATAACTAAACTTTTAGTTTTGAGTATGGTGTATATTGCTTAAGATGAATCATTATAAATATTGCACCAACGGAAACTTTGGGGATGAATCATTTATATATCTGTTCGTCGTTCGTATCATTTAGATTATTTCCGTTTTAAAGATTCCTGGGATTGACAGTATTGTGGTGTAGGTTGCATATGTTTAATAGTTACCAAAAGAAGTATAGAATAAACACAATTTCGTAATTACACTATTTACATTCAATATACCATATGTATAAATTGTATTGGGAATCAATTAAAACTCCAGAGCTAGTGAACACCAGTAAGTCCAAAATTCAAAAGAAGTCTTCCTTTGAAAAGAAGATCATTGAAACAATGTAAATTTCAAAATACAAATACAAACATTACAGGCAAAAAGATTCGGAATTGTAGTGTTCATGTTGATGCATATATATATTGTGTTATAGAATAGACAGTGATTGTTGTTTGTTCCTGTGTATAATTTTTGTTTTTCGTTTATTAGTTTAAATATAAATTAGGCCATTATTTTCTCTTTGCCCTGTTTTACATTTATCATTTCGGGGCCTTTAATAACCTGTGCGGTATTGGTTCTACTCATTGATTAAGGCCGTACGATGACTTATAATTGTTAATGTCTTTGTCATTTGGTCTGTTGTTGAAAGTTTACTTATAATTATATATCTGGCACAAGTTATCAATAGAAATATTGTTACACACTTCTTCCAGAATAACGAAAAACGTAAATATATGACTGGTAACTACTTTAACCTCCAGTCGTTCAAATTGTTAAATTACAGTTATTATAAAATTTTGAACGTAGGACGTCATATATCATAAGGACAGGAGAACAATTGAAAACTTCAACGTTTAACATAGAGAAAATAATTCAATAGCAGTTGGAGGAGGTTTAAATATTTCTTTTCAATAAGAAATGATTCATTGCAAGTACGAAATTTATAATTTTCCTTTTTCAATGACATCCCTTTAAATCTCAAGTTACAAAAGTTTAAAAAAAAAAATATATGTTATAAAAAAACTTAAGGTAAATTTGTATTTTGTAGCCGCCATTTTGGTATAAAGAGTTCTGACAATGTATAGGTAAGTTAACTAAGATGCGTTGCAATAAATTTATTGGAAAAAAGGCGATTGCCGTTTCAGATTATAGTGTCATGTCAAAAAGAAAAATGGGGTCTAAGTTTTGACCATCAGCTTCGTGTTAGTTATCATCAAGTTTTGCCAATGGTAATTTTTATTAATAAAAGATTACTCCAATTTGTAATAGATTAAACTGAATTAGAAAAGGAGAAAAATGTAATTTTTTTTTTTTTGGTTTATCAAGAATATTTTGAATTATACGATTAATCTTTGTTCAACAATATTTGAATTGTGCGGAAAATTGATGAGTTGTGGGGAAAATGCTTAGACATGCATCCAGACAAATTGTTAACTTTCTATATTAGGTGTGATCTCATGTTGTATAGACTTAAGGGCATACGATACAGTTTCGATCCCACGATGAATCTTTGACGAAAATGTGTACATGCAATTGAAAAAACAAACATTGATATGCGTTTTCTGTAAAACAAAAAAGGCTGACGAATATTCGCGTTATATATATAAACTACACTTTGATATGAACACAAATTTAAAGAAGCTGTGTTCTAGTACACATCATTTTTCATTGTTATTGAAGCTGTTATAGGTAAAAAGAAGTTTGCCAAAATGAAGTTTTAATTACGCTTTTAACTAAACATTGAATAAACTGTAGAGTTCATTGTTCAAACGACTTATGTTTAATAAACGTGTTAGATTTTGAATAGGTTATCCATGAAAGTCCAAATTTAGTATGCTAGACAGTTAATGTAATTATAGAATTTTTCAGAAGATTTAAGACGATAGCCCTTCTTATGTGTTTTCTGAAAATAGAAATATTAAAAATTGGGAACTCAATGTATTCCTTAAACAAATAAGTAATTTTAACACATTTCTCTATAACAGTTACATTAAATGTATATGAGTTACCTGTTTAAGTGTTGCAAGACATAACAAAAAAACTTCCATCAAGGAAAAAATGTTATTAATTATTCAAAATGGCTTGAAGAATAAAATGTAATACTAGTAAATAATGAACTTCATTAACATAAACAGTCTTACGATTGAATTTAATTTCTTCACTAGAGGTATATGCCACCAACAGCTGAATTATTGTGTAGTCTATGTAGTTAAGTGGTGTAAAGCGATGAACACAGTGCAGGCGGTGTTGTCTCGATATTCTTATAGCATCAGTTCGAATATCGGCGAGGTAAAAACAAACATTGGTGTTTTGCAGATTTAACATTGTCGTGCTGATAGTTAGGGTATTTAAATATGTAAAGAATATAAATAAACTAAATTGCGTCTTCTACTAGTGGACCACTTTTTAAATCAAATTATAGCACATTAACATATTTTTTTATTTGAAAGGTTTTCAAACAAAAACTGAGACTAAAAACAATAAGTTAAAAATTGATAAATCCAACCGTGTCTGTTTAAAATTAAAATATTTCTTTAAGTGAGTTTAAAAAAACAAAAAAAAACATGTACAAATATCATGTTAGTATGTTACAAATTTGTGTTGCTATATGTAAAAAAATCAATTCGTCTTTTTATCTTCGGGTGAAATAGTTAGAATAACTGAAACAAAAATGTAATAATATTGTCAGGTAATAGATGTTTTTTTTAATTTGGTTTAAAAGTGAAAATGAAAACAAAATCGGATTAATTACCTTAAAACTATTCATATAATTGAACAAACTTTACTGAACTCCCTTTATGTTACCTCTTCTGTCAAAGTTTGTTATCTTTAAAATACCCAAAACAAACAAAGCCAGATTTGAAATTGATTTTACTGCTGTAAGGTACCACGAAGGGAGTCGATATTCTTTTTTTTTTTGTAATTATCGCAATTCTAAAGCGTCAACAAAGTCAACTTCTTTCCCTATGAGTATGTTAAGAAATCACACATTTTTATTTCATTTTATAAGATTTAACGAGGCAGATTTTGTGTTCAAATCTTTATTATATAAAAACACCTTCATGACACTGTGGTGATAAGAGGAACAAATACTTTCTCATTTTTTCTTTTTTCGTATAGGCATTCTGAAATGTATGACGGTAAGTTTTAATATTTTCTAATTTAAAACCACAATATTATTTGTGATTAGTTTAAAAAAAAAAGCAACACACAAAACAGTGAGAAGTCAATATTTGAAATGCGTTTGACAGTAGAAAGGGGTCTATAAAGCTCATCGGTGCCTAAATGTCATAATTGTTAACACGTGTAATTATATTATAACTTTGTCATATTATAACTTAGTCATATTTCGATAATAGCTTTGTACTGACGACTTTCTCCTGGTAATTTTAGATAACCAAATGCATTCCGATTGATATCAGTCTGATTATAGAACACAACAAGTGTACATGCACTGAACAAATGAACTTGATTTATGATAGAAAGTAGATACAAAATCAATAAATTAAGGGATGCATGAATAAATACAACAATAATATACCGCAGTAAGGTTTTAAACAACATCATTAAAAAACACAATTACCTTACGCCTTTTACAATTATATACACAGGCAAATGCAAATAATTTTGTTGTACAGGTTTTAAATTTAAATGACAAAAGGAAATAGTATTACAAAATAAAGAATTGTGTTGTTCATATTGAAAAGAAATGAAAATTTAAAGTGGTATTAAACACATATCAAATCAGGTATAGAGACGAGGTATAACCCTGAATAAGTAAACATTGAATAACAAAAAGGCATTGAAATAGTACCAAAAGATCAAATACACAATCAACATGATCAAGTAAAATTAGAGAGTACTTAAAGTTAGTGACTGCTAGTTTAACGCCAATTAATTAATAACAAAAAAATCATATTTGAAAAACAATACAGATTACAGTACTTCCATGAAACAATATCTGAATGTTTCATGCTTTGAATCCGAAAAAAAATATACATGAAGTGAAAAATGTTGTTGCCATTTGAAAAGGAGTATAAGCGCAATACATGCTTCAATTTGTTAGTTGTCCTTACACGTGGCTATAAGTAAAGAATGATGATACGCTAAAAAGATCCATGACAATTCAATATATCCAAATCTACCTTAAACTACAAAGAGATAACTCTGAAATTCAGCTTAACGTTTAATCACGATGCATTGTTAAGGAAATATTCATCTTCTCAATGATCACATTAGTGTTTGTCAAACTGCTATATATTCAAGGAAATTTTCCCGAAGTGAAAAATGTTGTTGCCATTTGAAAAGGAGTATAAGCGCAATACATGCTTCAATTTTTTAGTTGTCCTTACACGTGGCTATAAGTAAAGAATGATGATACGCTAAAAAGATCCATGACAATTCAATATATCCAAATCTACCTTAAACTACAAAGAGATAACTCTGAAATTCAGCTTAACGTTTAATCACGATGCATTGTTAAGGAAATATTCATTTTCTCAATGATCACATTAGTGTTTGTCAAACTGCTATATATTCAAGGAAATTTTCCCGAGAAATAGATCGTCATAGGGAAAACGGTACTATTTCATTTCCCCAGCATGAGGTTGACCCTTTGTGTACCCAAGACAGGTGAAGGAAGTCAACTTAGGAGCGCTGTGATTTGATGTAAGGGTACTATATATTTTTTATTTATCTATGAAAAACCGCAGTGTGTATATTTACAATATAAATGTTTAAACCTTTTGAAATATTTTCTAGCGAATTATTTGAAAAGGCTTCCAAAATTTCATAAATTTGGTGTAAAATGACGGTGGGCATAGATAACATAAACAAGATCCGTTGAAAATTGGTCATGATACTATTTGGCATCATTTTTTTAAAATAGAGTAATAAAATATTAACACCACACATAACTGTTTTATCCAGGTTTTTATTATAAAAAGTGTTATATTTAGAAAATGTTAGTAATATCGCCTATGGCAGAATAATTAGTACCGTTTTCCCTATACTCAAGATAGCAAGAATAATCAAAATCAATCAGACTTCAGTCATATTATACTATTTTGAAGCATTTGATAAGTACATTTGATGTTTATCACAAAGAATATATTTTTTTAACTGAGAACAGTACTGTGTTGAGAAAAGTGCTGAGTCATCATGATAAGTCAAATTGATGAGTACTGATATACAACTTTATTCTAGGATTTCAATATTAACTATATGGTATAAACTGCACCAAACTATTGTTATTTTGTATTTGTTTTCACCTTTCGCAATGATTAATTCGATTGGAAAACCCAGAATTCAAGTAGCGACAAATATTTCAAACCATATATTTGCCTTTGTTGCTGTGACTAATTCCCCAAATGTATCATTTGGGTATTTCTCTAAATAAAATCTTTTAAAATAGGAAATGTTCTGGTAAAGTTTGTACTGTTTATGGAGTAAGGCAATATTTGGTCATACTAGAAGCATTTTTAGTGTTAAAATTGTCTATTAGAGAGAAGAAAAAAAAGAGGCCCACTTGAGGCTTAAGGCTTAATTCGGATAGAATTTATACACTCCTGTGTAAAGAATTGTTCATATTCTTGGCAATTAATGCAGCAAATATTTCAAAAGTGCTTCATTTTGTAGTTTCTATCTTTTGTTATATCAGGCATTGATAAATTTTCACTTTCTACTGTTGAAAGGACTTATGTTGGAAATTAATACTCCCAAGGGACATTATTCAGATTTTTCATAGATTAATGTAGGCAACACAGGCAACTTTACAGCTTAGTATTTTGCATATTTAATGTTTAAAGTGTCTAATATCTTTGTTTTCATCATCACAAGACAGAATAATGAATTTAATAACAACCTCTGTAATAGTGCACAACAATATGGCATATAATAAAGCATGGAATGGAGATTAGTATGGAAAATCTTGAATTTGTGCTTTTGTTGTAAATTTTGGATAAAATGAATGCAAATTATATTGAATTATCATTTTTATCTGTATGAATGGAACTGTTTATTAATCTTTTAAAATAAGATAAGATATGACTGGATACAGTTTGTTTTAAGAAGTAGAGAAATTTCATCTTACATACATGTGCATACAAGTGCGACTCTTATAACTGTCGGTCAATTTATAACATATATTCACAGATAAATGTTTGTTCAATTTAATTCATAAATATCATTACGCAATATCATACCAGTATCGTATAATTCTATATGTTTTTGATACTTTTTTTAACATTGTTACTTATATTTCTCGGTTGTTGTTTTTATACTGAATATGTTAAAAGCGGGGCCCTAAACAAACATATAAGACAAATTTAAATACATGTATAGACTTCTTTAAAATGTTCGTTTCATAGATGTATTGTAGAAATAGTAATAAATGCTTTTTTTACACCAGTCATTTAAATCAAGTAAAACTATAAAACATCTGAATAAAGAAAAACGACAAAAATTTGTCTCTTCAAATATTCTAGAGTATCTGCATTTATTATCACAGAACAAATAGCAAATCATCAAATGATTCTGCATAAAATTATTTCTGAGTCATTGATATCAATCGTTGTCATCTTAATTTTTTTCTTAATGTCCTCGGTGTCTATGTGTTCATTCTACTATTTTGCATTGCACCGTCATCCTACAAAACCTTGAATCACTGAATATATTAATTTCTATTTCTTTAGAAAAAAATGTTATCGGCGACAAACATTGTGTTCATAAGAAAACTAATCAGTTTACATTGGTGTAGTTTAACATAATTTATTGCTGAAATAGGAGCTTGATACGACGTTTTGCAAATAAATCATCATTATAGGATTGTATTTGAACATAACGAATACAAGTTTAAACAGACCAAATGCATTTATCAAATTTTCCAATGACGTCATGCATTGCAATACACATGAAAGGGAAAATGACAGTCTCATAATTTTCAAGCTTTAAAAAGAAGAATTCAATACTAAACTTTCGTCTTATAAACATGTGGATGCAAAGTGCAACGATTTTTATTATCGGTCATTATATAAGATAATTTTACTGATACATATTTTCTCTATTTAAATCGTTAAGTCATGTTCAGTTTTCTATTAATGTGCATTGTACATGCTACAACAGTACAAATATCACTGCAGTGAAGTCGGCACTGTTTAGACAACTTACTTGTAATCAAAACATATATGTCGGGTTTATGTGGTGGATATAATCCTTTATAACACTTACTCAAATTGTTATTTTGAATCAAGAGGGGATTTTTTTTTTTGGAAAATCAATTAAAATATCTGTATTTTCGTATTTTCAAGTTTTTATATTGAATGATTCAATAGATTTGACATCAAATTTTCCATGTGCAAACATAACAGAAATTTTCAAGAAATATCATAACAAAGTATGTGACAGTCTGTCACCATTGAAACAACATACATTTATCTATCTGATCAGATGCATTCTTTTCTAAGCTGTCACCATGGAAACAACTTACATTTATTTATCTGATCAAATGCATTGTTTTCTATTTTAAGTCCGACAAGTTAAGATCTGAAGTTCCTTTGGCCTTTGTTAGTCTTATATTATTTTTTTTTTAGTTCATTTATATGTTATGGAGTTTAGTATGAGGTCCATTATTACTATACCAGTTCACATTTTTATTTAGAAGAAAGCTGACAGACGCCTGCGGGTTCGGATTTTCACGCTGTGTTTACTATCAATTTCTAGCCTTCGGCTGGTTTCTGTTCTTTGGTAGGGTCGTTGTCTATACAAAAATTCCCCATTTCAATTTTCAATTGTATATACTACAAATAGTACGAAATTCCAACAGAAAATGTCTCTTACAGTGTCAAAACAAGGAAATTATATATTTTGAATTTATTATCTCATTGTCTATCACATTACAGTAAAATCAACCTTCTTGTAATGAATCTTTAATATATTACAAAGTCATGCGTTTATTTCTACATACATACAGATCAGTTGCATAAATCCAGTGCACCCATCCCATTAAAGAGCATTATAAAACGATTTCATATTCTTACAATTTTGTAATTCAGTGAAAATTCTTCATGAAAATGATCCAGATATTATGTCGTTGTTCCATGCCATTGCTTCCATTTAAACATTATACTTTTAAACCGAATAGTACTGTTCAATTTTATGTTTGATTGGGTTTCATTTACATAACCCCAGAACTAGAAAAAAACTAAATTACAGACACGGCTTTATCCGCCTCACGTTTAAAGTTTTACATCGAATTTGACATACACAGTCATCTTAGTACCAGAATGTATGACAAACGAGAAGATTTTAATTTTGAAATTATCAATGTCCCCCATCTTAGTAGCAATATACTAACTTCACCTGCAAATGGGATATACGTTTCCCAACGTATTCGATATTCAAGAGCTTGTAGCTCCAACTCAGACTTTGTAAAACGTCCACAGTGTCTGCGCTGACAGTTGATTGACCAGGAGTATGTCAAAGAACGTCTCGTCTTTTTTCCTAGAATGTTTTCGTGGCCGATCAGGAAAACCCAATTTAGGAAACCTGTTTCCTTTTGTCAATGCCAACGAAACTCTAAGTGTTGGACCACGCCAGTCAAATGAGAAAAAAACATTGTTTGTAAATATTGAAATATAGAAGAAATCGAGTAATAAGGGCTGCAGGGCTATACAATATTTGGAACACAAGTCGAAATATGATTATATTTTTATAGCCAATCGACCTACATGAAAATCAATATATTTATCAAAGTACTTATCTTGGGTTGTGGCAAAGAGCCTCGTAAAGGCTAATTCAAAGGTCACCCCCTTTTAAAGTTCCAATCCGCACCCGATATGCATTCACCGAAAGTGATTTTGGTTAATGTGATAAATGAAAGACTTTGAGTAAGTGTGTGTGCAAATGATTTATGTGGCTAATAATGTACTATTTAGGGTTTTATCGGGTCAAATATGACACCTTTGTTATGACTTTCATGAATTATAATACCAAAACTAAGAAAATGGAATTTGAGGTGACCCAATCTCTTTTTGTATATTAAGTAAACGTTGGACTATAAAACCGTTTGGTTATTTTCATGAGAGTCTGGAGTGGGTATTATTCAACATGTTAATTCTATATTCTTTAACTTTTTATATCATTTGTTTACATGTGTATTTAACTTGATTCTAGTTGATTTTTCGTTATATTTCTGAACACCATTATCCTCTAATCTTTGAGTTCCACCCAGACCCTCACATATGCACATCTAGCAAATTGTTTGCTATTTTAATATGTACATATATTGATAAACTATTCAAAAACAGGACAAAAAACATTCCAATTGATCAAAAAACAATTCTTTCTTTGGTCATAGTGAAGTAAATTTCAATGATTCAAATCGTCACGCTATCCCTGTTTGATAGTGTAAGACAATTATTAAAATCAAAACAAATAACTTCCAGTCAACACAGCACTGAAAGTAAACCTTGCTTTGTTTTTCACCATATGATACTTGTAAAACATTCTATAATATTGAAATGAACCTTTTCAGACAAATTAGTCTCAATTCGTATCTGTATTGGTCGCATACGTGATCCTTTCAAGTGAGGGATTCTCTCGCTGCATTGAAGAGTCAGTGGTAGCCCTTGTCTGATTTCAGCTTCTAGGTATCCGTGGTTTCTCTTTGACACATTCCACATTTGCATTTTCAATTTTATTATGCATTTGGACAGTCACATGTACAAATATATCCATGTTTGGCAGGGTCTTTTACAAACATGACTCGTATTACTGCACTTTTTATTTTATTTTGTTAAACCATTTTTCATGCTTATCAAGTCTATTGTAAAAACTGACGTTCAAAATAAATGGCGTAAAATGAAATAAAAGTAACTGTTTTTAATAGACGCAGGAGGTACATTTTTACAATTTTTAAGAAGGCCTTTATTTCACAATTATAAACCATTGTCAATAAAAGGACTTAATTTGAAAGAATAGAAACGGTTTCAAATATGATTTTTTTAAACGTTGAAAGAATAGATCATTTTATGGCATACTTTCACTTTAAACAGTATTTGCATTTATTTACTCTCTCTCTGTAATCTCTCACAATCTACCATTTTTTTTAGTGTACAATACACAATTTAATATAGATGTTTTTCACCTGAGAAATATTGCACTCTGTCTACGCTTATTAATAAGGCTTCTAATACCAACTTAGATACCATATATGAACAATTTGGAATCTCACACTATAGTGTTTTACAATTTCAATGCAAAAAGAAGACGAAATATCCAAAAGGGACATTCAACTTCATGAGTAATTGCTCATCAAACTATTGAACTTCTGTCCTTAATAATGTATTAAGAGAATTTTGGTATTGCTGCATGACATTTGTTTCCAATATCTTTTCAAATATTAACACTATTTTGTTCTTTTAAGATTTTCTTAGCCGTATTTTGCACAACTTTTGGAATTTGGGTCCTCAATGCTCTTCATCTGAGCTTCCCTGATGAGTCTTATGTAGACGAAACGCACGTCTGACGTACTAAATTATAATCCTGGTACCTTTTATAAATATTGTGTATGACCACCCAAAAAAACTTTACGTCGTATAATGCTATGAGGATTTTAGGGTATCTAAACTTGTATAGTTCTTTTTGGGATATTTGGCCCCATTTTTGTGTTGGTATACATTGAGGTCAAAAGGATCTAAAATGAAACATTCATCAAACACTGAATGTTTGCGGCTGTATGATTTGCTGAATCTTATTGTGCATTTATTTTTATTTTATTTTGAAGCCTATTTTCAAATAAGTTCATATAAAGGCTTAAAGGGACAAATTTTCATTTTGTTTAGATTTCAATTAAAATTAATTTTGTGGTCTTTTTGTATATGCTGAATCTGAATCTAACCATTTTGTAAGATTTTGGACATCAGACAATTCTAGTTAAATTAAATGTCTCATTTCAAATTTTAAACGTATTCGGGTTCATTTTTTTTTTATCTTTATTCGGTCTTATTAATTTCATGATGGAAACCGTCCTTTTGTTAAATATTTAAGATTCCTATTGATATAAATCTTTGTTAGCTTAAATGTCATCTTATTGTCCTAAGTATCTACGTGTTGCGTTTATTAAATTGTCAAATGACGTCATGCATTGCACTGAGAATGAAAGGAACAATGACAATCATAATTTGAAAGCTTCCCCACTGCATGTAAATGTACTTCGATCAATTATTTTACACACCAGTACACTTAAAAAAAAAAGAAGAATTCAATACTTAAATGTCGTCTATGACATGTGCATGCAAGTGCGAATCTGCTTACTATCGGTCAATGTATAACATAATTTCAAAGATTTATGTTTCTCAATTTGAATCATTGATAGCATTATGCAATATAATACCAGTTTCGTATCATCCTATATTTTTTGATAATTTTATGTAAGGTTGCTACTTATTTTTCTCATAGATGTCCGGCTTTATTCAAACATGGGTAAAACATTTTTCGTAAATATTGTTATTGACTTCTCAAAATATTTGTCTAAAAGATGCATTGTAGAAATACATTATTTTTTCGTACCAGTCATTCAAATCAAGTACAACTACATGTATAAAACATCTGAATAAAACCCCTCAAATATACATTTTTCAGGGAAACCATGACAACATTAACATCGTTTGGTAACTTGTTATCAAACTATACATCATATATTCCTGCGTTTTCTTATAAATTGTAAAATAGGCAGAAGGTAAGCATGTTTTGACAAAATAAATAAAAATCTATACATCATAACGACAATCCCGCTTTAAATAATCTATCTTTACATATGTTGTAATCAGTGTATGTCCATATATCATCAGCATAACCATGATTGGTTCCTTTTTGTTCACCTATACATCAACAAGTTATGTGGCATAATTGCGCTTGAATGATTATTGTTTCTTGTAGCCATTGACCTCTAACATTGTCATGTAGCATTTATTATTTCTAACCGTTTAAATAATATTTAGAAAAATTACTTATATAAGTAATATTTAAAATAGCCTCGTTTTCAACATTACTTGTATAGGTAATTTTAATTGTTACTTGTTTAAGTAATGCCCCTGACTGTATAACGGGTATGTCTTTTAATTATGTTAAGCCATTTTATATATTTTATTGTGTGTTTTCCTATGTTGTGATGTAACACTATTTTTTCAGATAAGGGTGATTGTTTTGTAACATTTAAACTTCTAAACTCGCTAAAATTGGTTGCACCTGTCCTAAGTTAGAAATCTTATGTCCATTAGTTGTCGTGTGTTGATGTGGTTCATAAGTGGGCTCGTTTCTTGTTTTTTATATAGATTAAACCGTTTGGTTTTCTGTTCGAATGTTTTTTCCCTCATTATTTTTGGGGCCATTTATAGCTTGCTGTTCGATGTAAACCAAAGCTCCGTGTTGAAGACCGTACCTTGACCTATTATGGGCTACTTCTATAAATTAGTACTTGGACGGAGAGTTGTTTCATTGACATTCATTCTAATTCTCCCTATACCTAATAACGTTGAGATGATCATGATTTCAATTCATATCGTATGTAAATTGAGTTTTCTTTAATTTAATCGTAGGATTTACAAGGACAGAGGTACATTCATGTTCAACCCTTTAATATGTTTGGGCAAATTTTAAAATTGGTATAAGACGCGACTCAATATTAAAAATTTGAGATAGACATAATATGAGATCATATAACATAGACATTTTGATTTTTGGACTAGACAATTTATATTTAGATGTGTTGATAAAGTTAGTGTTTAAGGTATACAATTACATATGTCACCTTGAAAGTTTGATCAACTGTAAATAGGCTGATATTAGATATATTACAGTCATGCTTTTTTCTACATAGATACAGATCATTTTACATAAAACAAGTGCACATATCCCATATAATAGGATTTATAAAACGATTTAATATTCTCATAATTTTGTAATTTAGTGAAAGTTTCTTCAGGAATATTTTTCAGATAATACGCTGTTGTTCCATTACATCGTCCCATTGCTCCATTGAAACATCGTCCTATTAAACCGAATACTACTGTTCACCTTTTTGAATCATATTTTAAAATAAATTAAACATTATCTCATTTATTCATTTAAATGTCATTGTGCACCAGAGACTGGTGTTGGTGTTAAGGGTAAACTGACAGTTTGTTTTCCTAAAATGCATATATTAATAAAAAAAAAAAAAGAGAATGTCATTATTGTTTTATCGTCAACTTTGTCTTTTAAATATATTATGTTGTGTTCGAGACTAGCAGTATGACATAAACAGAAAAAGTAAGAAGAAATATTTACGCGTCGAAAGTAAATTGGATTAATTGTTTGATTATCAATAAGGGAACGTGAATTTCATCGATAACTACATGTATCAGGTTCCATCTTTCGTTAAGAATAATCAATCGAAGACCAACGAGAACGGTGATTAATTTTAAATTCAATTATTCTTATCACAGTCTATGGAAGGTGCGATACGATAAAAACTTTTCTTATATCAATGAGCGATATTGTCGTATATCAACGAGTTGCATTGTGGGAAATTTCAGACGAATTTTAGCATTTGTACGAAGAAAGTCAGATTTCTCGGTATAAACTAATGTCTCTTTTCTTAAAACAGGGTAACATTTAACACGACATACGTCTGGTGTATAATTGTCATGAGTTATTTCTGTAATAACAAGCAAGGTGTATTTAAACGAGAAAATTGAATTATTGAATAAATGACATATAAATGAACGATTAATCATTTGTAAATGTACACATTCAATAAATATCATGTAGCAAATTCAGTGGAATGCAATTGAGATGAATTCAATTGTTTGCTACGCCAAAATCACCTATAATCCAACGATACTGCTATATTTTAAAATATCAATGCGATATTTGTCTCATATCATAGCGATGATTTTTTAATATCAAAAATTTATGAATGCGATACTTTTCTAATATAACTGCTATAGTTTTCTAATATAAAATGAATACGATGAAACGTCACAATGCATGTCAAGAAAACTGCAAACATAAGTCACAAACTTTGATCATGACCTGTTTAATGTTTTAGGATCAATATCCGTGACTAAGATTTCGTAACTGTAACAAAATTAACGCTTACATGAACTTACCATTTCAAAAATGTTTCTTGACCCTATTGATAGTTGAAAGTGTTAATAATCTGTTCAGTCTATTGTTTTCAATCACATCGTTTAACCGACTAAGTAACATGTTTAACCCCGCAACATAATTTATGTATGTGCCCGTTCGAAGTCAGGAGCCTGTAATTCAGTTGTTGTCGTTTGTTTATGTGTTACATATTTTTTTTCGTTCATTTTTTTTTTATATAAATAAGGCCGTTCGTTTTTCTCGTTTGAATTGTTTTACATTGTCTTATAGGACCTTTTACAGCTGACTATGCGGTATGGGCTTTGCTCATTGTTGAAGGCCGTATGGTGACCTATAGTTGTTAATGTTTGCGTCATTTTGGTCTTTTTGTGGATAGTTGTCTCATTAACAATCATACCACATCTTCTTTTTTATATACAGGATAATAACATAAAATGTAAGAATAATATGACTCATGATGCAGATCTTTGGATTGTGCTTTGTCTTTAGTAGTCATCGTAAATGGTGAAGATACAGATCTATTAGTGTTACTTTACTTATTCATCGTTAATCAACAGTGCAAACAGGTTATTTTTAAATCTAAAAAAATGAAAATATGGAACACAGAACAGTCTAACGTATTTCTTTGGGAGGGTGTTTGTAATTTGTTGCTCTTTTTGCATTCTATAACAGGTTGTAACTCATCATCTAGGCTTTTTGAAATAGGCAAAGGACTTCATTAAAAAAACTTAACCAACAAGATCAAGTTTTCATGAATAAGGCTTCATTAAAGCAGATTTCATCAAAGCAGGAGAAGAAGCATCTGATTCAGGGCAATTTCATAGTCTTTGAGTCTGAGTGTATAATCGGTGCCAAAAATGGATGTAATAAGAAGTTGACATAGATCCTACAGACTATGGTTGGGAAATTTCTCGTGGAAAACTTCATCCAATTTTTATGTTTGTGCTGTCCTGTTTGTAATCAATTCACGCATTGTAAATCTCAAATTCCAAAAAAAATCGGATGTTTTCACCTAAAATTTCATGCATACACAAAAAAAAACTATTTTTTTTATAATTTCATTTTATGAAAACTGAATAACCTGTTGTAAAACTTTTTATTTGAAATGATTATCATCAATAATGAATGCTTAATAAGCTTTTCCCAGTTTTTCGCTATTTTTGTCAAATTTTGCTATTTTTCACCAAAAAAATCCATTTCCCACTCAGATATTTTGGTAGACTTTTAGTATTTTACAGAGGAAGCCTTTTAGAATTGAAAAAAGCATTTGCTTAGAGTAAACCATTATAGATCAAAGTAGGTCCTTTAACACGGAGACTTGGCCCACAGCAAACACCACGCTATATAGGAACAAAACATTACTAGTGTTATACCAATCAAACAGGAAAACCAACGGTCTAATTTGTAAAACAAAGGAGATTCAAAAGTACAGGTCAGATTTTGTCGAATCCATCTGAACGAGGACAGTATGATTCATCTTTGTCACACGTAAGTTTCATTGTTTTCCCATGAAAGTCTTCCATACGTGCGTTGCGAGCATATCGGATATGTATTATTTCGGTGCGTTCATTATGAAATTTGCTAAATGTTATCTATGTGAACAATCATTTTGATACTTAGCTATTTGATTACGGCATTGTTTATTAAACCCTTATTTAATTAGTTTGTTTCCAAAACTTATTGAGAAATTTGTAAGACGTTACCAAAAACAATTTGAATTTAAGCAATGCTTTTAAAACTGCTAATTAACATACAATACTACTAAGAAGTAAAATCACAAAAATACTGAACACCAATCCGAGGAAAATTCTAAACAGAAAGTCCCTTATTAAATGGTAAAATCAAATGATAAAACACTCCAAACGAATAGATAACAACTGTTATATTTCTGACTCAGTACTGGCATTTTTAAGTTTTGAAAATGGTGGATTGAACCTATTTTATAGCGCTTAACCTCTCATGTGTATGACAGTTCCATCAAATTCTGTCATATTTACAACTTTGCTAAACAAAACAGGCATAATAGGTAAAATTGTCAAAATATGGGTACAACAGTCTAATATTTATACTAATCGGAACTCATATTGATATAACAAAAACACCGCTATGATATTTTAAAAGTATCGCATTGAAATTTTAAAAGCATCGCATTGTTTATTTATGTATACAAGAAAAACACAGCACTTCAAATTCTACACGGATATAAACTTAAGCTTCTAACTAACTTATGAATGTATATTTAGACTCAATTGTTGTTTATATTTGGACAATAAGTTATGAAGTTAGTATTTTCTTAATTTTTCGTTGCCGAAAACAACATTTTCCGCATGGAATGTCTGCATATTTACAATTGATATTAGACAATATCGCTTATTGATATAAGAAAAGTTTTTATCGATACGCTTCTTCCATAGACTGTATCAGTGGTACTGCATTAATACGTTTGATTCACCTGTATAATTCTGCACTTAAAAAGAGAAAATGATGTGTTGTGTGCATTCAAAGTATACAATTGTGTCCGTTTTCTTAATGCCTTTTGTATTAGTGTCACTTGATCCTATTTTGATAATCGTTTTAATTATCGAATTATATTCAAAAATAATTTTAAGTAAAGTAAGAGCTTATATAGTCATTTTCCAAATGATATATTTATGAAAATATATATCACTAAGTCTTATCTTTTGGAGCTTCTTCTGCACCCGAAGTTCTACAGTTTCTTTCTACGAACTTAAACAGTTGTTATGTTTCTATTTGGTACGATAATTTTGTAAATTATTATAAGTTTATTTAATAGAATGTTCTTTTGAAAAATTGCATTGCAAATTTATTTGCTGTAACTCGTTTAAAGCCTTTTGTGTAACAAAAAAGAAAAGTATGCTTAATACACTTACTGGAAATGTGAAGATAAGAATTAACCTTTTAATTTTCTCCTAGATAACATATATGTACATTTAGGTGAAAACGTGTTTCGTCAGGTAGTAGGTGTTCCTACGGGCACTAACTGTGCCCCTTTAATAGCAGATTTATTCCTGTATTGCTATGAATCTCAGTTTACGATCAAAATAAGTTAAGACACGTCATTGAAACCTTTTGTAATACATTCAACAATACCTACCGCTATCTGGATGAAAGTTTTCGTTAAACGATCCAGAGTTCTCTATATATACTACTTTACCTAAAAAACTTACTTGAACTAAATATAACACAACCAGCAGTAGTTGTCCTTTTCTAGAGTTATACATTTTAATTTCTAAACGGAAACTCCATACTAAAATCTACGACAAACGATACGACTTTTTATTCCCTAGTGTTAATTCTCCTTTTTAGACGGTGATGTCCCTTTGGCTCCATCATACGGTGTTTATAGATCCAAACTCGGTCGGTATGTCCGTGTGCTTAGTGAAAATATTTTTAACGAACGTAATCAATGCATCACTAGTAAATTATTCAGTCAGGGATTTCGTTACCATAAATTATTTAAAACTTGTACAATGTTCTTTCTTAAATACAATGATTTGATTAGTGTATTTGGCTGTACCTGTAGAAAACTAATTCAAAATGGTATTTCAAATTCTATATATTACGATTATTGTACTAAAAGCGCAGAAATCGTTATGTTATCCGTGTAAACTGATCAAACCTTTACAAAAAAACTTATTAGTAAGACTTATCTTACCATTGTCGTAATAAGATCTTGGAATAGAGTTTACATTGTTTCTTATATAGAGTTCGTCATCAACAAATCAAAACATAACCAAATGTGTATTCTTTTCAAACGGCATGTATAGAGAGACACATACGTACATTTGTATCTTTAAAGGAGTTAACTCCTTTCTATCCTACTCCCTCTCGATACATTTATTGTGTCAATGAACTATCCATGTCTTCTTTGACTGTTTATGACGTTAAGATACCAAATCCCAGGGTTGTGATTTAGTTGATTTTAGTGTCTGACGCATGATTTTTCAGTATTTATTGTTTTGGTTTGTAACAAGCTGTCAGTATCACATCGTAAAGCTCCGTGTTGGAGACCGTACCTTGACCTATGATTTACTTGATTTATAATTGTGACTTGTATAGATAGTTGTTGCATGGGCACGTATGCCACATCTTCATATATATATGTTAAAAGAATACAGCAACATCAAAAGTTCTTAACAAATAGTATTGGTGTTTTGTTTTATGAAATGTGACTTATACTTCTTCTTAACAATAAAACTTGATTTTATTGTAAAGAGAAACAGGCATTTTTGGAATTTTTGCTGATAACATCTAGAGTCTGTATGTAAACATTAGTCTTTTTTTTAAATGACGACCCCAATCCGAGTAAAGCTGATGCAAATTCAGTTCAAACTTTAAAAAGTCATCCATGCCCCTTAACAAATGATTTAATTTAGATAAATGTTAAACATGAAAAACTAGCATAGTCACAAAATTCTTAATTTATAGAATATATTTCAATGTAAAATTACAAATATTTGCAGTTTTATTTTCTCCATTCTGAAATTATATCGTCCATATAAATATATTCTTGACATTGTTTGCCTCTTTTTCTTCACATTTTGCCCTTAATTCTATAATCTGTGAATCAAGATCAATGATAGGCGGATCCAGGGGGGCCCTAGGGGCCCGGCCCCCCCCCCCCTTTCGTAGGAAAAATTTGGTTGATTATATAGGGAATCATTGAAGCATGATTGGAGCGGGCCCCCTCTTAGGTCAGTCAGCGGATCCCCCTTAGGAAAAGTTCTGGATCCGCCACTGATATTCATCCCAAATATACATCAACAAAATGATGTGCAGTTACAATATATGATATCCAGGTATTAGACAGGATATATAATATGACATTCCCGGCTAAGAGTGTATATTTTATGAGCATAGTATATACCCTGCCTTGGACCTGACTTACACATACATTACGAACTCTAATGTAACGTTGCTGCAACATTCATTATCATTGGTTATTCGCAATTGATGCTATGCAAACGTACGCGAAAGTGCAGACGACGTACGTCAGATTTCAAATGTAAGGTTTGACGTTGTTTTCCGCAGTTTCATAATAACTGAGATACCAATATGGTATGTTATGCTCCGACGGCATAAATTGATTATTTGATGGTGGAAAAACCGGTTTATTGGCTCCTCTAACGCTTATTTAGTAAATTTAATTTGAGAACATCAAATCAGCAATTGATGCAGTCGTAGCTTAAAATACAATACAGTTATCGTCTTATAACACCTGCCTAAATATTTTTCTAGTATAAGATATTTGTTAAACATTCATCATGAATTACATATATTTCGGCATCTGATTTTGTAATTTGGTGTGAATATAGTTTTATAATGTATATAGTTTATTGTAAAAACACATTAAGACATTAATAAGGTACATGGTGTATATGGTGTGTTATTCACGTGATTATCAATAACAAACGTATTATTGAGGGATACACACTATGTTCCCCCTCTGTGAGCCTTTGACGTCCATTGAGTGTTCTGTATAGTACAAGACTACGTTACTTGTTAACGTTCGTTATAATGACATTGTTGAGGTTCCAAATTGGAAAAAAGTTGTATATACCACAGCAGTTTCCTAAATATATTTAATACGCAGAAATGTGTCCTCCCCCCTCAAACGTGACACATTTTCCCAAACGTGTCCACATTTTCACATGACGTTACTGAACATGTCTAAGTTGTAAAACAGCGTCAAAGCATGTCATTTGTATAAACGCCCAAATGTGTCAATTTTTAATAAACACCCAAACGTGTCCAATCCCACTAATGTGTCCATATTTTTTATCTTTTTTACCGAAAATTTCATTCGTGTCAATATTATGAATACGTAGGTTATTTGGTTATTGCTTTTTCATTAACATAGACTCATTTTGCTATTAAACTTTTAATTCGGCAGAATAACCTGGGAAAAAAGTGAGGACGTTTGTTAAGCTATGTTGGATGTAACTGTCAGCAGCCATGATCAGTTAAATTGTAGACATACAATCAAAAACCTCGTGTAGGGAGAATTTCCCATTCACTGCGCAATTCTAACTGAAGTTATCAAAATATCTTTTTTACTCGCTTTTGAATTTTTTTAATTAAAATACTAGTGTTAATCCCGAATAACCGTAAACATTTAGGTCCAATCCTCAATTCCTGGTATGATAATAGAACCTATCTACAGTATAAAAAAGAAGATGTGGTGTGATTGTCAATGAGACAGCTGTCCACTAGAAACCACATGACACAGAAATTAACAACTATAGGTCACCGTACGACCTTCAACAATGAGTAAAGCCAGTACCGCATAAACAGCTAAAAAGTGACCGAAAGGACAAATTTATTTTTGTTAACATATTATCGTTCAAATAATGAATGCAAAATTTTAAACTAGACGCTATGTCTATGTTCGTGTGTTTGTAGTGATGCTTGAAACCTAAAATTTATTTAAAAAAACACTAACAACCAGTTTATAATTTGATGAGCTTTTACAATACCAGACGGAGAGTTGAAAAAAGGAAGTCAATTCTGCTAAAAGCCCGCCATGCAATATTTGGATTTATATAAAAGCATCATCGGAGTTTATTAGTACAAAATAATTTACATAGTGAATAAACTCAGCATAGATACCAGGCCTAAATTTAGAATATACGCCAGACGCGCGTTTCGTCTACAAAAGACTCATCAGTGACGCTCGAATCCAAAAAAGTTAAATAGTTCAAATAAAGTACAAAGTTGAAGAGCATTGAGGGTCAAAATTCCTGGAAGTTTTGCCAACGATTAATTCAACTGTATAAGAATTATTTGTATATTCGCTCAAAATGAGCATGAAATACTTGCAACTGGCCAATACGCAAATACAGTCAAAAGTTAATTCATATGTTACATATGAATTTACAATTATGATAATCATTTATAACCGGCATAGAACAAACTAATGTTAATACATTACCCCTTTATCAACTGCGTCCCCCATCATAGAATAACCGTTATTTCATTCGGAAAATGAGTGTATTAACGCTAAAAGACGTGAGATGTCTGGCGTGTAAATATAGTGGACACGTTTTTGCGAATAACAATTATCGGACACGTTTGGGGTTCTTAAATTGGACTTGTTTGGGAAAAATAAACACGTTTGAGGGAATCGGACAAGTTTTGTAAAAAGGACACGTTTGGGGGTGTTACATATAAACTGGCATTTCTTTAATTGTTGTTATCCTATAACAAAACTCGACACATTTGTAATCCGACTATTCAAAGGAAAGATATACTTACATTTTAAGCTTGAAAAATAAGACAGATATGTTTCGGTCAAAACAGCACTGACAATAAACTGTTGTTTCCTAACTTATTTTTAGATATGTAATAAACATTTCCAATCACATTTATTCTAACTGTTAGCTGTATAACTAGCATATGAATGCAATCAAATGGTCAGATATGACCTCGCTTGGAATGTTCAGCTTTGCATAAGTATAGTCTTTTTAAAAATCAATTTTTAAGACCACAATTATGTTTATGACATATCTTTATGATAACGAAAGGAAAAAGAGGATTTCCTTCCTTTCTTTTTTTTTTTGTAAGTCTAAACCAATGCTTCATTTCTGAACTTTTTTTTTCCGAACATAAAAAAGAAGATGTGTTATGATTGCAAATGCGAATGGTAAACACCAGTGGTAGAATATATCTCATCAAAAGTTATTTGAAGGCCATCTTTAACTGTAGAAAGAATAGTAGTCAGTACTTTAGAAAGATAATAATCCAACATTTTGATGACCCGGCTACGTATCGTTCATTATATGGAGTTTTGTGAAGGTTTGGTATCCTGTATAATGACGGTAAATTTTCTTCGTTTCCTTTGATTTGAATTTTGATTTTGTAAAATTTCGTCCTTGGTTAAAGAAGAGGTAGGATTACCAGTAGTTCTATTTATTCCAAGCTCTATTGTGAGACATTGCAAATACTGGTTTTCACATATGAAGACAATATGATTGGAGGCTTTATCTGCTATAACAACGACATATTTGTCATGTAAAGAGAAGAAAGCATCCACAACATCCGGATTCTTGAAAGGATTAGTAACTCTTGTGCTCATAGTATATCGTAGTTTTTGAATGCTCTGAATGCATGATCGAATAGCTTTGATCCATTCTGACAAAGTGTCCAGTTCAGGTTCGTCTGGTTCGCGCTTAACCCCTTTTCTTGCATAATCCTCGACTGCATCCATCAGTAACCTGAAGTTCTTTTACCAGCTGATGGGGTGGGGAATTCTATTTGTTGATATCTTGGCTAAAGCCACTACTCCTCAAAGGAAACATATATAAGGATACTGTGCATTAAATTCTAAAAGTTGATGGCCTTTAAAGAAAGATTTTTAAATTATAACGTTTAATATTTTATTTTGTATACATATACTAATTATATATAGTTTAAATTGTTTGCAAATTAAATGAAATGTAGATGCCAGTGTGAGATTATGCACATCTATTTAGCAATGGAGTAAAGTTCATAACATTATGTCTCTTATTAATAAAAGTTTTATAATTAATTTTTTTCCAGGTATTTGTAAAATATGAAGTATTTGCTACCATTACTGATTCTGACCAACTGTCTTATAATACAAGGTAAAATCATGTTCTGTATATACAAAAGAAATAATCTTATATATTATTGTACCAAGTCAGAAAAATGGCCATTGATATATTATAGTTTGTGTCTGTGTGTGTCACATTTTAATGTTGTGTTCTGTTGTGTCGTAGCTCTCTATTTTTGTATGCGTTTCTCTCAGTTTTAGTTTGTAACCCGGATTTGGTTTTTCTGTATCGATTTATAAATTTTAAACAGTGGTATACATGTACTACTGTTGCCTTTATTTTTATATTCAAGTGAAAGAAAAAGGTTAAAATATCTCAATCAAGGACAGACTGTGGCTTAATATATATAAATGTAAAACTAATATAAAAAAAAAATACAAGCGAACATCAATTATTTCTATTTGATTGGCACAAGACAGTAATTTCTCCTGGATCAGAGTGGTCTAGGTGAAAATATTCACAGACAAAACTACGAAAACTTATTAATGTTAAATGTTAAAACTCAACGATTACTAGTAACCTACAAAAGTTATGATGATATGTTCAATGATTATGACAAGTTATAACAGTAAGGGTCTTCATATTACATATATAAGCAGTAGATTAACTACATGTGACGTATATAATGGTTATAAGGTGTTCTGTTGTGTCGTAGTTCTCTATTTTTGTATGCGTTTCCCTCAGTTTTAGTTTGTAACCCGGGTTTGGTTTTTCTGTATCGATTTATAAATTTTAAACAGTGGTATACATGTACTACTGTTGCCTTTATTTTTATATTCAAGTGAAAGAAAAAGGTTAAAATATCCCCATCAAGGACAGACTGTGGCTTAATATATATAAATGTAAAACTAATATAAAAAAATAAATACAAGCGAACATCAATTATTTCTATTTGATTGGCACAAGACAGTAATTTCTCCTGGATCAGAGTGGTCTAGGTGAAAATATTCACAGACAAAACTACGCAAACTAATTAATGTTAAATGTTAAAACTCAACGATTACTAGTAACCTACAAAAGTTATGATGATATGTTCAATGATTATGACAAGTTATAGCAGTAAGGGTCTTCATATTACATATATAAGCAGTAGATTAACTACATGTGACGTATATAATGGTTATAAGGTGTTTATGTTCGTCTATATAAGTTCGTTGAAACCATGAATCTTTTATCTGGTTCATTGGTTACTGTTATTATTTGACGTATACAAATGTGTGCAATCTTTAAATTTTCAACATCAATGACATGTCTGAAATACATTATATAAATTGTATGAATAAACTGTAAACAGTCCCTAAAGATGTATAATTTCCCAATATACATTACAATCATTGATTACAAAATTTAACTGTTCAAGACGTATACATGTTTAATAGTTTGATATAAATTGTTTTCTCTCAGTATTTATTCTTTGTGAACTTTTTGTTATTTCCTGTAATATGGAATGCAAGGTATCGTTTCAGTTTGTTGAATGATTTTTTTTTTCACTCAATAGATGACTTTTTAACACCGGTATACTACTGTTACCTTGATATAGAATTTTTTTTAAACGTGGCAAATGTTTAAATAAATTGCAGGTGTTTTGGAATGGCTGGTTGTTGGAAAGGTCACAGAATATGGACAAAACGTGACATTGTTTTGCAATGTTTCAAACTGCTGTCCGAAAGATTCAGGTTGGGATATGTGGACGCCACAACAACGCACATTGTTTATAGATGTCAAAACAGGAAGACCAAATAAAAAGTATGACGGAAAGGTTTTTAGAGATGGGTACACCTTAATTATTCAAAATCTGACTGAAAGAGATCTGAATGTTTCGTATTCCTGTTTGTATGGTGTAACTTATGGGGAACAAAAAATTCTACTGGAAGAAGACGTTTTCACCTGTAAGTACACGCACTCGATATGAATATAAATATAACGTGACATAAAAAACCTTAATTTTGTTGTTCACTATGATAACAGTTGGCAAAAGAAAAGAAAAGGCAAGAAGTCAAAACCACAGGTCGGTATACTTTGCGTGCGTTCGAACCGCTTTTCCTTATGTACTGTCAAAGCCAGGATGTATTACAACTGAAACAGTTGAAGAGCTATACAACCTAAATGGTCTTAAACAGTAGCTAAAACCATCTCAGAAGAGCTTTGGCTGAGCAAGTAGAATCCTTAGTTTCTTTAAAAAAATTTAATTTATAAACTTACATACTAGTTAGCTGATGATACCCTCGGATCAAAAACAACATGTTATACATTGCATGCGTCCGAAAGACTTTTCCTATTTTACCTCCAACAGGAATACCGATGGCAGTATATTTGAAATTCAAAATAAAATGGTCATGCGCTAACTTCTTGGCTCCAGACTTGGGACAGACCCGTTCAAACTGTAGCAGATTAAACTTTTTTGCGAGTGCTCAACACTACCCTTACCTGATAAATGGTGAGCACAACAGAAGCACAAATGGTTAAACAGTTGAAATAAGCATTGACGTAAAGTTTACATAGATAAGACGTGTTATGTTGTAATGATACAGAATAGAAATTAATACAAGATGACACTGTGTCAATAAGCCACAAATCGGATAACCCCTTAAAGTACTATGACATTTTCGATGAATAAAAGGAAATCTGGAGTATATATCGTAGAGACGGCAACCTAATGAAAGAATTAATTACGACATATGAAAATGAACAAACGGAGATTCGGGGTTTATGTTATAGATTATGCATATTTTAAGATTTTTCTTGTCGTAGAACACCTCTTAAAATATGCATTATCTGACTTATATAGCGTCAAAAAAATAATATTTTTTATAAAGATTTGCAAAATTTAGTATCCTATTTTACCGACAACACTAAAGTGGGATATTCCTTTCTAATGCGTTCAGGTTTTAATACGCCCGCACTACGGCTCATTTATAATGTAAAATAAAACTCACTAATTAATCTAGGTATAAACCATTTAAAAATTAGTATCCATACACAATAAAATTATTACTGTAGATGCATTAAGTAAAACACAAATGTATTGTTACCGTCCGATAACGGTGTATGACAAATACAAGACACATTGTAAGTAGTTTATTGTACCACTTAGTTAATGGAAAAGGGGGAGGGGTATGTTTTTTATTCTATCTGTAATGTCATTTCTATCGCTGAAAAGTGGTTATCTTTTTAACAATTCTAATCAAATCGAATGAAAAATTCAGAAAGATTGTCTTTTGAATAGCAATACATTTTATTAACAAATAATCAGGATATAATTATATACCCTCCGCACCAGACTCTTTTGTGAGTAACATTAATGTTATTCAATAGAATATAAGATTATGTTACTAGTTGATCATTTGATAGAATAAAAAAAAATACATACATTCAAAAAAGTTAAGAACTGACACGAAGACGAATATAAATACATGAAGTTCACAGTATGATTTCCTATTCAGTGTTTATCGTCCTGAACATGCATGAAATATTTGCCACTGGACGTTAAGCAAGCAACCAAAAATCAATCTACCTATTCAGTGTGATTCAATAAGATTTTTATTTACCATAACAGCCTGTTACACTTTTTGATTTCAGCTATAAGTACTATATCACCTGATGTTCCAACTGGTAAAAGTAAATTATCTCAAGGTGAAATGTAAGTAAGAAGTTCAACTTTATTAATATGGCTGAATTTATCCTCTTAAAGTTATATTACAATACAAATGAGTAAGAATTGGTTATCGCCTGATATCGATTCAAGATATTTAATTTCGATATAATTAAAGACGAGTCTTTGCCATTTTTCGTATCATTATTATTTGATTTAGATAACAAGAGTTGATATCAAGCGATAGCCAATTTTCAGAATTTGTTTAACTTATTACTCTTATGATAGATATTCTCATTGTATTAAACAGCACTTTGATCAACTTTTTTCCTAATCTAAGTCAGACGTCATATGTCCTCTTTTTGGTGTAAACCTGATTATCAGAAGTCAAAAACAATCGTACGCTTCAAAATGTTAGACAAATTGATAAACATAAGATTTTCAGGTGAACAATACGAATGTTTTGTACATGTATATTATTGACGATATCACGTATATCTCTGTTGTCGTAAAAAAACTGAATCCTAAATATCGAAATTGTTTTTTCTATCCAGCATTATGCATATATCTTATATTTTCAAAACTGCAAATGATCCAAATTGAATTTATAACTGGTTCATGTAAAGTTGAAGCTATTTCAACAATAATATATTTCTTGAAAACAAATGTCAAATATCCAGTTCTTATATAGTTCTGCCATTGGGAATTTTTTTTTAATTTTCTTACAATTTTGGACATAAATTTGAAAAATATTCAGCATTTTTACCATCAGGAATGCAAACATTTTTAGCCCTCTAAGGTCATACTGTATATCACTGAACAATTTGTCAAACATCTGTAACTGAGTTTTTAGAGCATGTATGGTTCAAAAACATGTGTTTATATGTGTGAGTCTTAAAGTTCCGACGCACTTTTTATGTTGTGTTTTGTGTATCATTGTTTTTTGTTTGTATTTTAGATCTTTTTAGCCATAGCATTGTCCATTTGTGTTTTAACTTTTGAATTTGAATGTCCCTCTAGTATCTTTCTCCTCTGTTTTACAAGTTTTTTGTTCTCGTAAGATTACGTGTAACGTATTTATAGAACAAAGCAAATTTCATACATTGCAGGAGTATAGTATAGGTAAACAGTTATACTGGTGAATGATCTTACTTTTAATGGAAAATAACTATGACATTTGAGGAAGAAACAAATATAAGTTTGAATGACTATAAGGCTGAACAAACTTTTTTCTTTTTTTTTAATTACTATTCTTGACATTGCACAACGATACCATCAACCTAGCAGTTTATAATTACAGGCTATACACATATGTAAAAACCGTAAATGATTTACTATTACAATTTAAGTTTCACTCATTTCAGAGCTTCTATTGTTACTGGAATTACTATAATAGTGATTGTGTTATTGCTAATTCTCATTTATTTGTGGAAACAAAAAATTAAAACACAAGGTAAGTGTTCATGGTTTAAAGACTACACACTATAAGTAATAAATTATGTTGTTTAAAAGATATATAGTAAAAATTAAAAAGAAACATGAACAGAGATATGTCAGGTTTTCTATTCAATAAATAAACGTTTGATTGAAAAAACAGTGACATGAATTCAAATATAACACAATTTTCAACACGTTTTTTATTCCCCCTCTGTGGGCTAATTATGCATCAAGTGTTACCATTGACCTTCTTTTTTTGCGTTCTGACGTCGGTCCTACTAAATCCTAACTTACGTTCGTCTGATGCAATCTTATAAAACTCAAACACGACGATGTGAACATAATTTGGCAGTAATATGTCTACAATCCTACAGTTATGACCCTTTATAATTTGAAACTCTTATTTGAATTTGCTTTAAACAAAATCCATGAAGTTCATACACACTGCTAAGAACTTAAATTCGCAGACATGAATATAATATGGACAGTGAGTTGCCTTCTGTTCTAAAGTTATGCCACTTTATAGCATAACAATTTTTTTTACAGTGTTTGTCTACCCGTTTGAACTAATACCCTTTGTAAATGTGTACGTTTTTTTGCCATCTGACTTAAGTTTGTCTCATTTTAGAACATGTAGAATTCATTAAATTAATACAGAATGCTAAGTACATTGCTCATGGTTTTTAATTACTGAACTATAATAACGAATTTAATGAGCGTGTCATTCGTGTCCACAGACACATTCTACTTGTGTTTATTTATTTGGTTTTCTTTGCTATTTGAACAATAATTTTCTTCAACTTGTAAAAATGCAATTCTCCTGATGGATGTTACATTTCAATAAATCCTTGCAAGAAACTATAACCCATATGACAAATTTAAATTCAAGCATATTATTACCATGCATACGATATAACCATATAACGGTAACAATGTCATCTTACTAACCTTTTTCATATTATCAATTTTATGCCGAAATCTAATAAATCCAAAACTTCAAATTTCAGATACAGATAAACTCGATACAGATTTACCTGAAACAATCCCTTTAACAAGTAAGTGACTTTATATTTCAAGACAATAAAAGTATATGGAGTAATTGTGCATGGGACTAAATCGCGCACAATACATAAAAAAAATTAAAGGTTATCAATGAATAGGGCTTTCATTCCTGTTCAATCTGCATATTGACAGTAGATGTTTGGTCTTAAACATTGAACGAATCATTCATACCCTACCACAAGGTCAAGACGTCTTGAATTATATTTGTTTTATGTTTTGCTAAACTCCAAAAAATAATTTTACATCAGCATTAGTTAATTCAATGTTAATAACTTCAAATTTACTTGAAATATCGGGAATGTTTGGTTATTATACAACAATGTCGAGTTCACGTGTTGCATTTCTTTATTTTTCTAAATAATCAATTATTGGAAATAAAATCAAAACAAAACGCTAGATAATTCACGCGTCTGGAACGCTTTTTGTATCGATGTACATTCAAGCCCAATATTTGAATTGACAGATTTGTAGAACTATATATACTGAGCGACAACAGAAAGCACACACTTATGTATTATCCATTTTCAAAAAATAATGCGAACGCGGCAGGTAAGTTTATCCCATGTGTGCTCGATGGGATGCATGCCAGGAGATTTCGATGACCATGACAACACATGTGTTGCTGTACAAAATGTAAGTAGGCATTTGTAACACGAGTAGTGTGTGGACGGGCATTGTCATGCTTAAGGAGGCTCGCGTGTACAAAAATGTCAGCAAAAAATAAAACATTTGTTTTTTTCATAACAAATTTTATTTATTACACTATAAGCAATGATAAGTTATTACCTTATGATATGATACAAAACTTAACCGAAAAAAAATCGATTCGGTTTGGCCCAAGCTGACTTTTAAAATGTTTATATCATTGAAAAAGCTCCAAATTATCTCTCTTTGGTGTAAAAATGCTATTTTTGTGGCATGAAAATTGAAATATCTCATCGGTGACCTATATTTTTTATTATTGTTTTCAAAAAAGCTATACATAAAGTCAATAATTGTAAAATTTAAGCGATTTCTGTAATTCAGTTCTTTTTTATTTCGATATTAACTCTATTTCTCCTATTAGTTCAAAATAAAAAGGATTTAGTCCCACGAGCCCCCTTAAATGGTATTCCAGGTCCATATCTTTCCATGAAAATAACAACTTCTGTTGACCTAATTTCATCCCTAAAGTGTTGGGCCTTAATTGTTCCATTGGCAACCTAGAGATTATGCGTAGATATGCCAACCAAAACCATGACACTACCACCTCCAAATATGTCGGTCTGTTGGACACAACCATCTGCAAACCGCTCAACGGATCGTCAACGGATCGTCCATAAACTCTTGCTTAACCATCTAAATGATGAAGAGTGAATCTGAACTCATCTGAAAACTAAATATTGCTCAAAAAAGTTCAAACTTGAAATTTCAGATACAGATGAACATATCAAAGAGATTGCTCAAGATGTAGCTGAAGAGATGCTCTTAAACAGTAAGTATAAAGATAAAAAGAAGTGGTATAATTTACCAGGACACAACTCCCAGGAAGAGACCAAATGACAAAGTCATGCCTTCTATTTCAGGTTTAAATGAATCCTTATTGATGTTTGACTTATTTGTGTTTTTTGTAATTAGGTATAATTATAAAATTAAATGATTTATTTCTGCGTGATTTCTCTAAAGCAGTTCGAGTCTTCATATCGGTGGTAGGTTCTATAGGCCGTTCAGACATATCATGAACAGGGTTCCTGGAGCGTTTGCCCCATTGTCTATTATTTATGAAGGTACATTTAAGTTATCTTCGTCTTTCTATGTACAGACTACCACCTGTCTTTGTATATTCAATTAAGAAAAGTTGACAATTGAAATAGAGAAAATGTCCAAAATACAACAAACACAACTAACAGAAAGAAAATAGCACAAGGCCACCAATGGGTCTTCTAATATGGCGAGACAAATCAACACCCGGAGGCAGGCTTCAGATGGCCCCTAAACACAAATGCATAAACTAAATGTAAAAAGAAATACTTGTATACAAAACCAAGAAAGGCCAGAGGGTCATGACTTGGGACAGGCGCTCAAATGTGGCGGGACAAACGTGATTAGTGAGCATTCAAACTCCAACTATCCCTCGGTCCAATGTAGAATAAATAAACAGCACACAAACAGTGAACCTCAGGTTAAAGAAGTTCAAGTCCGTTGTCAGAATAGGTAAGAGAACAAACTGAGCAAAACGACAATAATACATAATTTACCAAAAGGCTACTAGCAGTTACTGACAAGACAGCTCCTGACATGAATTAAACTGATCGGAAGGTTATTCCTTTATTATATGAAAATGAAGCACAATCTCTATAGTTAGGGGTTAAGTATCATATCATCATAACATATATGCGAAACACATAACCCCGTATTATGGTCATAAGTGGTTTTATAATAAATGTGTTTCATTTCAAATGCAAAGACCTTATGGGTGAATCAATATTAATTTCATATATATATATATATTTATATATAAAATGACATGTTAAAAGTATCCTGACAATATCCCTTTAAAATCAGTCTAAAGCCATAGAAAATTAGATGTGAAATACATTAAGGTACAATATGTCTGCATGTTGATATATATTTACGAACTATGCCCTTTAGCCTTGTATAGAATATGATATGACTTGATTGTGATACAAACGCCCATGGTGTAATAATCTTAAAGTAATACAGATTTCTAAGGTTAAAACCTAAAAACTGTGTCACACAGAGGTGAGAATCGAAGAAGTTGAAGTTTATAAATACCATAATATCGTGCCCAAGGGAACGTTAACATCTAGGAAAGAAAAAATCGTCTTTATAATCATACTTCGTTTTAATTCAGCTTCCCGTAAACAATATAGATCAAGGAATGGACAGTGTTCATTGGCTTTATTTAATGTTAGTTCCGCAAAAAAACTCTAGTGTAAATACTAAAGTCATCAATATGGAGTAAAATGATAATCATATTTGGTATATCCAGAAATTGGTTTCCGTTTTCTAACTTTACTTTGCATTAATCAGATGTTACTCTGGAGTTATGTCCATATTCTAATGAAAGACAATTTACGTTTTTTGACTGTCTCCGAACTCTAACTTTACATTTTCCCAACCAAATATTATGAAACGTAATGCACAATCCAGGACAATGATCAAGTTTAAATAAGGTTGGTATGAATTTCAGCCTTTTCTAGTGATGCTTTTTATCTAACAAAAAAAAAATGCATAATTTTCCATGTCGAATTCCAACTTTCCTTTTGTTGAAAACTCTTATACAACTTAGAGGTTAGCTAGCTATAAAATATCGATTATTTTCTTTCGTTTGATGTGTTTTAGCTTTTGATTTTGCCATTTGATTAGGAACGTTTCCGTTTTGAACTTTCTTTCACTTTTGTTGGTTCGGTATTTCTTTGATTTTACTTTTTTCACTTTTCATGTTTCTTTGTAAATGAATATGTTGAATGTTGAATATGCCATATATCAACCAAACGGTCGCATATGTGTCCTATGGACATTGGTGATATTCTTCTTTTATTTATTTTATGTTTTCCATACAAAGATAGTCTGCAGCGTAATGGAATCACCGATCGATAATTATATGGGACTTTTTGAATAGCATACATTTACAAATTCGTGTGTTGACCAAAAATACAACTTTGTTCTGACCAAACGTTTTGTTCCATTTGATAATTCCTTATTACGATTGATATGTAGAGATTGTGCTCATGCTTTGCTGTTATATAATTGTTCCGTGATAAATTTTTGGTTGGCTGCCCATAGCTTGATATGGTTTACATTTGGCAATTCGGGGCCATTAAAAGCGTGCTATGCTGTATTTGTTTTACCTCAGAAATCATTTTATATATGAAACAAGTACACAATAGTTTCACTATTTTTCAAATTGCAAGCGTTGAACTATTTGTCTGGATCTCGATGAAACTATTTGACCGCAAGCGTCATTGTATTTCGCGGAATTGTAAAGGTAGCTACTGGATTGGATGCGGTAGTTACGACGTTGCGTTTTACCAATTGTATCTAGGATTTACGTCAGTGCAGAACATAGCCTTATCATTTCAGAATGTTTATATTGATGAAGTAAATGGTAAATAGTATGGTTTGGTTTCTGCTCTTTATATTACGATAGTTGATTTATCCCAGCCTTTATTGTCTGTTGTCTATTTCGATATAATAAAACACTTACTGACTGGATATTAGTTGAACCTCGGGGACAATAAACTTACTATATCCCTTATACCCAGTCAATAAGTAAATACTAATGTGAATGTCTATTTTTTTGGTCTCTTGTGATGACTGCTCTCATGAATAATTTTACCACATTTTATTTATTAAAATGTATATGTCATGAACATTTCTAATGATTAATTGCGCTAGGGAAGTTTCTTCAGTGTAATCGACCGCATGATCAAATTTCGGATCTAATTTTAGAAAACGAAGAACATACTGAACTTAAAGAGAAAATGATACAAATCAAAACTGAGCAGGAAGAAGTTAAACAAAAGATTATCAAAGGTATATTATAAGTTAATGTCATGTTTTTGTACATTTTTAAACGAGATTGAAAGTGTTGTCAGTGCTAATTAAATAATTATTGTTATACCACACACACACTTATTGTTGGTTGCGTGATTTGTCGACCTCGAGATACAAAATGTAACTTTCACCTTTCTCGAGTTATTTCCCTTTACAAATGGGGGGGAGCTGAATAGCCCTATATTTTAAGGCGGACGCATCTGTGTCCAATGGACACAATCTATTTTTATTTAATTTCTGTTTTCCATACTGTGTTAAGGTTAACCTATAAGGAATTGTATAATGTCATACTTAGTACGTCAATAACACACTTTGTCTTTGCAAATAATTTTTACTTTTCACATTTCTTCATCATGTTTATGATAACTGACTTTAACAATATGTTCCTTTGTTTTCATTTCTGTTACATCACCATCCCACGAGTGTTAAAGTGTTGACTGCCCGTTGGGTACACGTTTGATATGTTTTATGTTTTTCATGACAGAGCCATTTGATGTCTATTATGTGGTTTTTCTTAATTTATTAGGCTTGATCATAATGGTGAATTTTAGTTTATTACATCCGTGTTAATTTAGTATCTTGTTGAGACAGGATCAATTTAATGCTATAATTTTAGATAATGAAGGACTTTCAGACCTGAAAGAGAAAGTAGTAAAACTGGAAAATGAGCAAACGGAAGTAATACCGGAGAATATTAGAGGTATATTATAAGTTCATGCCATGTAAATTCTTATAATTTGACAAACAAGAGACTGTGATAATTATTAACAGTATTATTATTTCTAAATAAATTATTTACAGAGGCTTAAAATCTGTTAAACAGAATACATGTACTGTCAGAATTTACTTGAAGACACTATTCGTTAAACACTTAACACAGGACGTTACGGCATTTTTGTAATCATGTAAGAATGGCTGGTAATAGACCCGATCAGCAGTGATTAAAATGTGCTACTGCATATTTTTAAAATTGAAATGTTATATGTGAAAAGAGTTCTGTTGTTCTTTCTTGAAAAATAAATCCATACTTACTTTGAACTCTTTTTTTAATTCAGTAATGAAGATAGTTGATATTCGAATACAACATTTTAAAGAACATTTTACTCTGAACAACAACCATACAAACCCTTTTTCTCGTATCAAACATAAACATGATAAACTTAAAGAACTAGCAAAGGAATTTGTTTTTGTCCCGGCTGATAAAGCTGCTAATAATATCATTATTGTTTGACGTAAATTTTATATTGAGGTTCTGCAAAAGGAAATCACGAATTCACCAACATTCCAACTGGCTTCATTTTCACAAAACGACATCTGTAACAAACACAAACGTTTAGCTACGTAGTATACTTCTTTACCAGCAGAACAAAATACAATGAAAGTTCCAACTATGTACTGGCTTCCAAAGCTACACAAAAAACCTTACAAATATAGATTTATTTCCTCTTCAAGCCAATGTTCCACTACTAAATTGTCTTTTCTACTTACTAGTACACTTGGTACAATGAAAACCTAATAACACATTGTTCAAATAAGGCCTTTGAAAATAGTGGAATTAATTACATTTGGAGTGTCAACAACTCGTTGGATGTACTTGATGAATTGCATGCATATATTGGTAATTTTGAATCTGTTCAAAGTTTTGATTTTTCTACCCTATATACAATGTACCACTTTGCCTCATATTCTTATTAAGAAGAAATTCACATCCCTAATTAACTGGGCATTTAAAAGTCAGACTGCGAGTACATATGTTCAAACTCTTTTAGGTCATTTTTTAGTAGCAACAAACAAAAGAACTATGTCAATTGGACATGCTTTGATACTATATATGCGCTTGAATTTTTACTTGATAACATCTTTGTTCGCTTTGGGGATTCCGTATATCGTCAAGTTATTGGAATTCCAATGGGGGGAAAAACTGTGCACCACTTATTGCGGACCTGTTTTTGTATTGGTATGAGTTACAATTTATGACTAAAATTAGCAAAGACCCATCGAAACAACATTTGATACAAAAATTTAACAATACTTTTAGATATTTGGATGATATATCGGCTTTAAATAATGACGACTTCAGTGTGTATACTAAAGAAATTTATCCTGCTGAACTTACTTTATATAAAGCTAATACTAACAATGACCACTGCCCTTTCCTCGATCTTGATATCTATTTCATAAACGGAAAGCTTAATACAAAAAAATATGATAAAAGAGATGATTTTTCATTTCCTATCGTAAATTATCCATTTTTAGATGGTGACGTTCTCTTGTGACCATCGTCTTGTACGATTCGCTCGTGTATGTAACAACGTATTAGATTTTAGCGAGAGAAATTTGTGTATTACGGAAAAATTATTACACCAGGGTTATCGATATCACAAACTAGTCAAAACATTTACTAAATTTTATCATCGGTATAAGGAAATCATTCGTAAATATAACTCAACATGCAGACATCTTATACGTTCAGGCATTTCACATCCAATATTTTATGGTAGTATTTTTTACAAAGCACAAAAATGTCAGTATTTACCTCAAAAGCTTACAAAACCTTTAAATTCAGAAGGGATATAGTTACGATACTGTTGTCAGGTCATTAAAGATTGCATATTTTAGCTTTAATATTGATTCACTTATAGGGTCTTTGCATCGAAACTAAACACATTTATTTAAAAAACTGTTGTTGGCATGACACGGGTTATGTTCTTCTCATATATTATAAGTTATATGGTTTTCTACTGACCCCCTACGGATCCATAGAGGGTTAGTAAAATCCATAGGGGGTGAGGCCGTAGGCCGAGTCCACTATGGATTTTACTAACCCTCTATGGATCCGTAGGGGGTCAGTAGCGAACCGTATAACGAATTGATCGCACTGAGAGCGTTTTATGTCAAGTTTAGTATAAAATATCAAAATAATAACAATAACAATAGGAATTTATTAATACATTTACTAACAAGTATTTAAAGTATTTTCTTGTATAAATATAGAATTTGGAATGAAAGTCATTTGTTCAATGTTAGATTATGAATGATTGTCACTTTACATTTGTGAAATAATTGTGGACCGGCAGCTTGTCTTGTGTTGCTAACATTTATGGATGATTCATTATAATCAAAGTCCCCTAATATAGCGTTCAAATCAAATCCTTCGAAATCGGAATGCAAAGTTTGTGGAGTGTCTGCTTCAATAAGAGCAGGCACCATAGATCCATTTTCAGCAAGTGCTAGTCTTGCAAGAGGTGCTGGTAGTGCTGATCTAATAGGAGGTGCTGGTAAAGCCTCTATCCGGGCTGGCACAGCTCCCATAGTTACTCCCAGAGTTTGTCCCATTTCTAACTTTTCTTGCGTGTCTACCCGTTGATAAACGGATAGAGATTGTACGGATTTGTGACCGGTAACAGACATTATCTGAGCATCATTAAATTTATTTTTTGACAAATATGAAGCTCCTGTTGCTCTGATTGAATGATTTGTATATTTCTGGCTTAGTTTACATGACAAACTCAAGTCACTCATAAATGTGTTTAGTTTTTTCTCTCCAACAGGTGCGTTGTAATACCATATTTCGTTGTCATTATCAACAAAACAATCACTTGGACGCTGCCACAATCTGAAATTTTTAAAATGAAGAATTAACATTAAAAAATCTGGTTTTCCTTTACCTTTAGAACAATTATGATACATACCATCATTAATACACTTTGGGTTGAGTTTTTCAGCTGTGTTTTTTTTTATTTACCAATGTTTTTGGGGTTTTGGTCCTCATGATTGTGTTTAAAATTGTTTGAAGATTGTAGCTTTTATGCTAGATTTACTTACCTATCACAATCAGGGTGCAGTTTGTCTGTATACTTTATAAAGGAATCCACTGGACAATACATTGAGCCTGGAATAAAAAAATCTATATGATGTAGGTATAGTAATAAAAAATACATTTTAAAGTATACAAACATTGAGAAAATGTTGATATTTGTTTTTGTGCTGCAGTTATTGACAAGTAAAAATACATATCATTCCATGCTTTTTAAGATATTTATAGATTGATTGTCTGTGAATAATCAGGTTACATTTTTATTTTGTGTTTGTTTCGGGATTAGGACTCGTCAACTTTAAATTACCAATAATTCTGAGGTTGTTTTTCATAAAAAAATAAATTGGGGTGAAAAGATGGGAGATAATTAATGATATATGTCTTACTAACCTAGTCTGATAATTATCAAATATATAAAACTAATGTACCTGTAGCTTCTGGCATGACTCCACTCGTTGTCTCCTTATCATTTCCTCTATGGTTTTTGGTTAATTCATCTAAAATCTTTTCGATGTATTTCATTCCAGTATTTGGATCTGTTTTCAGAGCAAAGGTTGACTTGGTCATTGTATGCATATTTTCTGCACCTCGTCGATCAAAGTACAGTCTTATATCATACTGGACTTTATTAAATAGTCCTGTGGGGGTATGTGTAGAAAAGTAAACTGACGTGTATAGCTTCTCCCTGTCAGATTCCTGGATTATTGGATAGTGTTGTACGTTTCATTTTCCAGCTTGTTTCAATTCGGCCCTCGCAGCGTCGAAGCTCATGTTTGCATATCGGAAAGCTGCATCTTTAATAATGTCAAATACCTTATTGTTCGGAGGTGCTTTGAGGTGGCGATTTAAACCATGTCGAATCGATTCAAAGGAAGATGTTTTATACATTGAACCATCTATTTTTCTAACATCAAGGTAGAAATGAGACAACGCTTCATCCAAACGTTGTGTTGTAAAGCTTTCAAAGTCCGCTTCATGGTTTTTACTGGTAAGATATTCCCTGAACAATTTTGCAGATAGGGTGTTACTCTTTTGTGGCTTGTCGGCGTGAATGTTCAGTCTTATATCGTCAATGCCCTGACGTGTTGACGTCCCAAATCTCTCCATTTTGTTGCAGACGAAAATATGACGTCACATGTTGTTTGCAATGAGAGATAACTTCTTTAAAGGGCTAGTTTTGTAAACTGATCAACGGGGGACAACTCCCAAATAATTAATTGAATCGATAAGGTTTGCGTTTAAAATACTGTTTTGAAAGTTCGAAGCGGCACATACGTCATCTTCCATCGCCGCCATGACACCCCATATGAAATCTACTGACCCCCTACGGGCCCATAGGGGGTCACCACGTGACGATTTTAAACCAATCACAATGTGACTATTTACTCGAGGTGCGATAATTTATGAAAGTATGATACTAAACCCCTAACGGGAGGGACTGTTCCTGATATTCATATGATGAAGACATAATCTTTCAATCAGTGTAATTGAGGTCTGGAGCTGTCAGTTAACTGCTAGTAGTCTGTTGTTATTTATGTATTATTGTCATTTTATTTATTTTCTTTTGTCACATCTTCTGACATCGGACTTGGACTTCTCTTGAACTGAATTTTAAAATGCGTATTTTTATGCGTTTACTTTTCTACATTGGCTAGAGGTATAGGGGGAGGGTTGAGATCTCATAAACATGTTTAACCCCGCCGCAATTTTCCGCCTGTCCCAATTCAGGAGCCACTGGCCGTTGTTAGTCTTGTATGCTTTTCAATTTTTGTTTCTTGTGTATAATTCGGAGTTTAGTATGACGTCTATAATCAATGTACTAGTATACATATTTTTTAACGGGCCAGCTGAAGGATGCCTACGGGTGCGGGTGTTTCTCTCTACATTGAAGATCCATTGGTGGCCTTCGGTTGTTGTCTGCTCTATGGTCGGGTTGTTGTCGCTTTGACACATTCCCCATTTCCTTTCTCAATTTTAGTTGTGTTTTGTCACTTGAATTTTTCTCTTAGGATTATCGTATTTAGAATATATAATACTTGCATGGTATACATGTCCGTGAGTCAGAAATTAATCTGACCTTTAAATAATTTTTGTCAATGTGTCTCGGTTTTTAAAGGCAATTTGTTTATTATATATACGAATATAGTAAGTGTAAGGTGTCCGTGTCAGCCATGCAATAATCCTTTCACTTTGACTTGATAATTTTATGATGCGATACTTTTAGCTTATATCGTTTAATAATACATACAATCATGATCAGTTAAACAAGCGAGTCAGATCAGCCTTCTTACTCTTGATAGCAATTGTGTATCCCCAACCGCTATGCAACCCCGCATAGTTATCTTACGTGCCTCCGCGATATTTTATAAGACTTAAACGCAATGCGTTTGACTATCACATTGAGATCAAGTATGAATTCCGAATCAACCCAAAGGTAAGCAGCAAAGGAACAATTGAGTCCATGAACAGTTCATGATTAACCTAGATGTGTCATTAACTTATACACGATCGACTTTCCCGCGACCAAGCACCTCGAGAGTATTTTGACATCGGAAAACTGTTAATGGAGGAAGTGGAAGTACTTGGCGTGAACCGCCGGACTCCTTGGTGGGAACAAAAATAAAACAAACATATATATGCATATTGATCACCAGGTCAAGTCGTATAACATTTTGACCAACCAAGGCCCCAAAGGTGCAAATCATAGTTTATACATCGGTCTGGAAAACAGACATGAGTTGGGATGAAAATTAGACTCTCTTTTTCCTTGAATGTGACCTAAAAAATTAGAGTTATCACCGGTTTGAAAAATGTGACAGAGTTGTAAACGCAATAATTTAAATTCGTATTTTGAATTATTAACATGGGTATCACCAGCCCAGTAGTCAACACCTCGGTGTTGATATGAATATCCATAATGTGGTCATTTTTATAAATTTCCTGTTTACGAAACTTAGATTTTTAGAAAAACTAAGGATTTTCTTTACCCAGGCATATATTACCTTAGCCGTATTTGGCACAACTTTTTGGAATTTTGGATCCTCAATGCTCTTCAACTTTTTACTTGTTTAGCTTTATAAAGATTTTGATATGAGCGTCACTGATGAGATTTATGTAGACGAAACGCGCGTCTGGCGTACTTAATTATAATCCTGGTACCTTTGATAACTTTTATACATTTAAACAGGATTTTTCTCAAAATCGAAAACATTAAAATCGCATATAAGTATAAAATGACAAAATCGCAATAAAATAAGTGCACGCAATAATTTCTAAATTTAAAGTAACATGCGCAATATCAGAAGTGCCACATTGGGCGAAATATCTACTTATCATTTCATATTTCCTGAGATCATCGGCTTTGCAGCGAAGTGTGCTGCTCTGTCTTTGTTTTTCTATGTTGTGTTTTAAGTACTGCTGTTTGTATTTGAATCGTCTGTCGTTCGGACAATGCCATTGTCAGTTTCTTTTCAATTTATGAGTTTTAATATGTCTTTGGTAGCTTTCGACTTTCTGTTCCTCGACTAATAAAATAAACGTACATTCCCATCACACCGAAACAGGAGTCGAGATTGAACTAAAAACTTTCAGCACTGTTTCAGCAATTTTGGAAACGAACCCACACACGTTCGAATGAAGTCGGTGTCACACTTGTAATTTTCGTGTAATGACCCCTTTCAAAAGAAGAAAAGTCGACATTGCCGTTTCTGCAATCTAATTTAACCTTGTAACATTAGATAAAGTGATTTTTATTTTATTTCTAACATTTTGGTTATCCTTTAAACTATTTCACTTTATTGCTATTATTGAGAAAAGAAGAGAATTTTACAAGGGATAATATGGTCAAGAATTGGAATGACTTAAATAACATTTTTAGTTTGTTTGCATGTTAGTTATTGTTGAAAGTCTAAAGATCTTTAATATTCATTAAATTTCAAGAAAGAAACTTAGCGAGAAATGATGATGGATGCACTTAGATTATATTGTATAATATTCAAATGCAGAAATGAAACATAATTATGATCTTAAGTTTTGTTTCTTTCCTGTAGTTCAATAGAAATTGGCTAATATTTATACAAATTAAAGAGCTGACAGAAAAATATAGATAATCTTCGTTCATATCCGTGGATATTTTAACAACATTAAGTATCAAAAGGTACTGAAGGGTATAAAATTATCCATATCTACGGATATAAAATGTATTCCCAGTCTAAGTCCAAATCTGGTGATTTTTCAGAAAAATTCGACCACAAAGTGTATTGTAAAAGCAAGTTTTTCGGGTTTTTTTTTTAATCTTTTATTGATATATGGGAATTTGGCATAATTTTAATGGAGTGTACGGTACGGTACGGTAATACATTTGGTAGAACCCAGTAGATAGTCAAATATAAGACTATTTAATCCAGAGACAGGGAAACAAAAGCAAGTCGAATTCCACTCTCAATGTCGCGATAGTTACATCAAAGACGGCGTGACGTCAACATGGGTCTTTACATAACTAAGTCAGAAGTCTCGTTAATTGATAATGTAGCAGCCAGGTAATGCATTTACAGACGTAATGGATACTCTACAAAATTCGATATTTTACAAGGAACAACTATGGAACAAAGGAAAACGCGAAGGGTGGCAACGTCTGGGTAAAATGGTTAACATCCAACCGGTGCTCTGGGTTCTGTAACGACGTGCGTTAATAAATCAAATGTTTAGAAACATATTAAGCTTGGGATAAGAATACATATAATGTGTTTATGTAAAAAAAATATTTCAGAAGACACATTTGTATGATAACGATTACAGTGTCATATTTCTCGAGTTATGTCCCCTTATGGATTAAGAAATTGACGATTATGTCGTATATATACAAGATGAGCAATTTGGTCACATGAAACTTTGATATACACATGCAATTTTTCATGCAATCAGCAGGCTCATTGTTAAACGATCCTTTAGCTTGCGGACATAACTTGACCTTTCACCTTATATTCCAATAATTTGATTTGTTTTATATTCAGTTTTCATAGTAGTATTGGGAATATGGGTCCCCACTCAAAGACAATAGGTTGTTTGTCATGAGTGATGACAACTGACTTTGACTATTCAATTCAAATGTAAATAATTGATTAAAGAACATCTCTATGTATTTTGAATGATTTGTTATAAGTTATATTTTTTTCGTACTTATCAATGGTAAACCAATACAATATTTTGTGTTTTGTTATCAGATTACGTAAGTTTCGGAGACAATTATCCACTAATAGACAAGCTCATATAGCAGTACAGGTATTTTTATGATGAATGATGTATAGTAAGCTATGAAAGGTACAAAAGTATGAAATATCTCAGTTTAAAATAGACAAAAAAAAAATTCTTTGCATTTAAAGATAATACATAAAACAGATCTGGGCTTGGGTGACCGATTGGTGTAAATAGTCCAACAAACGTACCACTGGCCTGTAAACACTACAATTAGGACTTTGTATCCGCACGTGTCTGCAGTACTCGCTTAAAATCCTAATGGTTTTCAAGGTATATCGGGGAACACGGCGGCATCTGTCAATACAAATTGACTTCCTCGAAATAGTCAACATTATTGAAAGTTGGCAATCAAACGCAATCAATCACTTTTTATTTCAACTTGTATACACATTATATATTTTTCAGACCAGATAAAAATACAAATAGATGACTGGGAAGAAAAGGACAAAATGTTTGTGACTACAAGAGCCAGTGAATACATAATCGAATGTTTAAAGAAGAACAGTTGTTTGACTTTAACTGCCCCATCAGGTGTAGGAAAATCTTTTATTGCAAGACACTCTGCACTAGTTTTACAAAAGGAAGGGTATACAATAATACCAGTGAGAAAACCAGATGATATCAGGGAATATTACCATCCTGGTAAACAGACAGTCTTCATTATAGATGATATTTGTGGAAATTTTACTGCCAACCAACAGCAGATTGAAAACTGGCAACAATTGTTACCTGTGATTAAAACAATTATTGCAGACACATGTTGTAAGATTATAGTATCTTGTAGATTACAAGTATATACAGATGATAAGTTTAATATGTTAGAACCTTTTAAATCCTTTGAATGTAATTTAATGTCAGAGCAGTTATGCCTTACAGCTATGGAAAAAAATAGTATGGCAATCATCTATGTTGGTTCAAGCTCGGATAATATTGATAAATTATCACAAAATAGTGAATTCTTTCCACTTTTGTGCTCTTTATATCATAGGGAAAACCATGGAGATGTTAAGGAATTTTTCAAAAATCCATTCATTGTCTATAAAAATGAGCTAGATAGTTTAAAAAGGTATGGTGTTGAAGGGAAGTATAAAATATGCAGTCTAGCTTTAATAGTTCTCTTAAATAATCAACTGACAGAGAAATGGTTCAAGGGTAAAGTGAAAGAGGAACAACGAGATATCATAGAAGACACGTGTGAGGCATGTGGATTGAACAAAAGTACGTCCAAGACAGAACTTAGAGAGGCTCTTAACACTCTAGATGGCACATTTGTATATAAACAAAATGGTATTTACAAAACTTTACATGATAAATTGTTTGACTTTCTTGCTAATTACTTTGGTCAGGAAATGATAGAGTGTTTAATAGACCATGGTGAAAGTAATTTAGTACATGAACGTTTCATATGGAGGAAATCACCAGATGACAAGAACAGTAACATAGACTTCATTATTGAAATACCAGATGATTATTTTGAATTATATTTAGAAAGGTTTATAACGGACTGGTCAGCAGGAACAGTGAGAGTTGTATTCGAAAATAACAATATGAAAATACCGTTATTTAGGCAACAGCTATTACAGCATTTAAAAGAGTTGGACAAACACAACAAGAAACTTTAGCCAGTGCCAATGATACAGTGTTACCAAAAGGGCACTTTGGATCAGGTGATACCCCATTGATAAGAGCTTGTTATCATGGTTATACTGATATGGTACAGTGGATGTTTCAAAATGATGTAGTAGTGAATCAATGTCGAGACGATGGGACCACTGGACTGTTCATGTCAAGTCAGAACGGACATACTGAAATAGTTAAGTTATTGTTGGAGAGGAATCCTAACATTGATTTATGTGACAAAAATGGCTGTAGTCCACTGTACATAGCAAGTCAGAACGGACATACTGATATAGTAAGGTTGTTGTTAGAGAGGAATCCTAACGTTGATCTATGTCGCACTGATGGATGTAGTCCTCTGTTCATGGCAAGTCAGAACGGAAATACTGAAATAGTAACGTTGTTGTTAAAGAGGAATCCGAACATTGATATATGTGACACTGAAGGCTGCAGTCCTCTGTACATGTCAAGTCACGAGGGACATACTGAAATAGTAAAATTGTTGTTAGAGAGGAATCCGAACATTGATATATGTGACAATGAAGGCTGCAGTCCTCTGTACATGTCAAGTCAGGAGGGACATACTGAAATAGTAAAGTTGTTGTTAGAGAGGAATCCTAACGTTGATCTATGTAACAATGATGGTTGTAGTCCACTGAGACAGGCAAGTCAGAACGGACATACTGATATAGTTAAGTTGTTGTTAGAGAGGAATCCTAATATTGATCTATGTGACAATATATATGGGTGTAGTCCTTTGCACATTGCGAGTCAGGAAGGACATACTAATATAGTTAAGTTGTTGTTAGAGAGGAATCCTAACATTGATCTATATGATGAAAATGGATGTAGTCCTCTGTACATGGCAAGTCAGAACGGACATACTGAAATAGTAAAGTTGTTGTTAGATAAGTCTCCTAATATTGATCTCTGTGATAATATATATGGATGTAGTCCTCTGTACACTGCAAGTCAGGAAGGACATACTGAAATAGTAAAGTTGTTGTAAGAGAGGGATCCTAACATTGATCTGTATGACAATAATGGATGTAGTCCTCTGTACATGACAAGTCGAAAAGGACATATTGAAATAGTAAAGTTGTTGTTAGAAAGAAATCCTAACATTGATCTATGTGATAACAATGGCTGTAGTCCAATGGACAAAGCAAGTCAGAACGGACATACTGATATTATACGGTTACTGTCAGAGAAGAATTCCAAATGTTGATCTTTGTGATTATGGTCTTATTTTGGAGTTTGTTTGATGAATACTGCTATTCTTCCAAAATGTCTGTCTACATTTGATACATGCTGAGCTTTATCCTATTACTTCTGTCTCTTGTTCATTTAAACTGTTATTCATACCATTACTTCTGTCTCTGTTTGATATTTTCTGGTTTTAATCTCATTACATTTGTTTAAAATATTTCTGTGGTTACTAGACACATGTACCATAACTTTACTTCACAATAATATCTCCTGACTGTATCACCAGGAACAGAAAAAAATATGTTTGATTTGCAAAAAAAAAAACCAAGCTGTTGAAACTATTAAATATAACTGTACTGGACTTTAAGTAAATATTTTAAATGTCAGTTTATTTTCAACTTATAAGTTTGAATATTCCTTGGTTATCTGTTGCATCTCTTTTGTGTTTGATTTACTTCATGAACTTTCCTTATTTTACTGAAAATATAAAACCGTGATTAAACTTTAACAGTGCTTCTTTTGTATGGTATAGCAATGTTTACGGCGTAGGATAATTGTCTTTTGTAATATTGTTATTTTCGACAACAACTTAACTTGGAATCCTAATAAGTTGTTATTAGAGAGGAATCCTAACATTGATATGTGTGACGCAAATTGCTGTAGTCCTCTTAGACAGGCAAGTCAAGAAGGACATACTGATATAGTTAAGTTGTTGTTAGAGAGGAATCCTAACATTGATCTATATGATGAAAATGGATGTAGTCCTCTGTACATGGCAAGTCAGAACGGACATACTGAAATAGTAAAGTTGTTATTAGAGAGGAATCCTAACATTGATCTGTTTAGCACAAATGGCTGTAGTCTTCTTAGACAGGCAAGTCAGGAAGGACATACTGATATAGTTAAGTTGTTGTTAGAGAGAAGTCTTCTTATATTGATCTATGTGACAATATATATGGCTGTAGTCCTTTGCACATTGCGAGTCAGGAAGGTCATACTGAATTAGTAAAATTGTTGTTAGAGAGGAATCCTAACATTGATCTATGTGACAAAAATGGCTTGAGTCCACTGTACATGTCGAGTTATGATGGACATACTGCAATAGTAAAGTTGTTATTAGAGAGGAAGCCTAACATTGATATTTGTACAACAAATGGCTGTAGTCCACTTAGACAGGCAAGTCAGGAAGGACATACTGATATAGTTAAGTTGTTGTTAGAGAAAAATCATAATGTTGATCTTTGTGACAATGATGGATGTAGTCCTCTGTACATGGCAAGTCAGGAAGGACATACTGATATAGTTAAGTTGTTGTTAGTGAGAAATCCTAACATTGATCTATATGATGAAAATGGATGTAGTCCTCTGTACATGGCAAGTCAGAACGGACATACTGAAATAGTAAAGTTGTTGTTAGAGAAGTCTCCTAATATTGATCTCTGTGATAAAATATATGGATGTAGTCCTCTGTACACTGCAAGTCAGGAAGGACATACTGAAATAGTAAAGTTGTTGTTAGAGAGGGATCCTAACATTGATCTGTATGACAATAATGGATGTAGTCCTCTGTACATGACAAGTCGAAAAGGACATACTGAAATAGTAAAGTTGTTGTTAGAAAGAAATCCTAACATTGATCTATGTGACAACAATGGCTGTAGTCCAATGGACAAAGCAAGTCAGAACGGACATACTGATATTATACGGTTACTGTCAGAGAAGAATTCCAAATGTTGATTTTTGTGATTATGGTCTTATTTTGGAGTTTGTTTGATGAATACTGCTATTCTTCCAAATTGTCTGTCTACATTTGATACATGCTGAGTTTTATCCTATTACTTCTGTCTCTTGTTCATTTAAACTGCTATTCATACCATTACTTCTGTCGCTGTTTGATATCATTTCATCTCATTATGTCTGTCTCTGTGTGATATCAACATCTGTTTGATATCTAATGCTATCCATCACATTAATTCTGTCTCTGTTTGATATATTCTGGTTTTTATCTCATTACATTTGTTTAAAATATTTCTGTGGTTACTAGACACATGTACCATAACTTTACTTCACAATAATATCTCCTGACTGTATCACCAGGAACAGAAAAAAATATGTTTGATTTGCCAAAAAAAAACCAAGCTGTTGAAACTATTGAATATAACTGCACTGGACTTTAAATAAATATTTTAAATGTCAGTTTATTTTCAACTTATAAATTTGAAAATTCCTTGGATATCTGTCGCATCTCTTTTGTGTTTGATTTACTTCATGAACTTTCCTTATTTTACTGAAAATATAAAGCCGTGATTAAACTTTAACAGTGCTTCTTTTGTATGGTATAGCAATGTTTACTGCGTAGGATAATTGTCTTTTGTCATATTGTTATTTTGGATTATTTTTCATTTCCTTTTTTTGCTTTTTACGGTTATTCATATTTTTCAACTCTACTTTGTACATATCGATTGAGTTAACAGATTTTGCAATAATTACTAGTGTTGAAATATTTACTAAATATAGCGTGTCGTAGTAGTTATTTCATATTGTAGTTTTACAATCATTACTTTTGTTTGCTGTCAGGTTTTTATTTCCTATTTTCCAAATTTAAATTTTGTACAAAATAGTCATGTAGAGTAAGTTTATAGACTATGCTTTCATAAAAAAAAGTAATGGTTCCATTATAAAAATTAAATTCGATATATTATTTAATCTATAATTTGTGTTTTAGATTTTGGATTTTAGAATTATGGAAATAATTATATTGATATTTAAAACATTCAACATTACTTATGTTATTTGTATATATTTGCAATGACTGACACTATATAGTTTGTATATAACAAATTAATATGCATGTGTATTAAGGATATTTACCCCTCTGTTAAAAAGACAAACTTTTTTCAAACGTTATAAATTGTTAGTACATAAATAATGGAGCTTAACACCCTACAAATAGATATATTTACTAAATAACACGATCGGTTTTATTTTTATTTCAGAACCTTACAATACCCTATCAAGTTTTACCCAATTCTAGTGAGATAATAACATTTCAATGGAAAATACCCTGAAATCATTCAATAAGATCCTGTTTGCTAAATTTGTAAAAAAGGTTTTTTATTGATAAATTTTTCCTCTGAATTCGCTATTTCACAAAAGAGAAATAACATTAAACATGTTAAATAGCAATTTAAAAAGTTGTCATGCGAGTTATTCATACTCTGGAGCTTATAACTGAATTCTTTGTACAGTTGTAAGGATAACGATTGGTTTTACAGAAAAGGGGATAATGAATAGAAAGTGCATAATAAATAGCAATAAAAATTCAGAGAAAAGAAAAAAAAAATACCAAAAACGTACAGAATTGAAAATAATGGGTTGTTAAGATAAATTTTCAGTGAAAATGTATACTGATTGGTAATGTCTTACTGTCATGCATTGTTACGTATTATATATTGTTTATATTGCTACACAACATATTTTGTTTGTAAAATTTGTATCAGAATGAGTATATTTATTTGAATTATATGACTTTTGTATACTTTTTTTATAACTTTTTTCTGTTTATTCATTATCAGTTTCAATATCACCAAATGGAAAGTGACATACGAGTATTTTTAGTGGCTTAAATACATTCATAGTTATTTTATGTGAACAGTTCAAGGAATTATTTTTATTATTTAGGTTATAGTGTAATGATCGTAAAAAGGTAAAAATCTTAATGACAGTTTTTACACTTTTTGCAAACATGTCAGAATTAGATTTTCGTTTAATTTCAAAACTTTTATTTGGTGTGTATATTAAAAAATAATACATGTATTATGTAATGAATTTTTTTAATTAGCTTTAGTAACCAACATGATTTTTTTGTTGTAAATATTTGGATTATAAATAAACAATCTTCTTTTTTAATGAAGGACTAAATACGATTGGGCAGTCATCAATTTCATGATATTGTCAAGTATAACTATCAAAAAGTGAAGGGAGTTCATTTTATAAAATAATAGTAGATTTGAAGCTAACGCATTGTTATGGTTATGATATAGATTGAGCAGTTATGTATTTCATGATTGTCATGTAAAGTAATATAGAAAAAAAAACGTTTTATAAAAAAATATCATGATAATCTTAAGATGCTGATTTACATATAGGTATATGGATCGCAAACTAACAACATGGTTATATTGTAAATAACTACGATTGTTTTCATTGATTAAAACAAATGTAGATATTTGATCTTGAAATAATTAAGATTTAAAATGTAACATGTGTTTGTTGTGATATAACGACTCGAGTGATTGCCACTTAAGTGATGCCCAAACTAAACCCACCTTCTAGTGGCCAATCAACTCTACCATGGGTCAGCTAGTCAGTCCCATAGCGAACACAGTGATGAAGATTGAACTGCATACCAATGTGTACTTCACCCTTGTCAAATCAAAATTCGAAGACGTTGTATGATTGCTAAAGAGACAATTAACCACCAGATACAAATGACATAGATGTTTAAAATGTAGTTATAAAAAGTGAGAAGTTGGGGAATGATTGACAATGAGACTTTTCTTAAAAAGAGATGCTAGCAAATAAATGTCAATAAACATGACAAATTTGTAGATTTAAACCCAGAGGCCAATTAAAATGGAAAACCTGCTGTCATTTAGATTGCAGTTTTTTTTTTTATTAAATACATGAGATGAAATGAATGAGTCTTTTAACATATTTTGCCCAAACAATGAAATATTTGGCGCTAAAAAGATTGTTTTATTGATTATTTCGTATGGTTTCGTGTTTGGGTGGTTTATTAGGTTGTTAAATGGACACTTTCAGATGGTATCGTGTGTGGTGGTTTATTAGTTTGTTAAATGGACCATTTCAGATGGTGTCATGTTTGAGTATCTTAGTTTATTTAAAGGACCACTTCAGATGATTTCATGTTTGGGTGGTTTATTAGTTCGTTAAATACTAGTATACCATTTCAGATGGTGTCATGTTTGGACTAGGTGTGTTTGAACAATATTTCGTGAAAATACATGGCAGCTCTCGAGGGGTGCTCCAAACAACGGAGGAATCTACCAGTATATACAAACAAATGTACATGCCAAATAAGAAGACATGATTCATCATTCATCCGAACTATCTCTGTACATACTTTTTAGTTACAATATAACGGTAAAATCTTGCTCAATCGGCAATGACAGAGAGGTGTTTCAAATCTAAATTCGGTTTCACACCGTGTGACCTTTGGCAACAAGTAAATATGTTAATCAGTTTTACTCATTTCTTGTAAAGTTTTCGCAATTTTATTATATTATGATCTGTACACGTCAATATACCATATACCAAATTTCACAATCGTATGTAAATAGGTGCGAAAGATATTAGAGGGACATTCAAACGCATAGAACGAAAATAAACTTACAACACCATGACTTAAAAAGAAACAGACAAACAGACAAATGATAGTACACAAGACACAACATACATAAATAAAGACAAAGCAACACGAACCCCACCAAAAACAGTGGTTGATCTCGGGTGCTCCAGAATGGAAAGCAGATCCTGCTCCACATGTGGAACCCGTCCTGCTGCTCGTGTCATAACAAACCCGGTAGGTAGTCTAATTCGGTAAATCACATTAGTGAAAAGGGAACGGGATTGTAGTTGCCACATAAGGAACCTTTTTTTCCGATATCAACTTTGAAATGGATATTTTATAATGGTCATCCTCGTGATGGCGTGCGTAAAAATTACGAAAAAATGATTTCAACTTTCACCAGTAGGAAATTAAGGTTTAATAGCTTCGTTGTATGTAAGAACAGAACGAGGCAAAAAAATCAGACAAATGAACAGATACATTTCATGGCAATTGGTTCAGACTACTATTATATCTTTTGACAGAGTACACAGCTGTGGCTTATTCGAGAGTGCTTCAGCAAATGACACGAGGCTCTCTTTGTGTCTGCTTGTAATCTAATATTGTATTGTGTGTCTGTTAATGACGATTGTTAAGAACCATACATATATGTATTTAGTCTTAGTCTTTTTACAACAAACAGTGAGTTGCCATATATAAAACGGATATTCCATGTAAGCTTTCCTAAACCTATTATTTTGACATTGAAATTATGAATAATATAATCTGCATTATAAAATTTCGAATAACAGAACTTTCCTAGATTAGCAGTTGATAATTATTTCCTTAAAAAAATGTAATATGATAAATTAATTATCCTGCATATTGCTACAAAGTGCTCTCATGATCACAAAAAGTTAGAGTGTTTAGTTACATACCTGGCTACCAGATTTTTTTTGTCGGTATACCTTTTGTCGACTGGACGAAAAGGATTTGGGGACTATTTTTTAAAATATCTTTAGTGAATAATCAAACATTACTGACTAGTCCTTGTATTAATTAAAATTCACTGGAAAATTTCGGTAACAAGTCACTCATAGATGATCGTACCTACTAACTCTAAAACGCCTGTACCTAGCCACTTGAAGATATCTTCTCCAATTCACTTCAAAATCTCTGCATCAAGTCACTTCAAGATGCCCGTACCAAGACACTTCAAGATGATTGTATGAAGTATTTTGGATATATATACTAAGTAACTTCAAGATACGTGTATCAAGCACTTGAAGATGCCTGAACTAAGTCACTTGAATATGCCTGTGTCAAGTCACTTGTGGAGGTCTGTAGCAATTCATTTGAAAAGGACTGTGTGAAATCATTTTAAGATGAATGTATCAAGTTATTCAAAGTTACAAGAAGATGAAGTACAAAGTTACTTAAAGATGGATGTTCAAAGTCATTAGAAAATGTCTGTACCAAGTCACTTGAAGATACGTGTACCAATTAACTTGAAGATGTATGTACCGACTTACTTGAAGATGTCCGTACCGAGTCAGAAATAAGGCAGGCAGTGATTTTCACTTGTTCCGTTGCATGATAGCGTTTGCTTTTGTCCGTATATATGGACTTCCCTTTTTCAAAAATTAATTCTCTTGGATTGTGATATTTTTATAACCTTTTTAAGCGAAATATAGATGGACGATATTGAAGTGGGCGAATAAGTCTAAAGGAACTGACAATGCCATTTGAAAAAATAAACATAAAACATGATAAAGAAGAATATACATAACACAGCATTTAAAACTAAAGATTGGGAATCAAAGACTTCACAAAAAAACACAAGTTGCCGCATGAAAATTTATTTTCACTTTGCACATTTGCTTTCTGCCTTTTGTATTGCAAAATATTGGTCGTCTTCCTGTCTAGCACAGAGTTATTTATCGTCAGTTCTTACCAAGCCACGTTATTTATTTTCAAAATAATTCTGCCTTCAAATCAACCTCCCCCTCACATTTCCCCCAGAAAATAAATAGTCACCCAAAACTAAAATCCTATACTTCGAATAGTCAAAAGGTAAGAATCCGTCCACACAGTGATAACATCAAAATCATCAATGGCCTCTTTTCCTATAGTTATATTTCTGTTTGCATTATATTTATTCAAAGTGAATGATAGTCATGCAGTTGCAGATTTTAGGAGTGTCGAAATAGAATTTAAGAATGGAATTAATTGTACGGGAAACGTTATTTCGTTTTAGAATAGCTAATTTTGTGTTAAACTTAGGAGATAACTATATTGTAGTGTTTATAACATGACATATGGACGTTTAGCAATACAAACATACATATCATAACATAGGTTTTTACTGGATGTGAAGATATCTATCAAACAATAGCAAATGAGAATACAGAGATCACATGTTAGGGTGTCACCTTGTGACATAGTAGATTCACAATTCACAATTCGAATCAGTTTGTCTGATCAGATCATGATATTTTAAACAATACATGCGTTCCTAAGTTCAGTCACTCGTGTTGAATACATTATATTTCCTCTGCACAGTCTATCATTATCAGGTGTGGATGTATATATTTAAAAGGGGTTCCAACCAATGCAAGCCATACATAAAAGGCCATATGTTCTCATTTGAAATCATTAGTTGTCCAACAACAAGGGGCGTTCCAACCCCATGAACAACCCCTGGATATGCCACTGAACATAAGTATCTACTTAGTGTATACTGTATAGCATGAACTACTACATAACCTGAAAATTCAGTCGTTATATTACGCTCCCTATCGATCACTACATTGAAGGACAATGACCATAAGGGGGCGCTGTAATTATTTGAGTTAACTATTTCATGGAGTATAAGTTGTTTTTTGAAAATGCAAATGAGACTATCCAGACCAACGAAAGATAACTTCTGATAATGTAATGGCGTTGCTTTTGTCAGCTAGTTAATTAACAAATTAGTGTGTCAGTTCATTTAAATTTTTTATCCCTAATATATGACTTTGGATTACTCATTTGCTTTTCTATGGTTTCATGATATACTTTTTTTATTTCATCTTAATTTTCTTTTTTAAAAATGTGTCGGTTAAAAACACGGCAAAACTCCTGTTAATGAAGTTGTTTCAATTAGGACTTTGACGTGTCTTAGGATGGTGTTAACGATAACGAATTTCTCTTAAAATAACGATATATGCATGTACATAGTTGTCGTATGATGATCTTAGGAAAGATGAATACTTAAAAGGGTCACAGTCTAGTCATTAAAATTATGTCCTTAGTTGTAGAAGTGGTAAATTTTTTGGAGAAGTGAAATTCCATTACCGTTTCGTTTGCAAAATGTTTTTGTGAACACCATTAATGGAAAGTTGTTTTATTTGTGCAATACAAAATATACTTGCAGTGTTTTATATTATGATGTTTTATGAAATGAATTGAAAATTCTTAATAAAAAAAGTTTAGAAAATGTAAACCTTTTGTGCTGTCAACTTGAAATTTAGTTTTTTGAATGCCCTGTAAAGTTATCATGCATTAATCCCTTGTGCATCTGCTTCAATTGTTTTTTATAAAACCAGAAAAATATGACTTCTAGTTTGTGTGATGACTTGTTAATGACTTGGCAAGTTACTTTTTCTCATTTCACGTCATTATTTTGTACAATATTGACTGTAGTGTAGGTCATCATTTTGTACAATATTGACTTTAATGTAGGTCATTATCTTCTACAATTTTGACTGTAGTGTAGGTTTTCATTTTGAAATCTATTGACTTTAGTGTAGGTCATTATTTTGTACAATATTGACTGTGATGTAGGTAATTATTTTTTACAATATTTACTGTAGTGTAGGTCGTCATTTTGTACAATATTGACTTTAGTGTAGGTCATTTTGTCAGCTGGAAGTTGAGAATCACGTGGAAGATAATACGCCTATATGTATGAAAACATTAATCAATCACTTTTTAATTAATCGATAAAGTGCATTTTTTAATCAAATAAAAAAAAACATCTTTCGTTTATTCCCACCCGTAACCTATCAAATAGTACAATTGATCGCCTCGTGATAAAGATAAAGAAAACAAACTTGCTGTCAGATTACGCATCATCCTCAATAGACAAACTTCGTTTGATGATAACTCAAACGGACGCTCTGTTTCTGTTTCAATAGTTGTGAATGTTAAGTCCATGGATGTTCGAAGTCATCGTCATATTTATTTCATTTAAACGTCGACAGTATTTGTCCCGAGTCGTTTGGAAAATTTCGAATTTCCATGTCGTTCGCCATATTTGATTACCTGTTTCACTTCAACATGAAGTCAGTCGGCCGGCCAGTTTGAGCTATTTTTAAAATTCCTTGGCGACGTAAATCGTCATTTCGCTGGCAAGATTATGGCTCATGCTAAACGTCACTGATGAGTTTTATGTAGACAAAATCTCTCATTGTGAGTATCAAATTATAATCCTGGTACCTTTGATAACTAATTATACATAAGGATGGTCAACAGTACGTTGAAACCACCTACCAATTTTTAGAGCAGACTTATATAGAAGGAAGGTGAAGCAAATGAGAAAACAACCTATTGATTTTCAGAGTAAACTGGTATTGAAGGAATGTGGAGAGAATGGGGAAACCATCTATTGATTTTCAGAGCGGACTTATATAGAAGGGAGGTGAAACAAATGGGGAAACCACCTATTGATTTTCAACGTAAACTTATATAGAAGGAAGGTGAGCGAATGGGGACTGAAACATTGATTTTAACTTAAACATGTTAAATGTCAAGTTCACAGCTGCGATGGAACACTGAGCATACAAACATAAGTTGTGCTATTTGTTGTTTATGTTATAAATAATACTTACTCTAAAGTCCTCCCTATAATTTAAAGGTAAAAATAAAATACCGAACCAAGATGTGTTCAACTACAAGGAAAACCTAATATTAGTATGTATCTGACTCAATTGTAGTTAACAATTGTTATTGGCTGCAACGTTGTCAATGTATTTTTTACATTAAAAGAGAGGCAAAAGATACCAGAGGCACATTCAAACTCATAAGTCGAAAATAAACTGACAAAGTCATGGCTAAAAAGGGAAAATACAAACAAACAACAGTACAAAACACACAACATAGAAAACTAAAGACTCAGCAACACGAACCCAACAAAAAAACCGACCGTGATTTCACTTCCTCCATAAGGGTATGCAGATTCTACTCCACATGTGGCACCAGTTAAGTTAGAACAAACCCATAATAAGTATAATTCGGTAATTAATAAAGTTAGATCTTCTGTTCTATGTAATTATAACGCGACATTAAACTCAAGTAATTAAATATAAACGTCAGCATTTATTGGAACGCTCAAAGCCGAATACTTGAAATCCAGTAGCCATTTTCACAAAAAATCTTAAAATTAATCTTACGATAAAAATATTTAGTTGAATTTTTAAGGAGTATTTTAGACTTACGATACATTTTACACTTAATTTTTTTTGGGAAAAGGCCTACAGGCATGTATACGAACCATCACATTGTAAATGCTACATGCATATAACTAAAAGGACTTAAACTTATCACCAAATATATCTCAAGTCAACTTTGCCTGAGGAAGTTGAAAATTTGTTTCTTTTTTAACATATATTTGTTTAATAAAAAATCAATTTTAGAATTAGAAGTCATGTCAGTAACGACATATTGACTGCTAAGCTGATGATACCTTTCAAGTAATGATAGTCTACAAGCAGAGGTACCAACCATGTGCCGTTAAACCTTACCCTATCAGCCATTTCATATATTAACTTATCGAAAAGACACTATCAAAGTTCATTTGAATGTTGCATTCAATACAAATTGTTAAGCACATGCCATATTGGGCTCATATGAAAGATAATTGATCGAATATTTCAAAACAATAAGTTTAAAGGAAATTCGACTGTTTTGGTCCCGTGGTATGTTTCATATGAAATTTAGGGAAAATGTGAAAATAAATCGAAATCCTTTGGGGGAAAGTCGCAAAGACACATACTGTAGCGCTAACAGGGTTATGTTTTAGTGGAAACACGATGCCCAATGTCTCTTTAAAACTTTGTCATTTTGGTAAAAATGGTGGAAATGCAAGATATATGCCTTGAAATATCGATATCAGTAACATTCAAAATAGCTGATTTCAGAAGCTAGTTTTCTCAAAATTCAACCACTCACACAGGTTGCTTGTCTAAATCGTTCTCAGTCAAGCAGTAAACTAAGTTTGTTCTTTAACAAGGGAAATTCATTGATTACTTAATGTGGCAACACCTGAAACTAGCCCGATGAAGAAAAAGAGAAAATAAGGGGAGAGGCAATTGGATTGATCGATGTTTAAAGGTTTCTGTCAACTTGTTAATGTGTAATATATTAAACGAACGAAAACTCATTTTCAGTGTTTTAAGAAACAATAGTTATAATATGTTGGTTTTTGTAAAATCCATTAAAACAATGAAGATTGTGTAAGAAACCTACAAACATATCTACTAAACAGATATAGACATTATTATTTAAACTTTTTGTATACATCGAATTTCTCATTATGTACTAACATATTTCCGTTTACAAAGTACAAGTATTTCCAGATGAAAAGTCTGTCACAAAATGGCGGATGACTTCATGATTTGAATGATTGGATTGTGAAACAAGAAAAGGTAGGGATTAATATCATTGTTTTCATATTTAATAAATTACTGAAGAATAGACAAATGAATTTTGGCAAAAAAATTAGTCTTTTTACGCTTTCCAACATCGAAGTTTGATCTTAAAGTGTTTGCATATATATTCACGATACTTCCGCCTCAATGACATTAATGTTATTTGATTGCCAAGAAAAGGCATAATAATTGCTTCTTCCTGTTACCAAAGATGACTCCACGTGGAGTGACTAAATGTTATACACCTTTATTGTTTAGTTTGTTCCACACAGATAAGACGTATAATGGTATGATCAGGTTAAATACACAAAATCTGAATGTTTTTCTTTTTGAAGACAATGAACCTACGAAAATTTGTTTTAGTCTTACAGTGAAATAACCATATTGAGGATTCGATACCATTAACATCCAGTCTTTGATAGTACCATTCAAAATGTTTATAATTGGGTCCACATGACATGTCAACCAAATGATGTAAAATTTTGCACACATGTTATGATAGTCTAACTTTAAAAGTTTATTTTACGCTATTTTTAGATTTTACAACGCCATTTTCTTGAAAAAGCTCAATTTCCCAATGTTTTTACAAAAATATCACAGTTTTGTTAATCTGAATATGCTAGACAAGGTTATGTTTAACTGTTATTTGAAAAGATTTTCATAACACGCGTCATTCGTTTCTCGAAACTTGACAAAATGATAAAGGTTGCGTATAGAAAATTTGGGGCTGACCTGTCTAAAAAAGGCATTTTGAGCATATTTTGGATACTTGGTAAAAACAGTAACACAAGGACATGCCATCCCTTTAAGGATGTCTGCTTCTCATGTTTTGGAATTTTTGTCAGATTTTCGGAATCCTCTGGTTTTATCCATGTGAATGCCTTAAAAAAATTTCCCCATGAACCCCAATTTTTCTTTTAATCAATCTTTTACATGTATAATTATAAGTTATTTGTAAAAGTCTTCTAAAAGTTTATTTTATAGTATTTGAGAACTTTAACTGGTCAATGATAAAGCTATGAAAAATCAAGAGAGAACATTTTCCTGCCAAAATTCCAATGGCTGATATTTCGGAAACAAGCACATGGACCCCTATATTTTCTTTGCTATTTTGATTCCTCAATTTATTCCCTATCAAAACATACTAGTTTTATGAAAATTTATTTATTTTGAAACTGAGCAACGAACATCCTTAAGAACTATGATTTTGTAAATCTTGTAAATCTTTTTATAAAGATTAATGATTTTTGAGCTGGGGTATTTTACTCCGTTAGCATATGGCAACGGAATAAAAATGGGCAATTTTCACATATTTTTTTACAATTATCTCTGTATTTAAAAATGAGCACTTATTTATCTTTTGACAATAATTTATGATATTTGGAATGAAGGTGTATTACATTAAGACAGTATATTTCATAAAATAAAAACTTCCAAATGACCTTGACCTTTGAACTCAAGGTCAAAATATTTGATTGTTTCTTCTTCATATTTTGACTGGAGCACACATTTGTCTCTCACTTGAAAAAGTTTTATAATACTTGACACACAATGTCAGCAACTCAATAATATGTGTTGTGTACCATGGATTTTGACCTTGATATTTGACCTTCAAGGTCAAATTAAAAGTCAAGGTCAAATATATAATTCTATATGTCAGCCTAAATCAAAACATATTCTTTCTTGCCATGTCAATATGAAAGAGAAGTGTACTGACTGTATGAGACAACAATCCACCACAGTTAGATGAAGTGTTAGCAAGACCTTTGCAGTACAGCTAAGATTTTTTTTTCTGGGGGTCACTACCCGCTCCCATATATAGTGGCGTTGCATAATTAGATTTATCTTTACAATAAAGTTCAGAACGCAATCCCTTACCCATATTTAATCTTAATTGCCTTTCTAATTCCACATGGGAACATGACCTGTCCTCTTCATACAATTGAAGGTACAATGGCTTGAAATATGTTCATATTCTTACATCTCAAATATAAATATACATTTTCAATCATACCTTTGAATAAAATTTTGTTTTTACTGAGACGCTCTTTTAATATACACTAGTCAGATACCCAACAATAAACATGATAAACTAAATGCTTTAATGAATATATCAGGCCTACACTAATTAAGTGTACCATATATTTTGTTCCTCATGTTCTACCCCCTCGATTCATAAATTGTTAAATCTATTAAAAACAGTTCATACTTCCACTCAAGAACCATATCTTCTTACTTGCAATTGCAGTCTTCTTTTCTTTTTTCTTATTTTACCAAAAGTGACTTCTACAGATGAGACATTAGTTTTAGATCACTAAAACAGTTTTAACAGTTGTAGTAGTTAAAAAAAATGGTAGTGTTTGACTATATACAGAAGTTTGAAATACTGCAAATTCAGACCTTCTTGTGTGTTGTAAAATTATAATTTCGTATTCATGGTGACCGTCAAAAATGTGTAGTTAATCAAAGCAAATTTAAATTATACTGTAACAGGATATTGTACACAAATGAAAATACAACTTAGAATATGTCACAGCCTGGGCCATAGAGCTAACTACAATGTGTAGAGTTTCCAATGCAAGTTTGTTGCAGATCGTGTAGCGACCTTTGGGTGTACAATGGCTAGTTAATTTATGAGATGAAATGTTGTATCATTGACATATACGCAATATCTATTCTTGTTGTCCCCTAAGCATCACAATGCAGCCGGCGATATATAAATGTTGTTCCTTCGTCTGTCTGTCCAAGCATCGGTCCGTACTGTAAACTATCTAGCACAATCAATCTAAATAAAATAAAAACAATTTTGAAACGTATTTGAAAGCAAAAGTTTGATATTCTTAACTAATTTGAAGTGATAATTAAAACTCAGACTACAATAAATTTAAAATGATCATTTAAAAAAACTTTATGTAGCAATTATATCTCAGATGTCAAATACTTCGAAAGATGTACGTGTAACTTTTTTACCTGAACTGTAACAAAACTGATATAAATAAGTATATATGCTTCAATGTATCTTGGTATTCAGGTCAGAAACAAAGTTTATTTCTTCTCAATTGAATGATAGTACAATGGATTGACAAATTGATAGACCTTTGATGGTTTTTGTTATCAAAAGGTGTAGTGTCAACCAGGAAATTTTTTTTTTTTTATAGACATCATTCGTGACTGTGTGTATTTGCTAGATGTGATTTAATTCATGTAGTTGTTTTGTAGCAGGAATTCTCAATATGAGAGTGAGTGTGCGTTCTCTTTGATTATGTTAGGTTATATATTAATCTAATTGTTCGAATACTGGTGACCCTTTTTTGCATATGGTGTTGGAAAAACAATTTATTTACTTAGTAAACAAAACTAAGACTGTAATAACTAACGAATTTTAAAATCTGATCATGTACATATATGCAAATTGGTAGATACTATTCCTTGTGTATCGATTTGTTCTGATCAGTTGCTGTTACAATAATTCATACATCTCTGTTTATTCAATGTATGTATGCACTTAATACACTACACATTCATTAGTATAAGAGAGGAACAAAGTTAAACCATGCATGTGCGACAAACAACCAGACCATGTAGACGTATGTCAAATTATCAACGGTACCATTTGTATTGTATCAAATGCGCATGAAGTTACATTTACTTCTTCAGATATGCTCACGATATAAATATGAAAAAAATCAAAAGTAAATAGAAACACCTAAGACTGATATTCTCTAATGACCAAGAAATATAGTCAAACCAGAGCTATGTTTAGATAGGAACAATCCTAAATAAAGTCAAACCAGATCTATGTGTCGATAGGCACAATCCTAAATATAGTCAAACCAGAGCTATGTTTAGATAGGAACAATCCTAAATATAGTAAAACCAGAGCTATTTTTAGGTAGAAACATTACTTATTATAGCCACACCAGAGCTATGTGTCGATCGGAACTATCCTAAATTAAGACAAACCAGAGCTATATTAAGATAGAAACAATCCTAAATAAAGTCAAACTCGAGCTATATTTAGATAGGGAAAATTCTGAATAAAGTCAAACCAGAGCTATGTGTCCATAGAAACAATCCTAAATATAGTAAAACCAAAGCTATGATTTGACAAACAATTCAGAATATAGTCAAAATAAATTTATGTTTAGATAGTTACAATGCGTAGTATAATTAATCAGATCTACATTTAGATAGAAACAAATATAGTTAAACCAGAGCTATATTTAGATAGTAACACTCCTAAATCTAAACGGATTTTCAAAGCTAATATTTAGATACGTTGTTTTGAAAATGTAAAAAGAAATTGTATAAAAAACTGAAGCATGGTTACAAATAAGGCCGTTAGTTTTCTCATTTGAATTGTTTTACATTGTCATATCGGGGCCTGTTATAGCTGACTATGCGGTATAGGCTTTGCTCATTGTTGAAGGCCGTACGGTGACCTATAGTTGTTGAGACAGTTGTCTCATTGGTAATCATATCATATCTTCTAGTCATATTCAATAGCTTTTATAAAAATAGTTCAATAGCTTTTATATAAAATAAATCCATCAATTATATTATAAACATAAGTATAAGATTAGCATCAAGATGATTGAATATCTTGGAAGTTTTTAATGTAAAAGTTCTATAAAAAACATTCATATACACTGGTCATTATCGATATGATTCAGGAAAACTGCGTCAAGACCAAATGGACTACAAAACCATACACATGTTGTGTAATGAGCAACGAAAACAAGAACACTGCTTATTGAAACAGACGTCATTGCAATCATTATATTGACACAAAAGTACTGTCCTATTACTTAAAATAATTTTCGAAATCACTTGTTTGAAACCAATGTTTATAAACAGCTGTTTAAGCAAGACAATAGAGTCAATAATATTGAATGTATGAACTAGTAAGGTATTCCTAGTTCTAAAGATGGACGCTAAATACAAATAGTTGCCAAAATTTAACATCACTATGTATCGTATACGAATTTTCTTGATCAACACAAATATGAGCTTGATAACATTGACCATAAAAACAACATACATCTTTTTAAATATCCAGTAAATGTTGGTACTCAATATAACAACTACTGACAAGAGACTTCTGATCTTTATAACTTAAACATATAAACAACATACATCTTCTTAAATACCCAGTAAATGTTGGTACTCAATATGACAACTAATGACAACAGACTTCTGATCTTAATAACATAAACATATAAACAACAAACATTTTCAATTGACTGGTCATCTATATGTGAATTCTACTCCTGGTAAAAAATTATTAATTTATTCATCCAGCACTTAATGCATTGTTGAAGTTTTACCCACTGACTCAGTGATAGTAATATTGTCCCTTATTCATACTAGTTAGTTCACTGTGTAGGCCTAGGACTTAGATTATTTCAATATAAACATTAAATAAGTCCATCAGTAGTGAGAGTCAACAAATTTAAAAGCTTTAGATCTAGAATTTAATTTGATTTCTATAATCTGTCCGTCTGTATGTTTTTTTTTTAAAGTGAGTAGAAATATGCATGTACTATAAACAAAACTCGTACATGCTTAAATGCATATGATATGTTTAAGAAGAACAGTAATCTCATATCTATAAAAGAGCATATTACATTTTTTTTTCATCTTCAAAAAAGTATTTGTAGTATACATAGTTCGTATATCTTATTCCTTGAAATTTATATTTGTATATAAATTTAAAATTCAAGAACAAAAACCTTCTTAAATTAATCTTATACTTGTTTTACGTATATATTGTTTTAAAACTTGACAACAAAACCCTCCTTGAATTTATCATATACTATGTCTGAATCCTTGACATCTTTCTTAGAAACAATAAGCAGGGATATTATATTGTACAAACATAAGACATATTTCAATTATAATTACCATTATATGACAAAGTACATAAGTATAAGTAAATAAAAGTGCAAATATACTTAGATGTCAAACATTTATACAGCATTTACAGTCTACATATTTTAGACCACACTCTAAATGCAAGCTCTAGAATTTATCATATACTATATCCGAATCCTTGACATCTTTCTTAGAAACAATAAGCAGGGAGATGATACTATACAAACATTAGAGATCTAGTTATAAGAATGAGCATGGAGATGAACTTTTAAATCATTCATATAGGGTTAACAGTTGTCTTTTGTTAATTTGTTTGTGTAACTTAGTAATTAGTAAAAGCTTTTACGTCTTCTCGTACATTCAACATGTCCTTTCACTAAGTATCTGTAAAATTACATACACACGATTGTGTATTCAACATGTCCTTTCACTAAGTATCTGTAAAATTACATACACACGATTGTGTATTCAACATGTCCTTTCACTAAGTATCTGTAAAATTACATACACACGATTGTGTATTCAACATGTCCTTTCACTTAGTATCTGTAAAATTACATACACACGATTGTGTATTCAACATGTCCTTTTACTAAGTATCTGTAAAATTACATACACACGATTGTGTATTCAACATGTCCTTTCACTAAGTATCTCATTAAATCGACTTAAAAACATAATGTATATCCTCATTTATAACTAATGGTCCTAACCCATTCGGAGATGTTTTGAAAAGAAATAGTGTATTGAATGTGCTATCAATAGAGCCATTAAATGATTGTATATTTTTATATATTAAAAAAAAGTATAAGTTTAAATAAAAAAAAACGTCTTTTAGCTTGGGATTTGACATGTGACGATATAAGAGACACCACAAATGTAACTAAAAACATAAATTGGTTGGAAAAAATAGTTTACATTTTTATTAAACTAGTTGAAGCGAATGTTTCAGTACAAGCGTCTATGTTGTATCTGTTATAGATAATGCATATAATTTTGTCATTCTTGCCTAAAAACAAAGAGCGGTGTCAGTATCTTAAAGCAAAAGGCCGATAAAACTAAGTTCTTTCAGTGAACGATCATTAAACCTCAAGTGTTTCACACTACATGGACAAATGTATAGTATGCATTATACTACTTACAACATTTATAAATATTATAATTTTGCCATTATTTGAAGTCAGTTGTATTCCATTAATTGTATTGACAACATTGAAGTTCGATATTCTTTTCTAAGGCAAAAGAAAAACTAACTTGTATTGATATAAACAGCCGCTATCACCGTTTATAATCTCAGTATTTTCCCTTGATTGAATGAAGTAAAACATGAAACATTTGCTTTGGTCATTATGTAATACTCAAGTCTTAGTATTTTATTACAGTTTTGTCTTTTTCAATATCCTTTAATGACATTTTACCGCGAAAAAGCAAATTCATTTTTCTTATAATTTGAAAGGCACTTAATGGTAATTTAGTCTCAGAGTTATGATTTTTTTTCTTAGTTTTTATTTGGTAAGGACTAGCTGTCAGTAAATGCGAGTACTCTTAGATCCGTACTTGGTGTCTTTTTGTTTGGGATGTATAAGACCCCGGTCACGCCCTCTTGTATTTGTAGTATTTGTATTTTTATCCATCTGATAAGCTGAACCTTTTTGAAACTGATTTTTATGATTCTTTCTTATGTTGTATTCTCCAACACTTTTCGAGGTTGGGATCTCGCTATCATGTTTAACCCCTTCCCATTAAATATGTATAATGGCAGTCCAAAGTCAGATGCCTGTTATTTGGTAGTTGTCGTTTGTTTATGTGATACATATTTATTTTTCGTTTAGTGTTTGTACATAAATTAGGACGTTGGTTTTCTCGTTTGAATTTTTACATTTTTCATTTAGTGGCCTTTTATTGCTGACTTTCCGGTATTGGCTTGTTCATTTTTGAAGGCCGTACGGTGACCTATAGTTGTTAATTTCTGTGTCATTTGATCTCTTGTTGAGAGCTGTTATATTGGCTATCACACCACGTTTTGTTTTTTTCATATTCTTTACCAAATACAACACTTTTAAATTAAAAGGCTTCGTTTAACCTTCAGGTAAATCATGTATAATGACGATAGTTCTATTCAAAGATATGCAAAAAATGTGGTGTGACTGCAAATGAGACAACTCCATATACAAGACTCAATTTATAAAAGAAAACCATTATATCATGTATATGACAAAGTACGGTCTTCAACACGGAGTTTTGGCTAACACCGAACAGCAAGCCTATAGACTGTAAAACCATTCAAACAGGAAAATCAATTTTGTTTGTTAGAAAATATCTTTGATGACCTATATATATATTCTATTATGCAATTTTACTAAACTTTAATTCATTTTGTTAATTGAAATAAAAACGACAAATTTTGCATTTACTTTATTAATACATCATATTTTGATTCATTGTGTAATGAATAATGTAAATGTACATCGAAGCACCTTCAACTTTTTTTCTGGATTTTTTTTAAACACAAACTAATAATGACACTCTTGTTCCACAATTTTAAAATCTATTTGTTCAAGTGCAAAATATAAAAAACAATATATGCTTTGTGAATTAAGTTTGAAAAGCCTTAAGCCACCCTACATATCGTTACGATGATATAATAAACTGACAACGCCATCGCTAGAAATGAAAAAGACAAACCGGCAAACAATAGTACACATGACACAACATAGAAAACTAAAGAATAAACAACACGACCCCACTAAAAACTAGGGGTAATCCCAGGTGCTCCGGAATGGTAAGCAAATGACAGGCAAACATACAGCTCCTAGAAACTGTTTTATGATTGCCGATAGGTCAGCTACTGAAGTTTCTTCAACCCCAATTAAGCAAACACATCGTTTTTATTTCGACACAGACAATTTATATTTAGAAGGGACTAGAACTCTATGTATTTGATACATACTAAGCTTAAACACTTTTCTAATTTTTGTTTATCAATGACTTGGCCACATGTGTTCTTTAAATAAAAATATTTGAGATGGCATTTTAAATTTGGTAACTGTAGATATATTGTTTGATATGTACCTACATGTTATACATTTAGAATATATGGTGTTAAGTTACTACACTTTATCATTTGCTCACAATATGCTTTATTCATTGTGCCAAAACTTCTGTTTTTATCTTAAGATACTGGACCGTTAAAAAAATCACTACTTTTGTTAGTTTTGTTTGAATTGTTTTATATAATCAATTTAACGTAATTATGAAAACATAGTGTTTATCATCACAGGCATACAACACAAATGACTATATACAAATTCAAACAAACAACTAGAAACAGTAAAACAATCAATAACATATTTAAAAATAATATTCTGGTGAATTCTCCTAATCTTTAATATAATATTATAGGGTTATTGCATGAATATTGGGGAATATTGTCCCGAGTAGAATTTTATATTGCACGAACTTGCGAGTGCAATATATGTTCTACGAGGGACAATATTCCCCAATATTCATGCAATAACCCTTTTATTGTATAGCAATATAATATTTGAAAGTAAAAATTGATTTAAACTGAGATTTTGTCGTTGGTGACGTCATGAATTTGAAGATGTATTGCACTAGTGGAATATTATAATTTATTGCACGCTAACTTTTGGTTACTTTCTGTGGGGAATATTATATTGCTATGCAATAAAAGCTTTAACTATTCATGCGATAATGTACGGCATTCAATATTAAATAGAAAAAAAGATTGACATTATAAACTGTTTATAAATGATAGTTAGAGCTTTAACCTTCAAACTAAATGTTTAAAACAACCTTATCGCTATATACGTAAACATGTCCGGTGTTAAAATATAAGTTTCCTGTAGATATGTTTACGACTAAATGACATATCACATTAGAGTTAAAAATAAATATAGATAGGTATAGTTTTGTTGTTTCTTATAAACATATAATTTTATTTGTCACTGATGAGTCTTTTAATCCTGGTACAATGTATCTATGATATGATATAGACAACTGTTGTAGACAACTGTTGTACATGTATAATAAACACTGCAGTTTTTTAAATTATAATTGACTTTTCCTTGGGAAACTTTTTGTAACAGTAATGCTAAACATCTGCATTATATTGTACACAATACCAACTTCTAAGAGCCCCTGAAACATCCTTTTTCAGCATATTGGAATTGTTAATGAAATAAAATGGGAAAACTAGAACATGTATTCAACCAAATTAAATAAAATGACTCTGTTATGTGACCTTTAAACTGTTTATCTTTGAGTCATTTGAACTCTGGTTGATAGTTGTCTGAATGTTAGTCATACAACACCTCCTTATATTTATATTGTTGTCGAAAAGGATTGGTCATTTGAGTTTAGGGCTTCCTAGACTCTCAGGATGTTAAAAATCCAGAAATTCAATATGTCATGCTTGTCAGACTAGTAAAAAAACTAGCATGGTTAACTGTATGTCATATTTGCTACTGAACTTCAAACCTCATTAACCAAATCGTTATCATATTTATCAAAAAGATAGTAAAGTGCAGTTACATGTAAAATAAGAATACAGCATGTATTCCAGTTCAGGCAAAGTGCAAAGACATTTAAAAAGACCATATTTATTCAAACTCATATCATGCTTATACTTCAAATGTACATGTATCACCCATGTTTGCAGTCAACCATTCATTAATGGTCTGATTTATAAACAGTTAAACTTATCAAGCAATGTAACTTGAATATTATGTACCTGCTCCAACAGGAATAAAAAGGCCTTCTCTGCTGAATAAATTCCTAATCAATTGTGCTCTTACCACTTCGGTCACTTTCTTATTTCCATTATGGTCTGGATTGGCTCAGGACCTTGAAGGTTTCCATAACAGCCCTAAATTTTACCTATGCACAGAGTACACCTTCAAATTTGGTTGAAAGCTACAATATCAAATACATTTAAGAAGAAAAATCAAACTTGGCTAAAGCATTGAAAAACAACAACTTTAGATTTTGTACTACTGTCATGACTGTTGAGGACACATGTTTAATGTTCACAAAAAACACCTGTAGTATGATTATCAAACTCATTATGTATGTCATGCATGGTTAAAATCATTTTAGCTTTCTTCATTTGTTGGTCACCTGGTCAATAAGAGAGAGGGACGAAAGATACCAAAGGGACAGTCAAACTCATAAATCCAAAACAAACTGACAACGCCATGGCTAAAAATGAAAAAGACAAACAGAAAAACAATAGTACACACGACACAACATAGAAAACTAAAGAATAAACAACACGAACCCCACCAAAAACTAGGGGTGATCTCAGGTGCTCCGGAAGGGTAAGCAGATCCTGCTCCACATGTGGCACCCGTCGTGTTGCTTATGTGATTACAAATCCGGTAAATAGTCTAATTCGGTAGGTCATATTCATGAAAGGGAAGGGGATTGGAAATAATAAGCATGCAAATGTGAACATTCTTCCAAAATTGCTTTAGACTAAAGAATATAAATCTCTTTCTGTCTATCAAGAATAAGAATAATCCCTACATTCAGATTCATGTTTTACAAGAAGACAAAAACAAAATTGTTTTGCATGTTTTAAATTTGTCAAAAATGGATGCTAGTTATAAAAGTGTTTTTCCAATCTATTCATGCTTATCAATATAACAGCTGCTTATTATTTATGTTTAAAATTTGAACCATGATAAGCCGATATTGTTTCATAATTTGACTTTTCATAACACAGCCTGTAACAGGTATCAACATAAACAAAAGTATACTTTCTATAAAAGGGGAATGGGTTATTTACAAAAAAATCTTAATAGTATTAACTGAAAGGAGATAATAATTATTTACCTACCTAAAAAGTCCACACCTGTATGATCTGAGATGATATGAGATGTATGATATGGGTGTCGTTTTCTAATGTTTTCGAGTATCAAGTTTCGTACTAGATATAAAAAAAAGATATGTAAATCAAAGGGAAAGGCGATTTATCTTAATCTTTATAATTTGTAGCAGTGTTAAGCATTATTACGTTTAATGCACCTGTTTAATACCCCGCCAATGCAGAGAAAAAATGTTTTGGTGAATTTTCATAATATTTTAGGTCCTTTGTTCTGTTGTATATCGTTTTAATGTCACTTAAGCATATTTTAACTATAATTTGAATCATCTAGTTAAATTAAACTAAACTATAAAGAAGGATCTTGTTTAGTCATTTCTCAAATGATGTTTTTATGAAAAGATATATTTTTTCAGTTTAAAACCACTATTGGTGTATTAGTTTATGATATGTTGCGGGACATTACATTCTAATCAACATATTGTTGTACCGAGTTCTTTTCTAATCGTAAATGATAACATAATAACGTGTTTAACGGTAGGGACATACAGAATTTTCTGCTGAACCATATCACTCTGTTATCGATGATATTGGGTCTGTTGCACCCACAAGCTCTAACATTTTATTCTAAGAACCTAAAACAATTGGTATGTTTCTATTTGGTTTCAATCACAAACAGGCATGATATCCTATAGGTACACGATATCTTTGTAAACATGTTATAAGCATGTTGTCAGTATAAGTTAATTTACGTTTTTTTATTGAGTTAAGCCTTCCAACTGATATTTATCGTGTGTTTTTCTATGCTGTGATGTGTTACTATTGTTTGAGAAAAAGGGAAAAGGTTTGGTACCATTAAAACGTTTAATCCCGCTGCAAATGTTTCCACATGTCCTAAACGTTGGTTTTCCCGTTTGAATGGTTTTACACTAGTAATGTTGGAGCCCTTTATAACTTGTAGTTCGGTGTGAGTCTAGGCTCCGTGTTGAAGGCCGTACATTGACCTATAACGGTTTACTTTTAGTAATTGTTATTGGGATGGAAAGTTGTCTCATTGGCACTCACACCACATCTTCCTATATCTAGTTACAAAAGTAGTTAGTTTAAATGTAAATGTCGGTTTTTGATTTTCCATTAAAGTGACTCATTGTCCTGTCAATAAGTTGTTTGTATTATCTTTCATTTTTGCTGGTATGCTTTGTACGTGTGACTTTTTGTGTTTCTTTTGTACATATGATGTGGCTCTGTCCGTTTAAACATCCCGCGAGTATGTGATTTTACAGATGCAACATTAGCTATACACAATGGGCGCTTGTTTAATTTGCCAATTATGAATTATATTTTGTTTTCATTTATTCTAATTACATCTTTACATAAGAGAAAAGATAGGCAGAACAACTACTACCTTGAATAAATACATTTGGTTGCTTTGTAAATCGAAATGAAAAACATAATGAACTACTTGTAGTACTTTTACAGCTTTAACATTTTAAGTACATTTGATTTTTAACCCTGTCTGCTAGCATTGTCCATGTTAAATTTTATAATTGTTTGTATATACATTGAACGACAAAATATGTGACGTATTAAATTTTATGACGTCAGACACGCAAATCAATGAATGTGTTTGTATATAGATGTTTTTGTCTTTGTTAAATTGTTTATTTTAAAATTGTTACACGATGATGACTGTTGTACCCATATTTTAACTATTTTATTTATTATGTCAGTTTAGTTCACGCATCATTGTAAATATAAAGGAATTTGATGAGACTGTCATCAAAGTGAGAGGTTTAGCGCTATAAAACCAGGTTTAATCCACCATTTTCTACATTTGTAAATGCCTGTACAAAGTCAGGAATATGACGGTTCTTGTCCATTCGTTTTTGATGTGTTTTGTCATTTGATTCAGTATTTTTGTGATTTAACTTTTTTGAACAGGTAAGACAACAAATTTAAGAAGCTGAAAAGAAAAGTTACTCTTATTAGGTATATAGATATATAAGTATCGAGATGCACTTTTATGTAGGAGAAAATAAAAGCATTATACCAAAATAAGGGGCTATGACACGTTTCCACTAAGATTGAACTTTAGGTATATCCAGAACAATGACTGTTTCTATTTGTCTGATTTATTGATTATTTTTTCAATGAACAATTAAGACTTAGCATATTGTATGTGTTATGTAGAAACCTTTCGATTTTTAAAGGCTATGTTGTGCCATCTAGATGTGTTTAAAATATTTGTTTCATAAGTGTTGGCGTCTCATTAATGTAAATCCAAATGTCCATTTATTCATGAAATATAGTTTATATACTTAGTCCATGACATCATAGTTGCAAAATGTGGAATAAATATATCTGTTATCTTGCCTTTTAATTTGAGTATCGAAAACATGGATATTTCAGAACCCTAACACAGAGGACAACATGTCTAGTTTATCTAATCAGTATACAATCTATCTGATAACATAGACAAATATCTATGGCGGAATCTGGTGAGGACGTGGTACAGTCAGTTGACAAGGTAGATAATCATCCGTCTCACAACAGTCAGACAGAGTTACAGTCAGTGTCAAGTTCTAAGACAGGTACTTGTTTTTAACTTATATATTGACTTTTGTTTCCTTTGGTCATTTTACACACATATAAACAACGTGTGTTACATCTCGTCATATAATACATGTATTGACTTTAGTCATCTATATACCTTCTTCAGTGTCAATATGGTATGCAGTATATTTGGGGAGACAGAACAGCTATACAACAAACACATTAATTGTTATCGAAGTGATTACACCTGCAATCCCGGCCTCTCAGTAAATCGTCATCTGAGATCATATGGGTACCACCGGCTGATCTCAGACACTCTTCCATCACTTTTCATAGACCACAGCGAGTATTGGTCAAAGGTTGACAGACTGGCTCATGGAGAGTTCCCCCGAGGTCACTAAAGAACAAAAAACATAAAATTAGTTCTTATCATTACTTGTTTCCTGAAACTCAGGCATCGGTACAGTACTCTTAAAGTTTTAAGGAATTGTTCCCTCCTCACAAACATCATTGTTAAACAAAAATACCAGCGTATTGATACATGATTATTTGTATGACGATCAAGACTATCATTCCAGTTTGACAACCACATCATTCACATGTCAAGATAAGATTCATTACTGATGAAGGATATGGATTATCTGAACTATTTAATAATTGTTCTTGAATTTTCTATTTAGTTGGTGATGTTGGATAATTTTAGATCTGCTCTTTACATATATATCATCTGATCATAATGGACATGTTTTGATCAGGAAAGAATCTAAATACACTGGCTTACTTTTTGATATGTTGCAAAAGTAACAAATAACTTCGCAGAACGAAACATGCGTAATAAATAAGATATCTAATTTGTCTAACAGAATTTGAATGGAGTAATACAGATGTTCGGCCGAATACACCAGAACCGTAAGTGTTTGCTATTTAATTGGTTGAATATATTGGTTAAGAACTGGACGGTTAATCAGTAAATTATCTTTTGTGACATCACAAATTATTATGGCTACGATGTCACGTTTTCATCCTGTATGGCTACGATCTCACGTCCTCGTTAACGTTCTTCCTGGATATCACTTTATCGTGTATGTGTCAAGGTAAATAAATTACTTTTAACTTTGGACCAGGGGGCGCTTTACAATTTCTGTAAAAAAAATAAACTATATACGCCATTTGCATATTTTTTTATGATATCTGGAGTTGGAAGGTTTTTATTTTTAATTTTCAATTTTAGAAATGAAAGTAAAATTTTAGAAGGCACGCTTTTGTATTGATATAGAGCAGGTTGCATCAGCACATCAAATTGACACCAAAAGTTTGAAGTTTGATATCGTTCTAATGTCTATCATTGTATTGATGCCACATGAACAGGATAATTGTCTTGTGTTACTGTAGTATAACAATCAGAGTTAGGTTAGACAAGCAGAACCACACCTTGAGATTATTTCTTCATAGACAAAAAAAGTATTATCGGCTTTCCTTAAATAATATCAACGTACTGCCCTGATTTCATAGAAATGCATTATTTTCAGGGGAAAAAAGTTGTTTGGGACAAAGTTAGATAGAGGAAATAACATACATGTAGTATATAAATGGACAAATTATAAAAAAAAACGTTTAACAAAACAACTGGAAAAAACAAATCAATCAATGGAGCGAGAGAAAATTTGCGTTTCCGTGAAAAGAACATGAGTAACACAAAAATAGAGACACATTATTTGTCTTGTCGCATTAAAGTTATCGTGTGTCTCTTATGATTGCTTTTTCAGTCAGTACTGGCATCAACAAGTTGATAAAGTGTTTATTTGGTCGGTCCAAGGGTATACAAATAATAGTTCAGTGTTATATATGCCGATGAATCTGCCTGAAAACTGTACATTTCTTAGCCGATTATTTTGCCTTGGCCTGCCCCTTCTGTTATGGTCTAAAACTGAAAATAACTCCTGTTAAACTTTGTGATTATGTTATTTTTAGAGGCACATTCTACGTAAGGTTAATAGTATATGGTATGTAATTGTATTAGATGAGAAAAATGAAAAATTACTGAACATCAAGGAAAATTCCAAAAAGAAATTCCATAATCAAATGTCAATATCAAAAGCTTACACATATCAAACGAAATGATAACAATTATCATATTCCTTACTTGGTACAGACATATTCTTATGTAGGAAATTGTGGATTAAACACAGCTATTAATTTCGCATGTTCCTTCAGTAATGGTTGATTTACCTTGAAAAGTTTGCATGGCGCAGATTGAAGTGTTGCCGTTTCAAGTTGGTCATACTATCGAAATGACATACACGTGAGACATATTTCTGTGTCAGCAGTTAACTTTGTAACCATAAAAATTTGAAAAATCAAACACAAATCAAGCCATAGTATTAAATTCATATTACAATAATATTGAAAATTTCCATAAAAATATTTCATTAAACTTTTTGTCTCAGTTCACCTTCTCCTTAAATTGAAAGTTATATATCATAATTTGTATTTACAGAATACACACAGAAGAGGACAATTTGTTACAAGCAGCGTGTACTATTCTCTATACTGTACCTAGGGCTATTGAACACTACATAGACAGAGAGTACAACGGTGGTTTTCTTCAGGCTATCCGTGATTATAAAGATCAGCTGAAGGTCAAACTCAGATCAGAGGAATGGGATTTACTCACCCAACTGATAGGTACTTTACTTACATATCTTACACAATGTACCTTAAAAGGTTTCCTAGGTCTAAGATTGTACTAAGACATATAAAAACTGACCAAAATTCTTCTGTAAATTAAATTTGCAAATGAAGTTTCTATCACCCTAAATGAGGTCAAGTATAAATCCTAGATCATATCAATTTGATACAATTGGATACTAAATCATATAACAAGAAATTAAGAGACTTGTAAATTCAAGAAACTTGTCTTTTTCATACAGTCGATAAATGAAATTAAATTATTTTAACCCAGGTTGATAGTTGTGTTTTTCTCAATGAAACAACTATAATAATTTTCAGTCGCTGATAGATAGTATGCCATTGAGTAGATGACTTTATATCAGTTAAAATCGCTGGTCAATAAAATGTAATATAGTTACGTTTCTTATCGACAAACTATGAAAATACCAATGTGGAAAAAACTGAACTCAATGAAATAATTTATGTAGAAAATGGTGGATTAAACCTGGTTTGATTTATAGCTAAACCTCTCATTTGTATGACAGTCGCATAGTATTTAAATATATTGACAACGATGTGTGAACAAGACAAACAGACATAACCGGTAAAATTGACAAAAATTTGATAAAAATTAGCCAAGCTCAAATGGTACAAGTTTTTGATTTAGATCAAACTTCTTTTTCAAAACTATCTTGAACTTAGTGATCAAGTCATTTAAATCTTTTAAACCAAGAGAGTCACGGCATATAGGAACTAGCATGTCTGCTCGTCTGTGGTTCAAAAAAGATAAATAGAGAACCGTTTTGTTAATCCCGCAGCTGCGAAGACACCAAATCTTACCCTTGTCCGTTTGCATGTATGCACTCACCAACATTAGTTTCTGTTTTTTTTTTATTTTAGATTGACAAGAGTTAATGAACTTAATGCTTAGTACCACAAAACAGAGATCATATTTGAATCTAGATGGCGTCATTTTCGTTGTTTTCAAATTATGTCTCTTTGTAAATGGAAATATTTGCTTCATTTGCCGTTTGAGCACTTAAAATCTAGTCTGCGTTGGCTCAACACAAAAGTAAAAAACCTTTATATAATGCGTGTAACTCCAAACACTGATTAAGGGTTGATTTTAGAAAGCCTTGCGTTTGTCGTTATCGAGTTTTTTCATTTATAATTGATGATTTGATGTTTACAAGTGTAATAGATGGACACATTATTCTCTTATTTTGTATTATATTAATTGAAATTTTCCTTTAATGTGTTCACCCATTACAGAAAGTTAGTCTGATCATGTTGCTTTCATTTTAAGCAAAGAAAAATGCTGTTGCTTTCAGAGTTATATTTTTCAAAGACTCTATTATATTTATGATGATATTATACCAGACAACTTATTTACAAAGCTGTCCTAACTATCTAACTAGATCACCGTAGTTATCATTTGTTTTGTTTCTTTTCCAGTTCACCACAGACTATACCATTTCTATGATCAGATAATACAAGACACCATTTTAGATAATGAAGTCCTTTATCTACTGATTTCCAGATGTATCTTACGGAAAGAAGATAGAGCAGAAATAGAACACCACCCAAGACAGTCTGACCGCAATAAATGCATCTTAGACTTTCTAATTCTAAGACCAGAAGATTCCTATTGTGTGTTATTAGAAGTTCTTAAGGAGTCTTCGACTTGTTATAAAGACTTGATAGAATGTATGGAAGGTCAATTGTATTCCCATCATAAAGTTGTTTCGAAGTCGAAAGCTAAATCAAGTAATTCGTATTTTGTTCACAATATGATTATAAGTATAAAACCGGGTGTCAGTTATTTTAATAACTAATGCAACAATGCAAAAACAAATTAAGGTGGAGGGGAATCGACTCTTGTAAATAACAGAACACAAAAAGATAACTCATGAAAGAAGAAGAATGTTCACAGTAGATCAACGTACATAACCTGCTATTATATACGTTTGTGTGTACAGATAAAGTAAAAGTTATTCTTTTGTTACTGTGACTTGACTGTTAATGTTGCTCTCAACCTATTGCAATTTATAAAATAAAAATCTGTCAAAACTGTTTTATAAGACCAAACTGGACAGAAATATCAACAGACTGCTGTAGAAAATCAAATTCTATTCGTAAAAATGCAAGGTTCGAAGCAAAGCATACTTATAACCTTATAGGACTTTGATCCCACTTAAATGATATAGAAAATCAGTTAAACAAATGTCTATTCATATTTGATTGTACTTTATGCGGGAGGTGATAGACAGACATTTAAATTGCTATACAAAGTCTAAACTCAGCTTTCATATTACATGTATAAATATTTTTTCTAATACTCTTTTATATTTATAAGAATCGGACATAATTCGAGTTTACACATTTTATATTGAATAAAATATGTAACATTGCAAAAAGATTTTTTTTTTGTAAGTTGCAATGGGAGATAAGATCGTTATTCCGTGAATAAAGGAGCTTTCCGAAAGAAAACAAAATTTATCTCATGAAATCGTCATTCGTTATGCAAGAGCTTGTACCTGCTATTTAGACTTCATAAGAAGAAAGATGATGAATCACGGTGATGGCAAAGCACTGTTCGTCATTTGTTCTTAACAAGTGCATGAATAAAACCTTCGCAACCTTGTTGATAAACATGCAAATAATACATGATGGTCTTGAAGTATAGAGTCTAGCTACTGACGTTGTATATCATATACACTACATGCTATAGTGGTGTTTATTCTTAGTTTTCTTTGTAAATTGTTAAATTTTACTGTAAAGACAACTTTTTTTTGGTATTGTCTTTTTTGTGTGGCTCGGTACTTTTATATCCAGTCATTGTGTTATTGTGCTATTATCATATATTGTGTTCTTGTTTTTCTTTTAGCTTGTATGCTTTTTCTGTATGCATTTATGTTGTTTCTTTGTTGAAATATGTGTTTCTAGCTGATTTGAATGAAATCGATCACAATATAATGTGGACAGATATAGCTCTATTTTAAACAGTTTTAACTTTATATTGTAATTTTGTGTTACTAGCCATTGAAGCGAAGTTAATCCACCATTTGATGCATAAGAAAACATTTATATCAAGTCAGGAAAATGACAGTTGTTTTCCATAAGTTTAGATTTTTTTCTTTTGGCAATGTACTCCCCGATTTGCATTTGCCTTGGAGCTTGGTATTTCGGTAAAATTTTACTTTTAAACATTTATTAGTGTGTAGCTTTTTTTAGTGTCTATAAGCCATGTTACTGTATTTTAACAAATTAAAACTACAGTTGATAACACAGTTAATTTCTTTTTTAGATTTATTTACAGGGTTACATTCAGTCAGATTACAAAAGAACTTCCACAATCTGACTAAGAATATGTCCAATACGGAATGTATCATAGATTCATTAATATCAAAGGGAATATTAAATCCTGACGACCGGTCAGAAATAGTTTCTAGTGGAGTACAAACCAAAATAAATAGAAAACTAATAGACTTCATAAGAAGTGAACAAGATTATCAGTTTTTTCTTGAGGCACTGAAGGAGGATCCTACGAATGCAAAGCTGGCATCTGACTTAGAATCAACAGACGTAAAACCTGACGAATTAAAGTTACTTCAAACAGGTTAAGTATTTTTTTAAATAATGCTAAATAGTTATGCACTCAACATAAAAATAAAGTCTGATTGCCAATGAAAGAAATATCCCACAACAGTAAACTCTAAACCCTATCATTATCAAAACAGTTTTGGGATCCAGTAGAGTTAACAATTTCTGCAAAATATATTTTGTCGTTATAAGTTGAATTAACTCTAGTTCTTTCATATAAACAATCAACATATTTCTGGGCTTTAGTTGCTTTGTGTTCTAAGAAGTTGAACTACTGTATCACTAACCTGTCATTACCGAGGATGTAAGTTTGTATCCCGCACATGGCACGTGCGCTGGACTCTTATCTTTATTGAGTAAGGATGTCAGTTTTCCTACCAAAGTCCGGTGATTTCGTCTAGGAGTTCCTACTTTATCCACCAATGCAATCGGATTGCCATGGAATAACACAGTAGTGTTTAAAGTGACGTTTAACACCAATCGATCAATCCAACACATTTCTTTATCAGTATACATCACAAGTTTTAATAAACAGAAGTCCAATCAAAGAAATACCTCAAACACAGATATTTATTGTATCATCTTACAGGAGCTATATTACCATCACTTACAAACTCACCAGGGTTCCAGACAATGGTTACATTAGTTTCTATGGTAAAAGCTGTCCAGATTTCAAAAACAGAACCAGAAAGCCATGATACCAATTTATCAGCAGACTTATATAGACTACAGTCTTGGTACAAAAAGATGCTTAAAATGACAGCGATGGATTCACATCAATATCAACAATATCTTCAAACAGTTAAAGAAGTAAGCTATGTTCTGGAGTTTGTACCGTAAAAGTCTCAAAAAGGATATTTTATTGATTCTGTTTTTGTTGAGTGTTAATGTAATCATTTACAATACACTTTTGTCAACAACCAATTGAACAATAGTATTAATACATGGTTAAATTAATATGTCCTTAAAAAAATAACCCTTGTTTGCATTAACTTATTGCTAATTATTGTTTTGTTTTGCCTATACAATCGATGTTCAGGGAGCAGATGTTGTTTATGATAACTTTTAATTTGTTATATTAGAATTATTGACATATCTTGATTAGACTATATCTACCAACGGAAAGAGGGGATAACATTGTTTAATTTCTTACATGGTATAGGATTTTCTTAATATCCAAATTGTGACTTAAACCTTGTTTGATACATCGCTAAATCCCTATTTGTATATCAGTAATTAGAGAATAAGGATTAAACATGCTAATTTCGTGTAAAACAAAAGAACACAAATGTACAATATATTTGACTTTCGTTGTGTATCAGACCGTAACTATCAGGCTGCTCCGGAAAATTGGACACTGCAGCCGACGCAATAGATGAAAGTTCTGTACATTGTGAGACCTCATCCGGTATATTCAGAAAATTTTCCACTACATCCTTTTCCCCCTTTGCTAACTGTCCTCCTCTTTTTAACCATAAAGCTGTTTCTAACACTGGACTGATATTTGATTGATGATACCGTTGGAAAAATTAAGAATGATAAACGCTTCTTTTATTATCGGAAATACAAATAGAGACTGTCCCAAGTCAGGAGCCTCTGGCCTTTGTTAGTCTTGTATTATTTTAATTTTAGTTTCTTGTGTACAATTTGGAAATTAGTATGGCGTTCATTATCACTGGACTAGTATATATTTGTTTAGGGGCCAGCTGAAGGACGCCTCCGGGTGCGGAAATTTCTCGCTACATTGAAGACCTGTTGGTGACCCTCTGCTGTTGTTTTTTATTTGGTCGGGTTGTTGTCTCTTTGACACATTCCCCATTTCCATTCTCAATTTTATGTTTTACAGAGTTTGTCTTTAGTGCCGTGTGGAGGCAGTAGAGTGCCTCCCCGTGCTTCAGGTTTATGCTCTTATAATATACTAGATTATGGAGTGTGTGTCCGAGCGAGAACTGCTCTAATTCATTACTTTAGGAATATTTATCAAAAGTAGTATTTCAATATTCAGCCCCATTCTATTATTTAATACTGATAGCGTTTGACATTTTTAGCCGAACAAATTTATCCATTTTATATAACTTCAATTATTGTATGCAGGTTCATATTCTGGACGCCAATCTTTGCTCCTTTATTATATAATTCACTAACAAAACAATTATGAAGCTTAGAAATGGAAAATTACTTAATACCAAACTTGTTCAAAGGGTATCCACACGTCTCAATCTTCAAAATCGGTTATCTAAAAACACTACCATCGCTAACATTTTTAACAATAAAAATCGTGGTTACCCTTCTATCGATAAGTGTCATGCCAAAAAATGACTTAAATGTCCCCGTCTTTCCACCAACAATACGGTAAGGTCCACGTTTAATGGTCGCACATTTTCTTTAAATTTTGAAACTGATATAACTTGAAAAACAAACAGTATTATTTATTTACTCACATGAAACAAACCGGGGTGTGGTATTCAGTACGTAGGAGAAACTGGACGATATTTATCTAAACGCACTCAAGAACATCTGTATCGTTTTAAAAGACCCAATAAATTCAAAAGTATCATTTACCAACACCTTAAGAAGCACAACCATCCTTTTAAATATTTAGCAGTTCAACCTTTAGAAGTTGTAAATAAGCAGCCTGGTGAATCGCATTTAAAGTTTGTACGATCACGGAAAATAATTGAATTAAATTGGATTAAAAAATTACAGACAGTTTACCCTCTCGGTCTAAATGATAATATCATGGGAATTGGTAATATATCTAGAACCAATTCCGTTAACATTTTTGATATAGTTTCTAAAACTGTTCGTAAAAAACGTTCTCACGGTCGTAGAACAAATCGCAATCAAAGAAAATTTCGGGCCAATCATACCAATATTTCGGACCTAATTTCTATTTCAAAAAACAACGGCAGACATTATCTGTTAACAAAACTCTGTTCGTTACCGGTTAATAAGTTAAATAAAATTTTGGAGGATTGCAACACAATTTCATATAGCAGTCCTAAGTATGAAATTGTTCAAATTATTATGGCATATTGTTATTCTAAATTATTTCCCAAAATTGATCGCCCTGAAGATCATAAAAAACATTTTATTAAAATTAAGTATGTCAATAAAGGCTTTGATTTTGTAAATATTGCCGGTATATTTAACGACCATTCTGTTAAAGAACAAATTCCTGGATATTTCGACAATACTGGGCTACCTCTTATTTGTTATATTTACAAAAATCTACCCGGAAATTTGTGTTTAATTATAGTCAATTGTGTAAAGATGTTAATTACAGTGAAAATACACCTACTTCATGTAATTGCAGTAATTCCGAATATATTTATGGACCGATTTCCCATGTTATAACAGGAGATCTTAACATCGTTCAAGACCGAGAGTTAAAATCATTCCTCAGTAAAGGACCTAAATATCGTCCCCCGTCAATTATTAATTGGAATGAGTGTCGTAATATCATCCACGACTCACTCCATACTTACTGTATGAAATGGATAAAACGGGAAAAAGCTGACAAAAAATCTTTGGACTCTTTTTTTAATTCAGTAATGAAGATAGTTGATGTACGTATTCAACATTTTAAAGAACATTTTACTATAAACAATAACCACAATAAACCTATTTCTCGTATAAAACATAAACTAAAAGAACTAGCCAAGGAATTTGTTTTTGTCCCGGCAGATAAAGCTGCTAATAATATTATTATTGTTTGACGTAAATGTTACATTGAGGTTTTGAAAAAGGAAATCACCAATTCGCCAACATTCCAACTGACTCCATTTTCAGAAAACGAAATCTGTAACAAACATAAACTTTTAGCCACCGCTTTACAAGCAGAGCCAAATACAATGAAAGTCCCAACTATGTATTGGCTTCCGAAGCTACACAAAACCCATTACAAATATAGATTTATTTCGTCTTCAAGCCATTGTTCAACTACTAAATTGTCTATTCTTCTTACCAGCACACTTGGTACAATTAAAAACCTGATAATAAATTGTTCAAATAAGGCCTTCGAAAATAGTGGAATAAATTACTTTTGGAGTGTCAAGAACTCGTTGGAAGTACTTGATAAATTGCATGCTTATATTGGTGATTTTGAATCTGTTCAAAGTTTTGATTTTTCTACCCTGTATACCACATTGCCTCACATTCTCATTAAGAAAAAATTCACACACCTAATTAAATGGGCATTCAAAAAATCAGAATGTGAATATATATGTTCAAACTCTTTTAGGTCATTTTTTAGAAGCAATAAACAAAAAAACTATGTTAATTGAACATGCTTTGATACTATATATGCCCTTGAATTTTTACTAGATAACATTTTTGTTCGCTTTGGAGATTCCGTATATCGTCAGATTTTCGGAATTCCAATGGGGACTAACTGTGCACCACTTATTGCGGACCTGTTTTTGTATTGTTATGAGTTACAATTTATGACAAAAATAAGCAAAGACCCATCGAAACAACATCTGATAAACAAATTTAATAATACTTTTAGATATTTGGATGATATTTTGGCTCTCAATAATGACGACTTCAGTATGTATATTAATGAAATTTATCCTGTTGAACTTACTTTAAATAAAGCTAATACTAACAATGACCACTGCCCTTTTCTCGATCTTGATATCTATATCACTAATGGAAAGCTGAATACTAAAATTTATGATAAAAGGGATGATTTTTCATTTCCTATCGTTAATTATCCGTTTTTAGATGGTGACGTTCCCTTGTCACCATCTTACGGTGTTTATATATCTCAACTTGTACGATTCGCTCGTGTATGTAACAATGTTTTCGATTTTAACGAGAGAAATTTATGTATTACTGAAAAATTATTACACCAAGGTTTTCGATATCACAAACTAGTCAAAACATTTACTAAATTTTATCATCGGTATAAAGACATCATTCGTAAATATAGCTCAACATGCAGACTTCTAATACGTTCAGGTATTTCACATCCAATTTTTTATGGTAATATTCTTTATAAAGCACAAAGGTTTCAGTATTCACCTCAGAAACTTACAAAACCTTTGAATAGACTTATTAAGAAGTGATATAATTACGATACTGTTGTCAAGTCATTAAAGATTTCATATTTTGGCGTTAATATTGAGTCACTGATAAGGTCTTTGCATCGGAACTAAACACATTTATTCTAAAAACAGTTGTTGGCATGGCACGGGTTATGTTCTTCTCATATATGTTATGATGGTATGATACTAAACCCCTAACGGGAAGGATTGTGCCTGATGTTCATATGATGAAATCATAATCTTTCAGTCAGTTTAATTGAAGTCTGGAGCTGGCATGTCAGTTAACTGCTAGTAGTCTGTTGTTATTTATGTATTATTGTCTTTTTGTTTATTTTCTTTGGTTACATCTTCTGACATCAGACTCGGATTTCTCTTGAACTGAATTTTAATGTGCGTATTGTTATGCGTTTACTTTACTACATTGGTTAGAGGTATAGGGGGAGGGTTGAGATCTCACAAACATGTTTAACCCCGCCGCATTTTTGCGCCTGTCCCAAGTCAGGAGCCTCTGGCCTTTGTTAGTCTTGTATTATTTTAATTTTAGTTTCTTGTGTACAATTTGGAAATTAGTATGGCGTTCATTATCACTGGATTAGTATATATTTGTTTAGGGGCCAGCTGAAGGACGCCTCCGGGTGCGGGAATTTCTCGCTACATTGAAGACCTGTTGGTGACCCTCTGCTGTTGTTTTTTATTTGGTCGGGTTGTTGTCTCTTTGACACATTCCCCATTTCCATTCTCAATTTTAATGATACAAACTGGACACTCAAATACGTAAATGGAAAATAAAATCACAACGCTATGGCATGAACAGAAGAAAAACCAAACGACAGTATTCACCACACAACAGCAACAAAATGTAAGATAGCCACACAATTCTGGAATGATCGCAGATACTCAAATGATGGCAAAGCAGAAGGCAGATCTTGCTCAACAATGGTCACCCGTCGTGTTGTCATGTGTAAAATAGAAATATATTTTTTATTATTAATTTGTTTAATTTGTATACAGATATTGGTAAGATTTGGGGAAGATGATGATCCTGTAGATATAACATGGAATGTTGGGATGCAGAAACAAGTTAGGAAGGTTCTTTGTGATTTAAAAGGTAGCCTTATTGACATGTAATAAATATATCTGAAGTAATATTTAAACTTTCTCACAATGGAATAGTGAACATGTATTCTTAAGGGTATATTTATAAAACACACAAAGTAAACTAAAGACTAAGCAGCATACATCCCTATAAAAAAAATAAGTTAATAGTTATCAAAAGTACCAGGATTATAATTTTATACGCCAGACGCGCGTTTCGTCTACATAAGACTCATCAGTGACGCTCAAATCAAAATAGTTAAAAAGCCAAACAAATACAAAGTTGAAGAGCATTGAGGACCCGAAATTCCAAAAAATTGTGCCAAATACGGCTAAGGTAATCTACTCCTGGGGTAAGAAAATCCTTAGTTTTTCGAAAAATTCAAAGTTTTGTAAACAGAAAATTTATAAAAATGACCACATAATTGACATTCATGTCAACACCGAAGTGCTGACTACTGGGCTGGTGATACCCTCGGGGACGAAACGTCCACCAGCAGTGGCATCGACCCAGTGGTGTAAATAGTTATCAAAAGTACCAGGATTATAATTTTATACGCCAGACGCGCGTTTCGTCTACATAAGACTCATCAGTGACGCTCAAATCAAAATAGTTAAAAAGCCAAACAAATACAAAGTTGAAGAGCATTGAGGACCCGAAATTCCAAAAAATTGTGCCAAATACGGCTAAGGTAATCTACTCCTGGGGTAAGAAAATCCTTAGTTTTTCGAAAAATTCAAAGTTTTGTAAACAGAAAATTTATAAAAATGACCATATAATTGACATTCATGTCAACACCGAAGTGCTGACTACTGGGCTGGTGATACCCTCGGGGACGAAACGTCCACCAGCAGTGGCATCGACCCAGTGGTGTAAATAGTTATCAAAAGTACCAGGATTATAATTTTATACGCCAGACGCGCGTTTCGTCTACATAAGACTCATCAGTGACGCTCAAATCAAAATAGTTAAAAAGCCAAACAAATACAAAGTTGAAGAGCATTGAGGACCCGAAATTCCAAAAAATTGTGCCAAATACGGCTAAGGTAATCTACTCCTGGGGTAAGAAAATCCTTAGTTTTTCGAAAAATTCAAAGTTTTGTAAACAGAAAATTTATAAAAATGACCATATAATTGACATTCATGTCAACACCGAAGTGCTGACTACTGGGCTGGTGATACCCTCGGGGACGAAACGTCCACCAGCAGTGGCATCGACCCAGTGGTGTAAATAGTTATCAAAAGTACCAGGATTATAATTTTATACGCCAGACGCGCGTTTCGTCTACATAAGACTCATCAGTGACGCTCAAATCAAAATAGTTAAAAAGCCAAACAAATACAAAGTTGAAGAGCATTGAGGACCCGAAATTCCAAAAAATTGTGCCAAATACGGCTAAGGTAATCTACTCCTGGGGTAAGAAAATCCTTAGTTTTTCGAAAAATTCAAAGTTTTGTAAACAGAAAATTTATAAAAATGACCATATAATTGACATTCATGTCAACACCGAAGTGCTGACTACTGGGCTGGTGATACCCTCGGGGACGAAACGTCCACCAGCAGTGGCATCGACCCAGTGGTGTAAATAGTTTTCAAAAGTACCAGGATTATAACATTATTGAATGACTTATTCTACTTCAATAGTGGTACTCGTCAGTTTAATAATCTCAACGTGGATAAGTAGCAATTGATGATTTGTCATTAAAGCTAATTAATTGGAAATGATAACAGCACTTTTCATACTTTGCTATAGATAATGAATAATGACAGGACTTTGGCTTCTTCGTTTATAAATATTCCTCGTCCTGTTTACGACCATTTTCTGTCATGGTCAACCAAGTAATAGTGTCATCTGTAACACTTTACAAAAAGTGTACTACAAAGTAATAACTAATTGATATTGGTTTCATATATAGCTTAACCCTCTTAAGCCATATATCTTTTAAGATAACTTCTAGAGTTCATGTGCTTGTATTATATATTTTTGTTTTTTTGTTTTAACTGTATAACATGTCGGAACGATTCCGAATGAACTATTTCAGGAATCCAGCTCGATTGACTACAGAATAATTCCTATTACTTTTTGGACATTATACAGACAATTAAAGTTTTTAACGGCAGGATTTTTCATTTTCCTACACCATTATTCGTTATCAATTAAATCTACAAAAGTTAGATTCAATGTAACCAAGTCGCATATAATTTTCAAATCTTGAAAAAGAAGCTTTCATAAACTGCTTTCAATAAAAAAAAATCAAAAATACTTTTATTGCAATACTCAACATGTATGAAAAGTCAATGTGTTAAAGTGACAACAACACAACCAAAGATCAATAAACAGCTCAAGGCCACCAATTGGTCTTCCACACAGCCAGAAAATCCTGAACTGGAGACGTGCTTCAGCTGGCCCTAACAAAAATATTTTGTTCAGTAAAAACAGAGGTTACTAAATTCCGAAACATATAAATGAACTAAAATTTGAAAAAAAAACATTCAAGACATACAACATGTACAAAGGTCAGAGGCTCATGACATGGAACAGGCACAAAAATGCAGCGGGATTAGTGAATATAACCTCGCTTTTGATTTTGAAAATATTCTGGTTTGTCATTCCAGAATGTTTTGGGAATTTTAAGAGATATATATGATTTTATATTTCAATTTGAGCTAATGCCTTCAAATATTCTATTATATTCTTACAACAATTTGAAAGGCACAATAAGGGTACACCATGGCCTCAAGGTGCAGCTGCTATTTTGATTAGTTGCTATTGACTTTATTCTAGGTTTAAGTAATTGCATGTACCCTCTGGTTATCGTGGTACTGTCAATACTTTTGGCAACCTATATCTATAGCTTGTTCTTGTGTTTTGCTGTAACATCACTGTCGCATGTTATTGGAGATATAGCTGTCCTACATTGTTCGCGTTTGAATTTCTTACATTTGTGATGTCGGGGTAAATTAAAAATTGCTATGTGGTAAGGGTTTTGCTCAGTGATGTATGGTACCGTATAGTTTTTTCTACTTTATTCAATGAAAAATCGTTGCATTAGCAATCATGCCGCATCTTCTACATAGTGTATACATGTGTCTGACATGATAATTGTTTGGTATACAATTTCGTTAATACATTTTCTTAGTGCATTCTTCGTAATAGTCCTCAGGATCAAAATTCAATATTAATTTCAGAAAAAGAAGAACATTTTGATCTTAAAGAGAAAATGAAGAAAATGGAAAATGAGCAGGACGAAGTTATACCAAAAAATATTAGAGGTATATCATTAGTTTATATAATTTTAAACTTTATATCTTGACAACAAAAGACTGTAGTAAAGATACTAAATAGAATTATAGTTCAAACTGTGTACTTTTTAAATGTTTAAACTCTGTGAAAACAGATGACCTCACAATGAAGATCAGACACCACTGACAGTTTTTCGTGTTTTTTTTTGCTGTTTTTTTTTTTTTTATTTTTGATACGGGGTTGGCACTTCTTAACCACTGAAGGTCTAAGCCCACTGACTACAACAAATCATGAATTTCATTCTCAATTTGATGAAATATTGCACATGAGATTAATAGTTAAATCATCATTGTTTTTCTGGCAACCTAAAAAACTAAACTAACAAACAGAGGAAAATTCAAAACGGAAATACATAAACAATAAAAAAAAAAACACCAAAATCCAGTGGAAAATACGAAAAGACATGACTGATGAAAGAACATATGGAATAGTAAATAAAGCAACGTACATAACGTTATTTGGATTAGCCGTTTGATTTTTGTTGCACTTCAGTGTTTCTATTGTTTCGTTGTTTACCTTATAGTTGGTGTGTTTCCCACGATTTAGTTTGTTACCCTGATTTGTTTTCTGTCTATCGATTTATGACTTTTTAACAGCGGTATACTACTGTGTCTTTTTGACGGTGTTGTATATTGTTATAATCTTTTTGTGTCATTTACCTTTGACCTTATTGTCAAATAAATTAGTTTTATGGAATTTATATGTATTTCCATATTCTGTTAATTGGTTCAAAAATTAGTTATATTAGTGTATTTTTGTTATAGTAATGGTTAGTTAATCAAGACAATATATTAGTGTCTTTCTAGAGGGTATCATTATCTTAGTTTCAATCAAAATGCTATCAAAACAAGAAGATGGGATATGATGGCAACTAAGACAACTATCGACATAAAGACAGGGCCGTATAACACTACATGTTTCCATCTAGCCTTCAGCGATGAGTAGCGATACTGTCGAAATCTGAAACAACTATTACAAATATACGGAATCCACTATTGAATGCCTTCTACAAATTATAAAATGTTATCAATATACATTGCAATTTTTTTATTTCTTTTTTTATATCAACAATCTGATTTATTGCACAATAAAAATAAATTGTTAGATTTACATTCTTTGTGTCAGAACAACTGATTACAACAGCAATTAATTTTCGGAAACATTACATTCGTGGACCACTTTGACTCGGTATATGTTGTTTTACCTGGTCATGACCCTGTTGATCAAAGATTACACGATGTAGGAAAGTTAATTGGCAAATCTGTGTGTACGTATTGATTATGTAAGTATACATTCATTGTTGCCAATTGAAGTGTTTATATTAGTTTAGTTATTTCTTTTTATTCATGTTGTTAGCTACACTTTATAATATTTTCAGACCAAATAGAAAAAGAAATAAAAGAATGGGAAAACAATGACAAGATGTTTGTGACTACTAGAGCTAGTGAGTACGTCTTTGCGTGTTTAAAGAACAATAGTTGTTTGACTTTAACTGCCCCATCAGGAGTAGGCAAATCTTTTATTGCAAGACACACAGCACTAGTTTTACAAAAGGAAGGGTACACAATAATACCAGTGAGAAAACCAGATAATATCAGTGATTATTATCAACCTGGTAAACAAACAGTCTTCATCGTAGATGATATTTGTGGAACCTTTTAAATCATGTGAATGTAATTTAATGTCAAATGAATTATGCCTAACAGCTGAAGAAAAAGATACTATGGCAAGCATTTATATTGATTCAAACTTGAATGATCTTGAAAGGTTATCACAAAATAGTGAATTCTTTCCACTTTTATGCTCTTTATATGAGGTGAAAAAACATGGAGAAGTTAAGGAATTTTTCAAAAATCCATTTATTGTCTATCAAAATGAGCTAGATAGTTTAAAAAGGTGTGGTGTTGAAGGGAAGAATAAAATATGCAGTCTAGCTTTAATAGTTCTCTTAAATAATCAACTGACAAACAAATGGTTCAAGGGTAAAGTGACAGATGAACAACGAAATATCTTAGAAGACACATGTGAGGCTTGTAGATTGAACAGAAGTACTTCCAAGGCAGAACTTAAAGAGGCCCTTAACACTCTAGATGGGACATTTGTATGTAAACAGAATGGTATATATAGAACAGTACATGATAAACTGTTTGACTTCCTTGCTCATTTCTTTGGTCAGGAAATGATTGAATGTCTAATAGACCATGGTGATAGTGATTTTGTGCATGAACGTTTTATTTGGAAACAGTCATCAGATGACAAGAACAGTATAATAGAGTTCATTATTGAAATTCCTGGGGATTATTTAGAAGCATATCTTAAAAGGTTTATCAATGACTGGTCAGCAGGAAAAGTGAGAGTTGCATTTTGTAACACCAATATTGAAAGACCATTATTTAGACGACAGTTAATACAGTTCCTACAACAACTTAACAAATCACAGCAAATACAATTGGCCAATACCAAGGATACAGTGTTACCGAATGAGCATCATGGATCAGGTACTACTCCATTGATAATACCTTGTATGGATGGTTATACTGATATGGTACAATGGATGTTACAGAATGATGTGGATGTGGATCAATGTCGAGACGATGGGGTTAATGGACTGATAATGGCCAGTCAGGAAGGACATACTGTAATAGTAAAGTTGCTGTTAGAGAGGAATCCTAACGTTGATCTTTGTCAAAATGATGGCTTGAGTCCACTGAGACAGGCTAGTCAAAACGGACATACTGAAATAGTAAAGTTGTTGTTAGAGAGGAATCCCAGTATTGATCTATGTGACAACAATGGTCGTAGTCCACTGTTTATTGCAAGTCATAAGGGTAATACTGAAATAGTAAAGTTGTTGTTAGAGAGGAATCCTAACGTTGATCTGTGTGACAATGATGGCTGTAGTCCTCTGTACATGGCATGTCAGATAGGACATACTGAAATAGTTAAGTTGTTGTTAGAGAGGAATCCTAACATTGATCTATGTGACGATTATGGTCTTAGTCCTCTGTTCATTGCAAGTCATAAGGGTTATACTAAAATAGTAAAGTTGTTGTTAGAGAGGAATCCTAACATGGATCTGTGTGCCAATGATGGCTGTAGTCCTCTGTACATGGCATAACAGATAGGACATACTGAAATAGATAAGTTGTTGTTAGAGAGGAATCCTAACATTGATCTATGTGACGATAATGGTCGTAGTCCTCTGCTCATTGCAAGTCATAAGGGTTATACTGAAATAGTAAAGTTGTTGTTAGAGAGGAATCATAACGTTGATCTGTGTGACAATGAAGGTCGGTGTCCGCTGTACATAGCAAGTCAGGAAGGTCATACTGATATAGTACAATTGTTGTTAAAGAAGAATTCTAACGTTGATCTATGTAACAATGAAGGTAGAAGTCCACTGTACATAGCAAGTCAAAACGGGCATACTGATATGATGTGGTTACTTTTAGATATAGGAAGAATTGGTACATATTATGTTGATTTATCTGCCATTAATGGTTTGTTGTCCTCTGAACAACAATGGAACAAAGTAAGTCACCAATAACACACTGATATAAAAAGATAACTTTTAGAGCAGAAGTACAATGCTGGTCTATGTGAGAATTGACTTCTTCAAATACATTGGTCTATTGCTTTTCATTTGATAACGTTTGTCTTTGACTTATATCTACTGCTTCGTCTTTCTCTGTTACATATCTTGATTTTCATCCCAATACTTCTTTCTTTGAAAGCTTTTGTTAGTCATGTCAATATATTAGACTCTGTTTGATATATGTTGCTTTTCATTCCATTTCTCCTGTCTGTCTCTATTTGATATAAACTGCTATTAATTCAATTGCAATGGATTCGTATCATTTATTGTGCCTCTATTTAACATCTACTGCTATTAATTTCATTGCATTTGTCTCATATCATTTCTTTTGTCTCTGTTTAATATCTACTGATATTCATTTCATTATGTCTTTCCCTGTTTGATGTCTACTTCTATCTGCCCAATAAGTAGTATCTCTAAAAAAAACCCACCATGGTTACAAAACACATGCAGTATAGCTTCACTTTTCATCTATATTTTTATTGTCCACTAGGAACGTTAGAGACATACTTAATGTTGATATGTAATAAAACAATTATGTTGATGCCCAATATCATTAAATACTTGTTCTAGTTTCTTCTATGTTTTCTTAAGTCTCACATTTTTCGTCTCAATTTCATCACCAGGAACATGAGAGATATTTCAAATTTTGATGTGCAGTAAAATCATTCTTTACAGTTTGTGCTATTTTCACATTTCCTGTGCCGTGTGAGAAAAATATTTCTCCTCACTAGTGAAAAATCTGTTCTCGCCAAATTATTGGTCGAAATTTAATTGTGACGTTAATTTTTCGTGTTTTTTTTCTGAATTTTCTCATTGTGACGTCATGAAAAAGAGCGACCATGCTTGATGACGTCACATAAAAAGTACACAACTTTCTTTAAATCGTTAAAAATGAACGACAAAAATCATTAGAGAAACAGATTCCACCACTATAAATAAAGGCAACAGTAGTATACCGCTGTTCAACATTCATAAATCGACAGAGAAAAAACTAATCCGGGTTACAAACTAAAACTGAGGGAAACGTATCAATTATGAAAGAACTACGACACAACAGAGACACAACACCGAAATGTAACACACACAGAAACGAACTATAATGTAACAATGGCCATTTTCCTGACTTAGTGCATGACATTTTATGATAAAATGGTGGGTTGAACCTGGCATGCCAAATCTCCCGCTTTAATGGTGGTGTCAATTATAACATTAAAATGACAACATTTCACGACAGGGTTACAATAAATAAACAGATAAATGGGAGAAAATATAGGACAGAGAAACAAACGAATTATAGCCATCAAAAGGTAACAGGTTAACATATTTTTATACGCCAGACGCGCGCTACATCCACACAAAACTATAACCCGTGTATTACTATATTTCCCTACTCTCAAAAGTTAAATTTTCATTATTTAAAAAGCATGCAAAGTTTCGAACTTTAAGGATAAACATTTAACTGTCTCGAGTGGAGAAATATCGTAACGCCCTCGATGCAGTTGTGTAATCTATATTTCCATTAATTCCAATGACAATATCTTTGCTCAATCATTACATATTGCATTGAACAGAAGAGACATAGTGTACATAACTTGTTGCAGTGTATCATAATTGTTGTTCGTTTACTCTTTTGTACATAAATAACACCGTTAGATTTGAATTGAATGACGTTTGTCAAGTCGGAGCATTTTATATGCTTACTATGTGGTATGGGTTTTAATCGTTGTTGAAGGTTGTACGGTAAAAAAAAAATTGTTTATCTTCTTTAGTGCATTTCTAATAGATTGCACGCGTATCAAAGAACCACTTGTCTTATGAGACATCTGCTTTGCTATCACTAAAAGTGTTTACTTAAAACAGGTTTCACTGCAGTTTCAGTTCGAAGCTTTCTTATTTTACTGAATGTCATTAGATGGAATAATACTACACTCATATGAGCTACTGTCTAATGATTATTGTTATGTTATTTTATGTGTTGCATTGTTGGATAACTGTCTAAATAGATCGTGTAATAGAACTCTTTTTTCGTATTGTTATTTTTTTATTATGGTTTTTGTTTTTAATATCTATGTTTTTTTCTATTCACATTTTGTACATTTTCTTCATTATATTCATAATAATTAAGTTTACAGATTTTTCTATTAATACATGACTTGTGCAGTAAAAGTATCCACTCAATGACGCGTTTGGTTATTTATAATTTTTTTTTTTAGGCTATCATGTTGATTCTGGTTTTTCACTCAACACTTTGTACATAACACTGATGTAAATTAAGTTCACAAATGTTGCTATCATTACTGTTGTTGTTGAATTATATACTAGATTGGTCGTGTGATTTTTTTCACATTCTCGTTTAATAATAATTGATATCGGTGTCTCTACTTTTTGTACAAAAAAAGTCATATTAATTTAGGTAAGATATTTTGTTATAATTATTGTGTTGTATTATATATGTACTAAACGATGCATGTGTTAGGATTCATTTTTCATACAGTTATGTCATTTCATGTTTTATTTTTATATATCAATGTTTTGTAGTTGTACCTTTTGTACATAAAACGCTTCAAGCTAACATATGTTCTACCCTACATTTGTATACACAAATCATGTAAAGTAAGTTCAAAGATGTTGCTATCGTTATTTTTGTTGTTGGATTATTTACTAGATTGATTTTCCATGTCTTTATTAAACAATAATAGGTATTTTTTTCTCTTTATTTTGTACAAAAAAGTAATAATCATTTATGATACATATTATGTTATGATTGGTCGTGTTCTTGTATTATGTACTGAAACGGTGCATGTGGTAGGATTCATTTTTCATACAGTAATGTCATTTTTGTGTTTTAATGTTTTTATATGAATGTTTTGTTGTTGTACCTATTGTACATAAAACGTTTCAAGCTTACAGATGTTCTACTCTACAATTGTACAAACAAATCATGTAAATCAAGTTCAACAAAATTTCTTTAACAAATTTAGTTGTTAAATTCTTCACTAGATTAACAAGACTCTTTTTCATATTGTCATTTAATAATAACTGATATTTGTGTATCTACTTTTTGTAAAAATAGTCAGATTAATCATGTTAGACATGTTGATATAATTCTCGTGTTGTTGTATTATGTGCTAAACGGTGCGTGTAATATGACCTGTTTTCATAATGTAGTTTTATGGTTTATTTAATGTTTGCTTAATATTGTTTTTTTCTGTTTTAACTTATTAAGTATAATACGTATTAAATCAACATATTTTTTGAAGGGATAAAACTTCTGTTGTTGGATTATTAGATTTCAGTTTTTCTACTCTGCATTTCATACATAAAACTCATTCACATAAAGCTTACAAATTTTGCTATCATTACTTGTCTTGTTTTATAATTCAATAAATGTAGCGTGTGGTAGGAATATGTGTTCATATTGTCATTTTACCAATTTTGTTTTACTATCAAAATTGAAAAAAAAAATCATGACAGCATTAAGTGTTCAAACTTTGCTGTGATAAAAAAAAAAAGGTTTTGATCCAGTAGAAACACTAACACTCGAAAAATGTAATTGTTGTTTGATTCATGTCCTAAGATTTCAAAATTTGAGAAATATGTTTAGAAACTAATTATAGTGATCAGTTAAAAGTTCTATGGAGTTTAATATGTTACTTGCTTACATATTTTTTAAACTAAAGACATTCAGTTTTATTAGTTTTTCACAAAAAAAGTCATATTCATTTGTATTAAGAATATTCGCTCCTCTTTGTAAAAAGAGCAAGCTTTTAAAATAAATGTTATAAATTGATAGTATAAAATTTTAAAAACTTAAAAGTAAAAAAAATAAATCTGTATCCTTGTTTTAGATACTTTGAAAATTGTATAAGGAATATTCTCTCAAGTATTTTGTATGTATTTATCATTGATACGTTGGTGTTTGTTTTTAAATAAATGATAAAAATGCAATGATTTTATCAGATTTTTTTTAAATGGATTCTTTTACTATAAAATATATACTGATTATTACTATTGATTATTGTTTTAAATGATAAATACTGATTATTAATATTGTGTATTGTCATGAAATTTATATATGTATATTTGTATTAGACAATTTTTTTGTAACAGAAAAATAATCAGATTAGAAATATGTATTAGCTTTATATTCAATATTTTTACCTATATCTGGCTAATCTGGATTCATTAATTTCCGTAAATTACGTGGGTACAGGTAAACCTTGAAATTAAATGTGCAACGAATAAAACATTCTGTATAGGGTTTTATGAATACTAAGGCAAAATCAATCGACAACTTAAATTTTCATAATTGGCAATCGGCACCGCTGTCATTAAGAAATTGTGATTAACATGATTAAGTAAATACAAAACAAACATTAACTCTAGTTCATTCTGCACTATGACGATCACTTAGACGCTTGATGAACGTTTATAGTGCAGGAATACAAGCGTTCCCACCATCTGGTTAATGACGTCATAAAGTTGCGCATAATTGAAGAGTTTGTTTCGGTAAAGGATGAACTCAAAAGTGGTCTATTGTTTCTTTATTATTTTAGTTAACTTTTCAAAAATTAGTTAGAAATTCCTGCGAAAGTTTTAACTGTTTTGTTTTCACACTGTCAAACCAATGTTTTGTTAAATTTCTGAGAAAAAAAATCAATTATTTGTTTAGAATTGTAAACATCTAAGTGTTGGTCTTTAACATCAATGTTGAAATTATTTGATAGATAAACATAAAAAAACACCTTTAAGTCAAAGCTGTTATTTCCATTGCAGATTAAGTAATAATGTTTTGACTGTGTAATATCTTTTATGTTGTAAATAATGAAATTATAAAAAGGAATGATTAGCCCCTTTTATGTAGAAGGACCAAATTTGAATTGTAGTCCTCTCACCCAGGCAAGTACGGAAGGACATACTGATATAGTTAAATTGTTGTCAGGGAGGAAACCTAACATTGATCTTTGTAACAAAATTGACTGTAGTCCATTGTACATGTAGTACATAGCAAGTCAGGAATTCATACTGATACAGTTAAGTTGTTGTTGGAGAGGAAACCTAAAATTGATCTTTATAACAAAATTAGCTGTAGTCTAATGAGTAATATTTTTATAATTTGAATTTTAGCATTTTCGTTACGAATCAAAAAGAAATATTCATGATAGCTTTTATCATTTTCATAGATTTCAAATTAACATTTTTCTAGCATGCCAGAATTTAACTTTTAAGAAACGTTTCTGTAATTGTTATTATCCAAGTTTTGGTATTTAACAATAATTTAAATACAAAAGTAAAATCAACAAAGCTACCTTTTCTTTATAGTTCTTTTCCTTTTTTCGAAAAGGGGGGATGGGTGGGTTTACGTGAAAAATGCTCTCATGAATCCCACGTGAGAATCGTGTTTAATTTACGTATACACGCTTTGCCTATGTACAGCATAGTTGAAGCTGAAACTTCATTCCATATTAGGTAAAAAAATGTTTTGTATGTAATGAAAAATAAAATTTAAAAAATAATGAACTCGGAGGGAAATTCAAAAACGAAAGTCCCTAATTAAATGCTGGAAACATCGTAGGAATGGATAACAACTGTCCTATTCCCGATTTAGAACAGGACTGTCTGAATTAATGTCGGGTAACAAACAAGATGGTATTCTGTAAATAGAGGGATTGAAAAATAAATAGCCAAATCGTTATTGATGAGGAATTAAATCTAATTGGGTAGTTGTTAATCAAATGATTTTCAGACGGGAAAAACCTACAGAACTTTATGAAAAAAAAAATAAGATACAACTTGAAACTTCTGTACAAGATCATAAAGATGTAAGTCTAAGAACTGTAAACATAATTGTAACAGCATGTACATAGTTAAGCTAGAAGTTTATTTTCATGATTTGTACATATGTATATTTTTTAAATCTTGAACAAAAAATCACCTTTACCATGTAACATGTGTTTGTTATCATCTATTCAATGATATTTAATAACCACATAAGATATGCCTAACCTCAACCATCTTTTCAGTGACGAGTCAACTCTATCATATGTCAGATAGTCAACCCCCATAGTGAACCCAGTGATGCATACCAGTGTACATTTGGGAATTCAATATTTGAAGTATTTTAGCATTTTTCCAAAAAGACATATATCGACTAGAGACCAATGCATGTTTTAAAAAAAACGAAGTGGTATGATTCTCAATTAGAAGACTCTCTACCTGAGACCAAATGACACGATGTTAGGATACCCAAATTTCCCCTATTTTAACAAGGCTCCTCAACTTTGTACTTGTTTGGCTTTTTAACTATTTTGGGTTATATGTAGACGAAACGCGCCTCTGGCGTATTAAATTAAAATCCAGGTACCTTTGAAAACTATGTACACGTTCGTTTATTTTCTATCAAAATATGGCTAAGTTTTAGAAGGTAGCTAAGAGCCATTCTATAATGATCCAATTTCTACCGTATATTAATTGAAGGTTCTGGCATAAGAGATCGACACAAAGCACAACAATATATCAGTATGTGTTTTTTTGTTAAAAGGTCTATTTCAGACAGTCCCGTATTTGGACAATTAACATTACATGACAAATTGGGTTTTTGATTGGCATTCATCATTGTATTTTACAACCCCTGTTCGAAGCCTTGATATAGACATGTAAAAAGTATTGCAACACTTTGATTTTTTAAAACCTTGTTCATTCACATAACTTGGATATTTGTGTGTTAAAAAAATGAGAATGTAAACACGGGCACAGTAGATGTACGTGATTATAACTTATTGAGTCGGCATTAATTGATTTAACTCAGGCGAAATTTATCGAATATCCATCTCGTTCTATATCAATAGACTATGTCACAAAACAAAATATTGTGTTTTGTATTTGAAAGTCGATTCGGTCTACTATACTTTTTCCCTGTTAAAAGTTACAAAATAAATTAAGAAACCTTTAACTTGGCTTCACACTGTATGAGTGTTTGCTACAAGTTTTGTAAAGATGTTTTGTCCGGAGAGAGCATTCGAAAGACAAGATTTGTCATATAGTGAGCTTATGGATTTGGATCAAAAATCGCTATCAAGAACCGAATCCCCAGGATCAATTACGCTTCGAGAAATGCTTCATCCCCTTTTCCCTAAATGTCATCTACCGAATTAGACTTCTCAGGGGTGTGGTGGGAACATGAGCAACACGTTGATGACACATGTGGAGATGATCTAGATACCCTTTTGGGGCACTTTATCTACCCTCGGCTGTTAGGCGGATTTTTTGTTGCTCGATCTTTAGTTTTTTATGTTGCATCTTAAGAACTGTTTTCTGTCTTTTTGTCTTTGTCTTTTTCGTCATGACCTTCTAAGTTTATTATCGACTTTTAAAAAATGTTAATATTTCTTAGGTATCTATCGACTCTATTTTTTAGCTCAAACTTGGATTGTATTCTAATGTAAGAATAATGCTCCGTTGGAGTGAATTCAGATTTTAATCACCCAACATATTGTCGTCTTTTGTAGTTGTGGATTCATGATAATTTAAATACAACTTTACTAAACTTGTGGACAAAGTTCATCCGTTGTGAAATTTAGATGTGATGCCCGTCGCCAACACTACAGAATGTGTAATAACTGAATATTGTAACTGCAAAGGCTGCGTCCAGCTGTAGTTAATTGTAAATCCTTTAACGTTGTCATGTATGCCCAAGAAATAGTGTTAACACATACCTCGCCCGAAATTGACACTAACAAAATTAGTTCTTTTAACAATTTAAACAAACCAACCTCAGATAACACCATATGACATTTTCCTCTTGTGTTTTGTGTTTATATCTTATGCTGGAAGCTTTAACCAATTACTGAAAGGTAGGGGTTGTGTTCATTTTAGAATGTTTTGACCTTGACCTTTGGATGAAAGGAAAAAATAGCAGTTCGACCTGATCCTGTCATTTACCTGGTATACTACCACCTCCACCAAAAATAATTGTTTACCTTCCCATTAAGTGGCAAAGTGGTGTAAAATGTTAAAACTGGAAACAACTATACATCACGGCTGAAAAAGTTACTACTAAAATGTAGAAAAATAGTTATCCTATTCGTTTTTAGTGGTATTAAGTTTTAAAAGTACACAATATATATAATGTGTTACTGATCTTTAAACTATTAGATAAAATATTGATTTACATGATATCCGAGGACATCGAAACAATAACTTGTATGGACCACAAAAAAGATTTATTTTACATCATTTTATTACAATAATCTTAATATCTACCCGACTACACTCTTTTCTTTTCAAAGTATAGAGAACAAAAAGCTAAACTATTTAACAGGAAGTATTTGTTTATTAATAGAGCATTTAAATTCTTTGTTCGTTTGTAAATTTTCACAATGCATCCAAATAACCAAAACCGAACATGTTACTAACTTCTAACTTAGTCACTGGTATTAAAGAGATAATCGTAACTGCAATTACGATATTCCCAATATGGCGACGGTAGATATAGGTAAAATCTTTACACTCATTTTTCTTAAATGTAGCATGTTTTTGTCAAAACTCAGCTGCAAGGTTTATCTATACCATTTCATCATATTTGAATCGTAACGGTGCACTGGAATTGTCTAAGCACTTTGAAAATAGCCGTTGAAAAATTCGGGATGATAATCGTAACTCGGAAAAAAGATAATCGTAATTATGGTATTTAAAAATAAAAAACGATAATCGTACCTGGAAACTGTTTTATTGATATTGACACTAAAAACGTATATCTGATAGCATATTATGAAATTATGGCGATGAATTATTTACGAAACGTCCCAACATCTTATATGACATTTCTTTTTATGCATATATAATTAATTGTTCTTATGAAAACAGCTACATACTAGTATATTATAAAATTGGAAGGGTGAACAAGCTTCAAGAAATTTGGAAATGGGAAAACACGAACTTTGTTAATATACAGAAATTTATTGAACTAGGTATGCCACAAAATATGTGAATGAGCGATGGAAATTATGATACATGACAATAATTGTCAGGCGACACGCATGTGTCACCTTACATCAGATTTCTGATTAAGACAGTAAACAAAAAATAATGTATCCTGAAGTAAATAGTAAATATAGTTAATATTGTTTAAATTATTTTATTGTAGGTGGTTATATGTGCTATTTCTGCCCCCGGGAAGCGACTGCTGATTTAATTCTAGAACATACCCTATTATGCCATAACGAAGTAGGAAAGACATTTAGTATTCGTCAAAAACCGTTTGACGAGAAATTAGTGGCTACAGTTTTCATGTCACTTCGATCATTTTTCATGGATGATATCACAACTTAAAAGTTATGATGAACAAGGGATAACTTTGAAAAGTGTTTTACAGTGTCATTTCTTTTATAGCTGACTATGCGGTATGGGCTTTGTTCATTGTTGAAGACCGTACGGTGACCTATATTTGTTAATTTCTGAGTCATGTTGGTCTCTTGTGGAAAGTTGTCTCATTGGCAAACATACCACATCTTCTTATTCATATTAACTACTTCATGACTGTCACTGAAATTTCAGTATCTCAGATATAAACTATAAACAACACAAATTCAATTTTGAATTATGATAATATGACATCCTTAAAACATTTAATGCTATATAAGACTAGAGAATGTTTGGCCCTAAATGGGATTCTTTGTGTATTATGAAATTAAGTAACGTAGAGTTCATTGACAAACATGGATTTGTGTTCTTTTATAGTTTGGCCAAAAGCCCGAAAATCAAAAAATAAAATTAATGTAGCTTTAAATTTTCTTACAAGAAATACTTATTCAAAGAATGACTGCAAAGATGAGAATAAAATAACGCATATTCCGCAAAATTAGAAACAAACTTAATATTAAAAATTCATAAATACTCGGTATATGAAAAGTATGCTGCATACATTTTGTACATATGCATGGAAGATATTGTAGAGAACAATATTGAAGGTACTAAACAAGGAACATTTTTGTATTTGCATACTTGCCATATAATTAGTACTTTTCTATTAAATGAAAACATAAATTAGCCTTTCCTAATTTTCATGCATTTTTCTGAAGCACAAAATATTTGTTTTAAAATCTATAAAAATCTTTGTAATTAAACCAGTTCCGACTGTGATAATCTACATGTTTGGCCCTTTGATGTAATTTATCAATATACATATTTGTGTTTTTTTTTCGTCTGTCAAATGCTTCGTAAGACTATAGGTAAGGCGAATAAAAACAAAAAATAAAAGTAACAATAAACAAAAGTAACAATAAACAAAAGTAACAAAAAACAAAAGTGACAATAAACAATAGTAACAATAAACTGGTAACTATTCTAGATCCCTTACCATCCACACTGTTTAAAGAAACGTCCTAAAATACATGGGAATTTGATCAAAACATTTGAATTTAATTTTTAAAATCATATATCAGTATAAAATAGAAAAAAGTGAATCCAAAGGAAAAATATGGACGGCTGAATTTATTGATAAGAACTAAATCATCAGCGTATAACAGATATGATATAACATTATCATTAAACTTGGGTGGTTCACATGTTGAGTCAAAAATAGATGGTAAATCATTAATATATAAAGAAAATAATGTAGGGCTTAAAATACACCCTTGTTTTACCCCAACTGAGGAATTAAAAAAATCAGTGATACCTTCCGAGATCTTTACCAAGTACAAAACCTCTTTATACATATCTTTCATTATACCATAAAAAGGGACCATCTATGTTGTAATTTGACAATTTGTAAAAGAGGGCATCTCTATTAATAGTATCAAATGCCTTCCTGAAATCAATGAAACAGGCATATATCTTTTTTGACATATGAAAATGTGGTATACGTGACTTTCATTTTGAGCAATGAATTGAAAGGATAATCATTGCACTTTTGGAATATGGGATATAGCTAATCCATCCTTTTTCTCATCAATTAGAGATATATAGGTAAATTTATCCTAGATATTAACCTGTTAAGTTTCTTCATTTATTTTTATATGCGTTAATGTCATCGTTTAACTGGGCATTTACATTTTTAACACACAAAATACCATTGAAATGCTGAAAGACACATTTATTATGTTTCAGTTACTATTATCATATAATGAAAATTACGATTATCAAAGAAGAAAAATACCATAGAGTTTCGATTATCATCCCGAATTTTTCAACGGCTATTTTCACAGCTCTTAGACAATTCCAGTGCACCGTTACGATTTAAATATGATGAAATGGTATAGATAAACCTTGCGGCTGAGTAACTATTGACAAAAACATGTTACATTTAAGAAAAACGAGTGTAAAGATTTTACCTATATCTACCGTCGCCATATTGGGATAATCGTAATTGCAGTTACTATTATCTCTTTAATACCAGTGTTAGTTCTGTCCATTTAAACACAACTTTGTTAACATGGAGGACCAAATTTACAACTGGTAAGTATTGTTATTGTCTTCCAACAATTTATCAATGTTTGAATGCAGGATTAATATTTTACGTGGTATGCAATTATATCTGATTTAATCTAGTAAAAGTTTTTTTTTTATTTCTATCATTGATCTGTTTACCCTTCCGCCTTAGCTTAGATCATGGTAGTTGTGTGTTTGGTTTTCTTTTTTGTTGTTTTGGGGGTGGGTGCGTTACTCAGTCTTAATTTATTTAATATGTAGTATTTCGTTTACTGCACAAGTTATTTTTTAATCGTTTTACATTTTTGTGCATGGAACTAAACACATTTATTAAAAAAAACAGTTGTTGGCATGACACGGGTTATGTTCGTCTCATATATGTAATGATGGTATGATACTAAACCCTAACGGGAAGGATTGTGCCTGATATTCATATGATGAAATCATAATCTTTCAATCAGTTTAATTGAAGTCTGGAGCTGGCATATCAGTTAACTGCTAGTAGTCTGTTGTTATTTATGTATTATTGTCATTTTGTTTATTTTCTTAGGTTACATCTTCTGACATCAGACTCTGACTTCTCTTGAATTGAATTTTAAATGTGGGTATTTTTATGCATTTACTTTTCTACATTGGCTAGAGGTATAGGGGGAGGGTTGAGATCTCATAAACATGTTTAACCCCGCCGCATGTTTGCGCCTGTCCCAAGTCAGGATCCTCTGGCCTTTATTAGTCTTGTATTTTTTTTATTTTAGTTTCTTGTGTACAATTCGGAAATTAGTATGGCGTTCATTATCACTGAACTAGTATATATTTGTTTAGGGGCCAGTTGAAGGACGCCTCCGGGTGCGGGAATGTCTCGCTACATTGAAGACCTGTTAGTGACCTTCTGCTGATGTTTTTTCTATGGTCGGGTTGTTGTCTCTTTGACACATTCCCCATTTCCATTCTCAATTTTATATGCTATACAATGTTACAGTGAGTTCGTGTTTGACTTACCAGTTCGAATATCCTTTTAGTACCTCCTGTCAGTCTTTCATGTAACCGACCTCCTATAAACATTTTATAAAAAAATTGTGAAGGCTTAAAGATCTTAAAGTCTCTATATCATGTGATAAACTGTATTACTGTGATCTTTATAAAACGTTTACAATGTGCCATATTTTAATATGTTCAAACCATTTAAAAAAAAACAATTATATATCGAAACGTTTCGTCTATAATTTTAAAAGTTTAACAAACTAAAATAATTAGGTCACACACATTTTGTCTGTTCTTTTTATTTATGTTGATTGGTCTTTTTTTATTATGATGTTCATCGGATGTTTAAATATCTTTAATCTTGAACTTTGAAATTAGGGATTATAGAGTTTCAAATGAAAATTTTATAAGTAATTCATTTCGGACTCACTTTCTTCTTTTATGATTTTTTTCTCTCAAATAAATGCAAAACAAACACTATTTTAAAGGAGACAGATAACATTTTTCATTCTGTTATCATGATTAAGGGAGAGACACAATAAGGAAGCTTTGTAATTAATTGATTCCTCTAGTTGAAATACAAAGTCTAAATAATGACAACAGGTAATACTGCAGTTTGTGACTGTAAATCTTAACATATATGACAATCAATTATATTGTGATATTGTGATCTTGTTTATTTTGAATTATGTGCATTCATTATAAATAATATATAAGAAGATGTGGTATGAATGCCAATGAGACAATTTGTAAAAGTAAACCATTAAAGGTCAAAGTATGGTCTTCAACACAGAGCCGTGGCAACATTAAGAATGAATATCAAGGACAGCATTGATTATATTCATTGTACACGCTGACAACTGTATTGTCTTGTATAGATACGAATTATTTTTTTTAACATATTTAGTTTTTCTCTCTAATATAACGGTAATACATATTTTTTATCTTGTGGCTGCAACAATAATGCTGTTTTTATTTAAAAAAAAAAAAAAAAACATTAGATATGAGACGGCAAGTATTTAGAACTTTGGCACATATAAATTGATATATTATTTTTCATTAATACAATATGCAATATTCTTATTAAAATTATAACGCTTGACAGTGATTATTATAATTTTTAAGGTATGCTCTTTAACAGAATTCACAAACTAATACGTCCGCGTTTTTAAGAGCTAACAAAGTCTTTGTTTCATTGTTCATTTTCAAAGGGCATCGTGTCAATTGTTATTGCAAGGATACTTGATATGTTTATCAACTCCGATCTGTTAAGTTTGTATTCATCTACATATTCCTTTGATTCAATGAGGGACTGTCACGATGATGGGTACAGCATTCATTTCATTTGTTTGCTATAACGAACTACTTATAAAAAATAAAGTTATTTATCTTAACGTTTGACCAAAGGACTCTGCAATGAGGTACATTGTTTACACTTTGGTATTGTATATTGATACAATCAAATTTCGTGTGTTGTCTCTGTTACTATCAGTACGTTTTTCAGGACAATCAATTCGATAAATTAATAGTCCAAAATACCTCAGTTAATTTTAGTATAATGTTAAAGATAGTTATAACGATATTTAATACGGACCGGTCAAAGAGTGCAGCAGATTTCTAAGGGTATGGTGAAATGAGCAAAAAGTATTAATGGGGAAATTTCAAAAATCACAATATTTTGACATTTTTGGAAAATTATCGGTAAACATTCATTATTAATGAACAGATTGTCTATGTAATCATAGTAAAGTGTTATTGTCTTTCATTATTCTTTATACGTATAACGATTATATTAACTTGAGAGGTAAAGAGGAGAACGAATTTTAAAAAGTTAAACCAGGATTTTTATAAGACATTTTGTCAAACAGATCATTTGTTAGGTAAAAGTTATAAAGGTCGCAAGATATAGAAGATAAAAGTTAATAGGATTTTTGTAAAATGTCAACAAATCAGTATTAATAATAAAAGTTTTCTGAATAGCAGTTTGATGCTTGGCAATTCAATCTGAACACTTCAATAAAGCTAAATTGATGTTGCCGGCAAATAGAGACAAGACAGCTTTCAAACATCATGGGAGAGAAAAACAGAGAGAGAGAGTGAGATACTTCATTACAATGCATCTCAATATTAAAAATAAAAAGATATGAAACAGTTAGGCTTTCAAACTTGGTATATGTTAAATATATTCGTGGCATTCAATCTGGACGGCTTGGGTGACCCGTCTCTTAAAGAAGACATGTGTTATTTCTGTTTAAAGGCCAACCCGATCGTGTGGGTCAAATGATAACAATCTATTCAGTTGCGCAAAAATTATTTTAACAAATGATGTCATAAGTTTAAATGAAAGTTTGAGAAATATGCGGTGTAGATTCAGTCTTTGGCTTCTGGAAAAGTTTTCTTGGAAGATAAAGAAAATTGAATCTATGTGTTTAGTTCGTTAACTAATTTGTTCTGTAAACATTCCTATTTAATATTGAGTATTTCACCTTTACTGTTACATTATTGAGAGGATTACGTTTTGATAGCAGATCTTTGCTTGTTGTCTTTTTCAAATATAATAACATTTTTATATATTTTTATTCGCAACGATTTGGAACTTTACAAATTGTGTATGCATCTGCTTAATTTTGTTTTTCGACTTGTTATCTTTTCTAATGATACAGTTAAGCATATTTTGTTGTTTTTCATTTTGTGTTTGTAACAATGATAATATGTTCACAAAAGAGACAGCAATGATTTACAACTCTGTCACATACATGATACATCGTCCTTCGCAATTACAATATGACATATCCTTCTTAACATTATCTAATGTGATGGTGAGTATAATAATTTTTTAAGGTTTGCTGATTTAAAATGGATAAACTAACTACTATGTCCGCGTCTTTAATGACTGTGTTCCATTGTTCATTTACAAAGAAACATCCTCTTTGTTGTAATTGTAAGGATACTGCATACGTTTATCAACTTCAAGTTTGTATTTATCTAGAGATTACTTTGTTTAAATAGGGGACTGTCACAATGATGGGTAAAAAGTTCTTCAAACGTGATATTTGCTTTTAAAAGAATCATGTGTATGCTAATACGAACTGAATAATTTAAAAGGTATATGTCTATATCCTGACCCAGGGCAGGGACCATTAAAATAAATGAGATAGAGAGTTGTGTACGATTTGATATCTTGATACAGTCCAATTTCTTCTGTTGTCTCTATTCCTACCACTACGGTTACATGTAGGATAAATAAGATAAATTTTTAGTTCAAAATACCTCACGGTTAATTTTAATATAATTTTGAGGAAAGTTATAATGTTCTTTAATAACGGTCGGTCGTAGAATGCTAAAGTGATGAACATTTCTAAAGATGTGGTCAATGGTAATTAGAGGGGATTAAAACAATCACAATATTTTGACATTTGGGAAAATTTGCATTCATAATTGATGTACTTATATACTTCAATCGGTTATAGATAAAGGCAACAGTAGTATACCTCTGTTCAAAACTCATAAATCCATGGACAAAAAACAAAATCGGGATAACAAACTAAAACCGAGGGAAACGCACTAAATATAAGAGGAGAACAACGACACAACACTAAAATGTAACACACATAGACAAAATCCCACGAGAATAATATATATAACATCAAAACCAAATACATGAATTTGGGATAGACAAGTACCGTGACACGTCTTATCGGAATGTGAATTTACACTAAAAAATAAGAGAAAACAAACGACACAACGTTATAATGTAACACACACAGAAACGAACTATAATATAACAATGACCATATTCCTGACTTGGTACAGGGCATTTTTAAAGGAAAAAATGGTGGGTTGAACCTGGTTTTGTGGCATGCCAAACCTCGCACTTTTATGGTCATGTGAAATATAACATCAAAATGACAACACAGGACTACAATATAAATAAATTGGAGAACACAATTGACAAAGAATCACACGAACAACAGCCAATAAAAGGCAACAAGTTCAAAATTTTCATACGCCAGAAGTGTATTTTGTCTACACAAGACCTATGTGTGACGCACAGATACAAAAGTTTGAAAGCCGAAACGAGTACACCAATCTAAAATATAAGGGTTGTTGAGTATACTAGTAGATTATTTGCTTTCTTTTACCTTACTAATATTTTCAGAGGAGGACTAGTCGAAGAGAGGACTTATTTATTGTACGAGCTGTTACTTTTCTTAAAGTATGGTTGATTTGTTACTTATATTTTTTTCATGTTTTGGCAAATATTTAGACTTCGCGTCTAAATATTTGCCAAAACATGAAAAAAATATAAGTTAAATTCGATCACAAAGTAGTCACATCTTCTGACATCAGACTCGGACTTCTCTTGAACTAAGTTTTAATGTGCGTATTGTTATGCGTTTACTTTTCTACATTGGCAAGAGGTATAGCGGGAGGGTTGAGATCTCATAAACATGTTTATCCCCGCCGCATATTTGCGCCTATCCCAAGTCAGGAGCCTCTGGCCTTTGTTAGTCTTGTATTTTTTTTAAATTTTAGTTTCTTATGTACAATTTGGAGTTTAGTATGGCGTTCATTATCACTGAACTAGTATATATATATATTTGTTTAGGGGCCAGCTGAAGGACGCCTCCGGGTGCGGGAGTTTTTCGCTCCATTGAAGACCTGTTGGTGTCCTTCTTCTGTTTTCTGTTCCATGCATGGTCGGGTTGTTGACTCTTTGACACATTATTCAATTTTCTCATTAATAAATAAACATTAAAAAAATATATATGAATTCCATTGAGAACAAACTTATCAATCCGATTTCCATTATTTAGTATTCTTAAGGTAGCACAATACAAAGATTGTATAACTCCAACTCCCAAGTTTTAAAATGCTGTAACTTTCTTAATAATGCTTGAAAATTTATAAAAGTGGTAGTTTTGGATAGCTAACAGATTACTCTTTCCAATAAATGTAATGTTAGTATTATGCAACAATTATGTAACCAATTATAATGTTAACTGTGTCTAAAATATTTTTCACCAAATTTCCACTTTCAAATGAAATTAGCTTCTGCATAGGTATCCCTAGAGGATTGATTTTATTATATGTTGTTCCTATGGCCATTATCTAAAAAAGGGTGTCTCAGATTTCAAATAGAATGTATAGAACAAATTTTACACCTAATTGAACATTATCTTCTTTTATGTGGTTAGGATGTTTACACTAATTAGAGATTTATGAGAGAATGGAACACCATAGAGACAATCTGAGACACCCTTTTGAAGCCCATGATGTGTTGATTAAGATTCTGTTAAAATTTTTAGTATAGTTAAAGAGATGATAGAGCTAAATTCATTCAAGTGAACTTACCTAGATTTTGCCACTTATTACATAATAATTGATTACATAATGATTGCATAATAAAAATATTGCATTCATTTAAAAGATTAATCTTTTATCTTTCTATATATACCTCTTTTATTATTTTCTATGCATTTATAAGAAAGTTACAGCATTTCAAAGGTTAGTGATTGGAAGTAAAAAAATCTTTGTATTGTGCTACCTTAAACAAACATTGACTTTTTTCGGGAAAATAATGAAAATGTGTGTATCTTGTTTGATACTTAAACACTGGTTTAATATATTAATGGTATAAACCTGTATCAGATAATGATCGCAGTTTAAGGATTGATAGTCTGTTTCTATTTCGTATGTTGTTGTTTTTTAAATGTTAATTTATTATCTAAGTTATTATGCCAAGGTCAGTGGAAGACTCTAGGGCGCGGACATGGCGTACGCGTATAAAAATATATTATTTGTTTTCATAAAAGTTGCTAAATACTGTCATATTCCTTACTCGGAACAGGCATTTTCCCATGTAGAAAATGGTGCATTGAATCTAGTTTTATCGCGCTAAACCTCTCTCATGTATGACAGTCGCATCAAATTCCATTATATTTACAACGATGCGTGAACAAAACAGACAAAATATGTTAAAATGTCAAAATAGGGGTGCAGCATTCATCACTGTGTCACAATCTCAATAACAACAAAATCAAACATTTTTAACAAAAGTACAAAAAGCATCTCCCAAATTTATCAACCACTTTCATTGATCGAACGAGTCGAGTGCTTGTCGTCAGAATGTAAACGTCAATATAAAATACTTTTTATCGTACAAAGTATTTTCAAATTTAAATTTCACATAGGGAATGTTAGTATACAGGGTTTTATCAAGCAATCTATGAACCATGATAATAAGGTACACGACAAAGGACACATGGTAGACGAAATTAGATTTTTGCATACAGAGTATGGAGCATTCAGGTACTTAAACCTCTGAAATATGCATTTTTATACAAAAAGCTTACGCCATCCCCATAGCTTTCAACGCAGATTGACTGTAATTCCTATGTCTAGGCGAGACAAGAACAACTTCAGACATTGCAATGATGGTGAAACCTTTCAAGACATTTACCCGCTGTGAGCCCAAAGCATTGCCATACAATGGGAACGTGTTGTCAGAACTGGAACACTTTTAAGACCATGTCAAAAAAGCAATGCTACTGATTAACTATTGATATGTTTGTTTAGTTTAAAAAGTACAGATACGATGTTTTTTATTCATAAACACTTTAAACTATCAAAAGCAAATGTTGATTTACATTTGCGTCAATATGCAAGAACATAAGCTATATGACGTATATGGGCCAGAGATGATTGTTTGTATATCATTTTCCTTTATTTTTATATATAATAGAAATACCATTTTCATCGTAATCAATATCAATATCGAATTTGTATTTGATTTTTTTTATTAGAAAATCTGATATCGAACCGACTGCTAGCAACATGTTGGAAGTTAAAGGTTGAATATATCAAAAAGCCAAGAACCATCTGTATGCAATCTTAACTTGCATAAGTATAAACAAAAAACAAAACAAAAAACATCTAACAGGAAGAATTAGCTTATTAATCAGGTCAATAGAGCATTTAAATTCTTTGTTCGCTTGACAATTTTCACAATGCATCCAGATAACTCAAACCGAATATGTTAACAAACGTCTAGCATAGTTCTATACATTTAAATACATTTTTATTTGAATGGAGGACAAACTGAACGACTGGTAAGTATTTTAAAACGTTATTGTAATTCAAAACTATTTCAATGTTTTAATGCAATTTTAGAATTTTCAGTAATATGTCATAATATTGAATCTTGTGATAGTACTTATTTTGGGTGTAGGGTTCGTGTTGCTCGATCAGTAGTAGTGTTTCGGTTACTGATACTTGTCGTTTTATTATTTTTCATTTTTGTTTTGAAATGGGACAATCAGTTTGTTTTTGACTTATGAATTATAATAGCTTTTAAGAATCGTGTGTCACTCTTTTTTTTAATCGAGCCCCTATAAAAAAATTTAAAAGATATTAAACATGGTCAACGATCTTAAATTTTATACAATCTGATAACTTATGTGTTTATCTTTATAATACATATTCAAATCATTTTGAAAACAAAAAAAACCAATTTAAAATCGAAACGTTTCGTGGATAAATTTGGAAGTTTAAAAAACTAAAGTGTAGAGTTGCAAGTGCTTTTATTGTTCTTTTTTTAAATTGTCCCTTTATGTCATACTGTACTTCCAGTATGTAAATATACATCGTTAACTTTGAGTTAGTTGACAATCAGTATGGATGCTAGCTGATATCTGATATTTTCCCTATAACTACAATCCTGTTCCCTTTTAATAAATATGACATACCGAATTAAACTAGTTGACGGGTATGTAATAATATTGGCAACACGACGGGTGCCACATGTGGAGCAGGTTCTGTTTTTTGTTCTTCTCTTTTTGGCCAAGGCTTTGTCAGTTGTTTTCGATCTATGAGTTTGTTTGAATTTTCCTATGATATCGTTCGTCCCTCTTTTACAATTAGGGATCCTGGTTTTTATTCAGAAGTTCATTGTGGACTTACAAACTTCTTCTGTCATTTAAAATAAAGACGTTATCAATATTTTAAAGTACAGGAATAATGTTAAAATTATTTCGTTCTATTAAAAGAGAGACAAAATAACATGAAGGAAATTTTGTAAAATCTTGATTTCTCTGGTTAGAGAAAAGCTAAACATTTACAATCTAATACACAACAGTTTTTGACTATAGATCATTTCACTTATTTCTAAGTGTACTCTGCTATTGTGTTCGTGTTTATTTCGTGCTTTCATCATTAGAACTAATAACCAGGACAGGATTGATTCCATACATTATGTACGTTGAAAACCATGTATTGTCTTGTGTAGATACATGTACGTATTTTTTTTACAACGAATTCATTCCTACCACTACGGTTACAAGTAGGATACAAAAGATAAATGTATAGTCCGAAATACTTTACGGTTAATTTAATATAATTTTGAGGATAATTATAATGTCCTTTGATAACGGTCGGTCGTAAATACAATATGGAATGGTTTCTTTTTAATTATCTGGCTTGACATTGAATATAAGAGTTTTTAAGATTGGCTGTTTAACAGAATACACTAACCAATACGTCCGCGTCTTTCAAGGCACAACAAGTCTTTGTTCCATTGTTCATTATCAAAAGGCATCCTCTGAATTGTAAACGTAGGAACACTTGATATGTTTATCAACACCGATCTAAAAAGTTTGTATTCATCTAAATATTACTTTGTTTAAATGTGGGACGGTCACAATGATGGGTAAAAAGTTCCTCATACGTGATATGTACTTTTTGAAATTTGTATTTGTATGCTATTATGCACTTGCTTTATTTAGGTATATATGGACCTTCATTTTGACCAAGGGACTATTGAAAAATAAAATAAGAAATATTGTGCACGATTTGATAGCTTGATCAATCTAATGTCGTCTATTGTCTCTTTTACTATTAGTATGCTGCCAATTAGGGTAAATTTAATAAATGAATAGTTAACATGGTTAAACTAATTTTAGCACAATCTTAAAGATAGTTAAAAAATGCCTTGATAACGGCAAAAATTATTAAAAAAAAAAATTGTTTAGAAAATTATTGATTTACACTCAATATAACTGAGCAAATTGTCTACGAAAAATGCTAATTGTTATTCGTTAAACAATATACATAGTTCGATCACATATGCTTAAAGGGGCACTAGCTAAATTCAATAAATGAATAGTTAAAATGGTTAAACTAATTTTAGCACAATTTTAAAGATAGTTAAAAAAAAATGCCTTGATAACGGCCTGTCGTGGTGTTTTTAAAAGTATTGCAGAGTTCTAAAGTAATGGTTAACGGTAATTAGGGGGAGTTTGAAAATTAAAATATTTGTTTTTATCATTTTGGAAAATTATCGATTAACACTCATTATAACTGAGCAAATTGTCTACGACAAATGCTAACTGTCATTCTTTAAACAATATACATATGCTTGAAGGGGCACTAGCTACGAGAAATATAAAAAAAGTATGATTTGTTTTGTTCAATTAATATTGAAAGTGAAATAGTAAAATAATAAGTCGCTTTTAGCAGCCAAAGTGGTTAAATTTTGTTAAATTAGACTAAATAACATTGATGATGAATAATTTACTTGCAAGTGCATAATTCGACCTCATTTAATCCGTATTTAACGTGAGCTTCAATTTAAACCCTTAGCTGGATATGGACAACTCGCGCATTGTACGTGAACTGGTTATTTAAATGAAATGAATGTCGAAATTGAAGGTTAAACAAAGATAATCATTAGAAGACTGATTCGATGCACAAAACACCTTTCTTATACAAGTAAAAACGATGAGAAACATATATATTTAATCTATGAAATAAAATCAAACATAGCTACATGTTTAACAATTAAATTGCACGAGTTGGTTTAATCTATTTATATCTATATTTATGTTTACATTGCTTACATGGTCATCTGAGTTCAACTCGATATTTAATGAGAAGGCGTCTGGTCTAAAATACAGACGACGCGAAGCTACATATAATTGACCCTATGGTCTGTAAATTGTTTACTTTACACTAAAATGTTTATATTGTCATACAAGATATGAGAATTTGAGAAAAATCGGTGACCATCGATTTGACAGCTAGTGCCCCTTTAAGGGAAATGAAGGAGAACAAGTTTTCGAAATTAAAAATGTATTTTGGTGAAACATTAAAAAAAAAAAGATAGGTAAAAAATTATAAAGGTCGCACCCTAAAAATGTATAAAAAATAATAGAATTCTTAGATAATGTCAAATAATTCAAAAAAGGAGAAGGGGAAGAGAGAGAGAATCTGAAATATCTCATGGATAATATATGTATTTTCCCCATTTGTACTAAAACACTATTTTCTTGGTAACCGATAATCGAATTTAAATTTTGTTTAATTAGAAAATCTGCATATCGAACCAACTGCTAGCAATATGGTGAATGTTGATGGTTAAATATACCGATTAGCAAATTGGCATCTGCCTGCACTAGTAACATGCATATTTCGAACTTTCATATTGTATATGCATAAGCTATATTTTGTCGCCTGACTTGTTTCATTTTTTTTAAGATATGTATAACTAAATACACAGCCGTTTGTCTTGTAACATCATAAAATACATTTCAAACTAGCGTACTGTGTTATATATTTAGATTTTTGTGCATCTATCATTTAAAATGAATAAACAGGACAGGATTGATCGATTAATTGTATATCGTGTATTGTTTTGCATAAATACGTATCATTTGTTGCACAAATTCAGTTTCGTTTTTCTTTTGATATGGTAATTAGATATAGGAAGATGTGGTGTGAGTGCCAATGAGACAACTCTATAATGCATATTTTGTTGGAAACATTTTCTCATCTTGTTTCTATAACAATATATTCGTTGTAGATTCATTCGGAATGATGCAGCAATAGTTAACAACTTTGGCACGTATACAATGATACAACAAACTAATACGTCCGCGTCTTTCAAGGCACAACTAGTCTTTGTTCCATTGTTCCTTTGCAAATAAAATCATCTTAATAGTGATTGTAGAGATACTGGATATGTTTATCAACTCCGATCTGTAAAGTTTGTATTTATCTAAATATTACATTGTCTAAATAGAGAAGAGTCACAATGATATGTAAAAAAAATCATTAGACGTGATAATTGCTTTTTAAAATTTCATGTGTCATGTGTATGCTATTACGAACTAGTTTGATGAAGGTATATGTCTTTATCTTGACCCAGGGCAGAGACAATTAAAAGAAATGAGAGAGAGAGTTGTGTACGATTTGATATCTTTATACAGTCCAATTTCGTATGTTGTCTCAAGTCCTACCACTACGGTTGCAAGTAGGATAAAAAAGATAAATGTATAGTCCGAAATACTTTATGCTGAATTTAATATATTAAGTTTAAGGATAATTATAATGCCCTTTGATAACGGTCGGTCGTAGAGTTTTGAAGTTGTGCTATATTCTAAAGATGTAATCAAAGACAATTAGAGGGGATTTAAAAAATTACAATGTTTAAACATTTTGGGAAAATTTCCCTGTGAACGCTTATAGCTGATGTACTTAAATAATTGAATCGGTTATAGACTGATTAAAAATGAAAGTGTTGATTATACCAGTAAATTATTTTCTTGCCTTTCTCAGAGGACGACTAATTAAATAGAGATCTTATATATTTTACAAGCTTTTACTTTTCAATCTTTAACTTCTGAGCTCCTATCAGATTTTTTTTTCAGCTGTAACAAATACCTGAAGAATATCCCTAAAGGAAAAGACGTCATTTTTTAACTTCTCAAAAGACTTGTCGTATTTAAACAAATTCCGGTTGATTTGTAACTTATATATTTGTTTTCCTGTTTTGGCAAACATTTAGATGTGAACCTCGTTAAATTTTATCACAAAGTAGTCATTATTAATAAATACACATTAAAAGTCTAAATGAATTCCATTGAGAACAAACTTATCAGTTCAATTTCAATTATTAAGTATTCTTATAAAAACTTTGACTTTTTTGCAGAAATAAACAAAATATGTTTATCTGGTCTGATACTGAAACACTGTTTTGATATTTGAATGGTAATGTATCAGATATTGATCGCAGTTTAAGGATTGGTAGTCTTTTTCTATTTCGTATGTTTTATAAAAAATGTTAAATTTAGCAACCAAGTTGTGTTCGAAGGTCAGTAGATGATAATGGTTATATATATATATGATTGTTATCAATTATACAGCTAAACAAATCACACTATTCATAATCTTCTTATTTATATGGAGCTTTACAGTCATTTTGTTTGTCAGAGAGAATTAAGAAATGTTTCCCTGCCATTACACGCACACGAGGAATTTTTTCTATTGTTCCCATTCCAAAGGCACCGTGTTCAACGTACTTGCAATGACATAGAATATGCGTATCAATGATAAGCTTTCACAATTGGTTTCATTGAAACATTACTTGCTAAAACAGATGACAGACAAGATAATGGGTATTAAGTCTTTCGAAACAATATTTGCTTTTCAACGATTTAAGAATACAGAAATAGTTTAAATTTTTTTCAGTGAAATGTCACGAAATATAATCTAGAACAGGAATGTTTTGTATTCAGTACGTTGTAATCTAGCAGATATTGCAATGGCAGAGGTAAAACATCGCGCATTCTAATATTTAATATAATTTGAGTTCTTGAAAAAAGCATAATGACCTCTCGTGAACGTGTTGATGAATTCATGAGTACAATGAATACCTCTACACGAATGATTTCATTCATTTATACGCTCTAAGGTTCATTTTGAATGTAAATTAAATCTCACTATTAAATCAATATATAAACTTTAGAAATGTGTATCCACACACAATACAAATATTAATGTTACTGCACGAAGAAAGACACAACAGAATTGTTCACACTTATCACCTTAAAATATGCATATCTGAAAATTATGAAACCGAATATGTTGATAAAACCTAAGTTTTACTTAAATTTTATTAAAAATTAAGTTTGTCGAATGGATAATTGTTATATAGCTTGTACAAGTAATCGGAAGTCTATAATTTATCGTTTGTTGCTGTATATGGTAGTTTGTTTTTCGTTCTTATGTTTTTGGACCTCAATCCGGTCATTGTTTTTTTCTTTTTTTTTTTTGTTTATTAAATTTGTATAACATTTGTTATGTCAGGGCCTGTTATAGCTGCCTATTGGGTATGGCTTTTGCTTATTGTTGACGAACGTACGGTTTCCTTTGGTTGGCAACTTTCTCTGTCATATGGTTTATGATGAAATGTTGTTTCATTGGTAATTATACCTACATTTTCTAATTTGTTTTAGTACAGCGTTCTAAAGTGTCAAAATATCTATGTCCGTTATCATAATCATCAAAACCGTCAGACCTATAGAAGTAATAGCTCTAAAACTACTTATTTCAACATTTTTTAATTTTCATTTTTTTAATGGATTTAGATGCAAAATAGTCAAAACAATTACTTAATTGTATCATCGGTAGAAGGGCATCATACGTTTAGATCAATCGACATGCATACATCTTATACGTTCTGGTACTTCGCATCCAATGTATTATAGTAAGATCCTTTACAAAGCACAAAAATGTTGACATTCAAATCAAAATCTTACCAAACCAGACTAATAAACTATTTCCCAAAATTAATCGCCCTGAAGATCATAAAAAACATTTTATTAAAATAAAGTATGTCAATAAAGGTTTTGATTTTGTAAATATTGCCGGTATATTTAACGACCATTCTGTTAAAGAACAAATTAATGGATAATTTGACAATACTGAGCTACCTCTTATTTGTTATATTTACAAGAAATCTACCCGGAAATTTGTGTTTAATTATAGTCAACTGTGTAAAGATGTTAATATCAGTGAAAATACACCTACTTCATGTAATTGTAGTACCTCCGAATATATTTATGGACCCATTTCCCATGTTATAACAGGAGATCTTAACATCGTTCAAGACCGAGAGTTAAAATCATTCCTCAGTAAAGGACCTAAATATCGTCCCCCGTCAATTATTAATTGGAATGAGTGTCGTAATACTTACTGTATGAAATGGATAAAACGGGAAAAAGCTGACAAAAAATCTTTGGACTCTTTTTTTAATTCAGTAATGAAGATAGTTGATATACGTATTCAACATTTTAAAGAACATTTTACTATTAACAATAACCACAAAAAACCTATTTCTCGTATCAAACATAAACTAAAAGAACTAGCCAAGAAATTTGTTTTTGGCCCGGCCGATAAAGCTGCTAATAATATTATTATTGTTTGACGTAAATTTTACATTGAGGTTCTGAAAAAAGAAATCACCAATTCACCAACATTCCAACTGACTCCATTTTCAGAAAACGACATCTGTAACAAACATAAACTTTTATCTACCGCTTGATAAGCAGAGCCAAATACAATGAAAGTCCCAACTATGTACTGGCTTCCGAAGCTACACAAAACACCTTACAAATATAGATTTATTTCGTCTTCAAGCCATTGTTCCACTACTAAATTGTCTATTCTTCTTACCAGCACACTTGGTACAATTAAAAACTTGATAATAAATTGTTCAAATAAGGCCTTCGAAAAAAGTGGAATTAATTACTTTTGGAGTGTCAAGAACTCGTTGGAAGTACTTGATAAATTGCATGCTTATATTGGTGATTTTAAATCTGTTCAAAGTTTTGATTTTTCTACCCTGTATACCACATTGCCTCACATTCTCATTCAGAAAAAAATCACACACCTAATTAAATGGGCATTTAAATAGTCGGAATGTGAATATGTATGTTCAAACTCTTTCAGGTCATTTTTAGTAGCAATAAACAAAAAAACTATGTCAACTGGACATGCTTTGATACTATATATGCCCTTGAATTTTCACTAGATAACATTGTTGTTCGCTTTGGGGATTCCGTATATCGTCAGATTATCGGAATTCCAATGGGGACTAACTGTGCACCACTTATGGCGGACCTGTTTTTGTATTGCTATGAGTTACAACTTATGACTAAAATAAGCAAAGACCCATCGAAACAACATCTGATAAACAAAGTTAATAATACTTTTAGATATTTGGATGATATTTGGCTCTCAATAATGACGACTTCAGTATGTATATTAAAGAAATTTATCCTGTTGAACTTACTTTAAATAAAGCTAATACTTACAATGACCACTGCCCTTTCCTCGATCTTGATATCTATATCACTAACGGAAAGCTGAATACTAAAAGTTATGATAAAAGAGATGATTTTTCATTTCCTATCGTTAATTATCCATTTTTAGATGGTGACGTTCCCTTGTCACCATCTTACGGTGTTTATATATCTCAACTTGTACGATTCGCTCGTGTATGTAACAATGCTTTAGATTTTAACGAGAGAAATTTATGAATTACTGAAAAATTATTACACCAGGTTTTCGATATCACAAACTAGTCAAAACATTTACTAAATTTTATCATCGGTATAAGGACATCATTCGTAAATATAGCTCAACATGCAGACTTCTTAAACGTTCAGGTATTTCACATCCAATTTTTTTATGGAAATATTCTTTATAAAGCACAAAGGTGTCAGTATTTATCTATACTTCTGTCTATACTTACAGTTTTTACTTTTTAATCTTTAACTTCTGAGCTTTTTTTGTTGTTGTAACAATTACCTGAAGAATACGCTCAAAGGAAGAGTTATCAAAAAATAAATCAAATAAACAACATTAACAACATTAACACATTAAACAACAATTGAGATTTTTTTTAGATTGCAGTATAAAGACAATAATAGTGCATTGACTTGACATACCAACGATGTAGGGATTCGACCCGAAACGGGGAAAAAGCTAGACAAAGCCTCGCATTTCCCCGTTTCTAAGCCTCATCCTTGCATCGTTGATATGTCAAGTCAATGCACTACTATTTTCTATGTAATTGAAATTAAAATAACAAAAGAACGATAAAATTGAAACTGCTTAATAAATACAGGCAGCCTTTGTGAAAAATAAATAGAGATAAACCAAATACTTTATTCAAATAATTATATATGGTGTGTGGTATAGATGTATAGGTCGATCATGATTGCATGTACATGTACATTTGTACAAGGATAGATAATATTTATGAAAGTAGATGTTAATAATTTATAATGGGAGGTTTTTTTCTCATTTGCTTTTCCCCCGACAAATGAGACTGTAAAAATCGGGGCCCCCTTAGTTGCTTCCCTGGGCAACTGAGGGTTGATGTAACAGAAGATTATTAATAAAAAGTGTTAATATTAAAAAAAAAAGTAATAGTTTGAAAGACATGTGTGTGTAACAAAGTATGGTTGTTGTATTACTTATATTTTTTCTCCTGTTTTGGCAACTATTTAGATGTGAATCTCGTTAAATTCGATCACAAAGTAGTCATTATTAATAAACAAAAGTATAAATGAATTCCATAGAGACCAAACTTATCAATCCGATTTCAATTATTAAATATTCCTAAAAAAAAACATTGACTTTTTTTCAGAAAATAATAAAAAGTGTGTGTATCTTGTTTCATACTGAAAGACTGGTTTAATATTTTAATGGTATAAACATGTATCAGTTATATCGCAGTTTAAGGATTGATAGTCTTTTTCTATTTTTTATGTTTTTTTGAAAATGTTTATTTATCAATTAAGTTGTTATGCCAAGGTCAGGGGAAGACTCTAGGGCGCGACATGGTGTACGCTCAATATTCTGTTTAAAAATATATAACTTGTTTTCGTAAAAGTCGTTAAATACTGTCATATTCCTTATTTGGTACAGACGTTTTCACGTGTAGAAAATAGTGGATTGAATCTGGTTTTAAAGCGCTAAACCTCTCACTTGTGTGACAGTTACATCATATTTACAACGATATGTGAACAAAACAAACGTAATAGGTAAATTGTCAAAATAGGGGTACAGTAGTTATCACTGTGTAACAATCTCAATAAATTTAAAAAAAAAAAAATTAACAAAGAAACACACAAAGCATCTATCAAATTTAACAACCACGTTCATTGCTAAGAGTCGCGTGGTTGCCGTCAGAATGTTAACGTCAGTGTGAAATCATTTTGTGGTACAAAGTATATTCAAATTTATAATTTCCCATGGGGAAAAGTGACATACAGGGTTGAAAAATCAAAAGTTTTGTGGAAACTAATTAACTGAATAAACCTGTAAATTGTAAGGACTTGATAATTTTATTTTGACGAATTTATTTAGAGGTATAAATAACAAATTACATTTCTATACGTAAAATATACTCTTGTTGATTTATGAAGCATAGACGAAAAGATATAGTATAACATTTTCACAAACATTACACTCAATTTTAATATTTATACATATACCTTAAATATTATTGCAATAATTGTCACGTCATCTTTGGGTGTATAAGTAAGTAATACCACGTGCGGTGAAATGACTGAACGACGTTTTGTATCCCAATTGGATCATCAACAACGTAACCATTACGAACATTACTATGTGACATAGTGTTAAGCTTGAAAAAACACTTCAGTTTATAGAGTAAATATCATGACGTGTTTCTGTTGTACTCCTATTTGTGACATTTTAACTTATTGTGTCTGATTGTTTTGTTCACACATCGTTGTCAATATAATGGGATTAGATGCGACTGTCAAATATGTGAGAAGTTTAGCTAGCTATAAAACCAGATTTTGTCCACCATGTTCTGCATAAGAAAATACCTGTACCAAGAAAGGAATATGACAGTTGTTGTACGTTCGTTTGATGCGTTTGTGCTTAGATTTTTTTCATTTTATTAGGGACTTTCCGTCTTGAATTTTCATTGGAGTTCAGTAATTTTATGATTTTACTTTTGACTGGAAAATATTTTAAATGCCGTTTTATTTGTGATTTAGAAAAGATCTTAACTTCGTTATCTCAGTAAACAAAAAGTGTAATTAACACTATACTATGGTCAACGTATGTCACATTATTAAAGACTGATGAAATCAAATTTTACTTAATAAAAGAAACATGAAAGTATATTTACGTTTAATCATCCTGCATTCAGATATCATACTATTAAAACTTATATTCTAAATATTCAAATTTTAATTTTTTGGACATAACCTTATTTAGCCCTTTACATACTGTACTTAATCGTTCAAAATATAATGTTACCTTCCAATGATATAGATATAACTTGCGTGATATATAAAGCAAAAGCAGCAGGACGTTTGGAGAAATGATGATTTGCAAATCATGACGCGTAAATTGAGTTACGTCAACTAAATTAGTCGAAACAGTTACTATTCTTGTTATAAATATCTATTGAGTTAGCCTTTTGTGTTACATGGCGACCGTAACAATTTTAGTATATAAGTATGTTCCATATTTTTTCATGATGTTTTGAATTTTTAACGATTTCTATTTAGGAGCGATAATTTTTCAGTGATTAAGCGTAAATTTGATTTTCCAATTATTTAACTATAATTTAAAAAGTCCACACAACTGTATTTTCTTTTTTTTTTTTATATTCCTGAATTAACTTCGGGTGGCATATGATGACAGAAGAAAGTTCATTGAATTTAGTATTTTTTTCTACAGTAATATCGTAATTATAAAAGAATGCTTTCTTTTGGTAAAGTTTATGATATCGAGCTTGTTGGCAATCATTGTTATTCTCCAGTAAACTAAATACCCTGATGTGCCTTGCTATCAACTTAACATTTATTGTTTCTATTTTAGACAATGACATGCACTTATGAGCTTATTGGTTAGTGTAGTTTCCCGAATAAAATGCTAGCAATAGTCCGTATCGTCGTATTATTGCACTCTAGACTATTGCTTTTTGAGTAAGGTAATCGAAATCGGATTTTTTTCTTGTGTCTCTATATATATAGACATCTGTTGATTATTCATTTTAAATACATAAACCAGACACAATTATTTTTTATTAATTAAAAGATGATCCCAAAGTTGAAGCATCTTTCTTCACATATATCTAGTTGTTGCTCTATGTCATCAAGTGTATCTTGAAAGATTCTTTTCGCTGATCAATTACTCAACAAATATTCCTTATTATTTCCGGCTTACAGTTTATATCAAAGAGGGACGAAAGATACCAGAGGCACAGTCAAAGTCATAGATCGAAAACCCTTCCAGAGCACCTTTTTATTTTTTGCCATGGCGTTTTCTATCTATGTGTTTGACTCTCCCTCTGGTATCTTTCGTCCCTCTTTTATTAAGATATTTACATTAATTGTACTGTAGCATGTTTACTGAAACTTCTTCGTGAACATAATTAAGATAATACGTCTTTGTTCCATTTCATCGCGTCCATTGAAACATCATCCCTTTAAACCGAATATCACCGTTCACTCAACTAAAACATCTTTTAAAAGAAATAAAGCTCGATGAAATCCATTCATTCTTTCAAAAGCCTTTGCATACCAAGGATCATTAATGTATCAATAGGTAAGTTTCTTTTACATATCTTGTGTTTTAAAATTGAAAATATATACCAATGATTACATGGAATCATGCATACAATATTTAGAATACTGACCTTTTTGTTTCTGGTACTGTTTTCTTTAGCAAGAATATTGATGTAACTGACATTTGTGGGCTCATAATCGATCTAACGAAGTCATTTATGCCATATATTTTTTTTATTGGCAATTTTGTCTTAACCATATATTTTGTTGATGTTGTTGATACAATTTTATGACAGGTAAATCTATTTCTACGCGTAGAAAACGAATTGATGAAGTCATGTGCGCGTAAGAATTTGGACGAATACAATCATTCCCACAACCCCTCTATCTACTTCTTTAGGTTAAGGCCAAACAGCGTAAGCAACAGTCTTTTGTTCTTTCCCCCTGTAAATAAAAAAGATTGATTGAATTTACTTAAACTAAAAAAGAAATGCAATCTTATTTTCAAAAAGAAACAAGAAAATTAATTAGAAACCTTGCACTTAGTTAAACTATTTTTAATTCAAAGCAAGTTGTTTTTTAACAAGACGATTTAACTTATTGTCCCGAATCATTTAACGCAAATCCAGATTTTTGTTATACTGCCCCTTTTCGATACAATTGTTACCTATTTTTTGGAATTTTTTCTTCAGTCACATAATGGAAGGGCAGACACGAAAATTACTGAACTAATAGATTGATATCTTTTCCGTCCGTGGTAATTTTTTCAAAAAAATCGGAGGTTATGCATTTTTGTCATCCAACTTGAAAGATACCCATGTCGTCGACTTGATATCTAATTGTTCTGCTTAACTATGTACTAGATAAATTGAAAACTTATGCAAATGGTGTTTTTAAAATAAAACACCTCGTAATTGAGAAGAAAATTGCAGTTTTGTTTGTTTCTATTAACTTTTTAAAAATTTGTCACTATAGAAAACAATACAGTAAACATTTATCGCCTTCTCTAATAGAGAGCTTCAATTCTTTTGTTCTATTTCAACCTGGTTTCCGACTGTATAGGTTAAAACCGGGTTCATTTCAAAATTTTAATATTATTTGAATACTTTATTTTTCGTAACATTTTTAGAACGTAAACAATTTTGCAATATTCTTTTATGTTAAAATAATTTTGAAAACGTATTTTTTTGTCAAATTAAAAAGTAAGTGATATACTTACAAGTTTCGCAAACTAAGGGTTCAATACTATTGTTTTTACAAATTTGTTGAAGAGTCATTTTTTTTTTGTCATATTGTATCTCAAGTATTAATACATGCTGAACTGAAAGTATCTGTATTTCAGTGTTTGTCGATAGTTCATGTTTATATTTTTTCTGTAATTTGTTCTGTTATGATTTAGACCATAAGTTGCTTATCAGAACTGTTTCATACTTTTTATGAGGCGGCAAGTTATCCTTAGCCTAATTGTTAAATGTCATACATGTACGGTTTGCTATAATTGCTTACATTTGTACAGTCACTTCATTTGAACAACGATTGATAGTTTTCTAGTTGGCAATAACATTACATCTCCTTATAACTATACCAATAATTTTTTAGAGCATCCAATAGTACGAACACACTTCATTGACTGTTTTCTTTTTGTTTTTGTTTTTTTTTGTTGTTTTTTTTTTTTTGTTCAAATAAAAAAAAATAGAAGCAAAATGTGCTGTTATGTGCGTGCTGATTATTTCATCACCAAAATGGAAAACTAAGAAAAGAATGATTCCATTCCTTTAATACGCTAAAAGTAGTGTACTGTCTATTGATATAAGAATAGGTGGAATGAGTGCCAATGTGACAACGCTCCACAAAAGTATAATTTATAAAAGTAAACCATTATAGGTCAAAGTGCCGTATTCAACAGAGAGTATTGGCTCACACCGAACACCAAGCTGAAAAGGGCCCAAATAATTGATATGATTTAATATTGTGTATTTAACATATTCATGACAATATCTTTCGTAAATACACAATGCAATTTCTGCCGTAAAAGTATTCAGCATAATTATGGATATTACATTATTATATTTTATTATATTTCTTTTATAATGTTTTATAACACAAGCTTATACGACCGCACCATGAAAGGCACACATAAAATAAGTTTTTGTTTTAGTGTTCCTCTTGTATAGAAATACTAATTCAACAAACTATTTTTAAAAATTAAAATGTTGATAAACTTTTTTGTTTTTTATACTGTCTTCATCATTTTAATCAGCACAAATATCAAACGAGCCCTCTAGGGAATGGCAATATTTGAGATTTTTTATTTCACTTCTATAATTACGTGGCAAAGTGATATTCCAGTTGATATATGTTTACTTCTTTTTTACATAAACTGATGGTTATTTTACAACAAGTAATTTAAAAAAATGTACACTTTTACCTGTGACGTCACTTTTGTAGCCTTATCCAATCGTGTGACAATGCATGTTTTTTAAGTGCTGTTCTATGTACGTTTTTTGTCTGTTGTAAGTAACCCCTTCGGTGATGACACGACCATCAATTATATGCATAGATTATCTTTGCCGTATTTTGAACATTTTTGGGGAAATTTTGGGTCCCCAATGCTCTTCATCTTTGTGCCTGTTTGGCTTTATAACTACTTTGAACTGAGCGTCACTGATGAATCTAGTGTAGATGAAAAATGCGTTTGACGTTTTTAATTATAAACATGGTACCTTTGAATAACTATACGGGCACTTTTTATAGATTTACTGTTCCCAAAAGTAAGAATTATTCTGTATTTTGTAAGCACTTCTATAATTACTTGGCAAAATGATATTCGAGTTGATATATATTTACTCCTTTTTTTTACATTTACTGATGGTTATTTTGCTACAAGTAATTTAAATAAATGTACACTTTTACCTGTGACGTCACTTTTGTAGCGTTGGTTATCCAGTCGTGTAAAAATGCATGGTGTTTAAGTGCTGTCCTATGTTCGTTTTTTTTTTCTGTTGCAAGTAACCCCTTTTTATGTTTTTTTTTTATAAATTTACTGTTTCCAAAAGTAAGAATTATTCTAAATACTAAGGAATTTCTTTTCCCAGGCTTAGATAACTTAAGCCGTATTTGGCACATCCCTTTGGAATTTTGGGTCATCAATGCTTTTCAAATTTGTTTTTGTTTGGCTTTCTTTACTCCTGTTGTCTTTATTTATAGAAATCGTGAATATAAAGGTATTGATGTATTCAACATTGAAGTAACGGGAATGTTTCTATTGAATTATATACAGGTGAACCCCTTTAATGTCAAGTGTTGAAATAAGGGTTGTTTATTCAACATATATTCATTACAGATTGTTATCTAAAAGTGCTGCAATGCATTTTCGGCTGGCAGACATTTTTATTAATTTTTTTTTTTTTTTTACAGCATTAATAATGTGTTCGTCAAGAAGACACTCGAAACAATACGGAAATGATTACAATTTGCAGGATATGTATCACATGTGAATATACAGTTTCACAGTGCATATAATATTTCTTTTAAATTTTAAAGCACGACGAATTTAATAATACTTTTTTACCATTTAAATATGAAACATCATTCTGTTCCATTGTCCTTTTTTAAATACATTTTTGTAGATGTAAGTGTGATGACACATTTTTTTAACGAAACCGCACATATTCATTTTTTTTTAGCTTGACTTCTTGAGTTCATTTCAACATTATTTTGTGATATAGAAAATTGTGACAATGTTGGGTGCGTAATTCTTCAAACCACATATCAAATTTTACTAGAGATTCATTTGTATGCTATTAACACTGATTTTAAAAAGTACATATTTTTGTAAAATAACATTTGAGCCACGGCTATAATTGAGAAACAAGACAAAAAGGTTGAACGATTAAATACACAAAAACATTTTTTTCCTACAGTGTGTTACTTATAACAACAGATCAAATAATCTGAACAGAAATACAATTTTCCTCGGAGTTCAGTTTGTTTTTAATGATTTTACTTTATACCCTAAAATTGAAGAAAATAAACCAGTTGCTAAATAATTTTATCGGCCTATCCATGAATAAATACTAAATAATTTTATCGGCCTATCCATGAATAAATACGATAGGTTTACATATACCATTTTAACGTTCATTGTATGCATTAACAGCTATAGGTCATTATACGGTTTTCAACAATGGGCAAAGCCCATATCGCATAGTCAGCTATCATAGGCCCCGAAATCACAACTGTAAAACAATCATACGAAAAATTTAACGGCCGAATTAATGCACAAAAAACATTAGGAAAAAAAATGACAACCACTGAATAACAGGATTCTGGCTTGAGACATGTAATATAATATGGTTTGCTACAACATGTAAGTGGCATCCAACCTTCTCCTAACCTGGGACAGGGGTGTAACATTAGAACGGATTATACAAATCATAACTCATCAGATGGATTCAAATTTAAATACATCTAACTAAAAAACAAATTGGGCATAAGTGCAACTGGTGTCTAATGATATGAAGTAAATTTTTTGACCCATTAAAAAAATAAGTAAAAATGGAATCAATTGATGTGTTTAAAATTATGCAATATATATAGCTGTGTTTAAACAGAATAAACAACCAAAATTAACATGAGGAAAATTGTACACGATTTGATATCTTGATGCAGTTCAAGTTCGTATATTGTTTAGATTATTATTATAGATAATTTATTATACCTTTCATGTGCAAACATATCAAATGTTTAACAAAATGTTTCTCTTTTCAAAAGTCCCAGATTTGTTCCAGTTTTTCCATTTCCAAGAATGTTGAGACGGCCCAAAATGTGGCTGTGTGGCAGCATTCATTTTGTACTTATATAATACATTTTCATTCTTATTAGTTTAATATAAACATACAATACAAATATTACTAACTAAATATGGGAAATCAATATTCCATTACTTTTGATATTTTCAGAGTGTCAAACGTATCCGTGTTCCGTTTCAATAAAACTTTAAAACCTGTTAAATTACTGTTCATAATATAACGTTAAAAGCTACCTTATGATTGTACACAAAGGTAAAAGCATCAGACATTTAAAAAAAGCATTTAAACACGAATATAATGACGAAATAGGCCTTCGTTCCATTTCGTTGCTCCCATTAAACTATCGTCCCTTTAAACGTCATGTAATTGTACACTTGTACGATGTTAATTAAAACCTGTTTTGAAAGAAATAAAAGTTGAACGAATGAAGTCATTTAAACGCCATTTTGTATCACTTCATTCAAACGCCATTTTGTATCATTGCTTACAAACGCCATTTTGTATCTCTACTGTGAGGAAGGGTGAGTTTTTTTCTTTTATTGTGTTTTAACAGACAATTTACGTAGATGCGTAGAAAGTAATTTTGATAGATGTTTGAATTCACGAATGAAGTCGCGTGCATTTCATCTAGTATTTGACGCGTATGGAAAGATTGCTTGACGATACTTTATTGTAGCATGACGTCATTGCCAAACATTTTCGAAAGGACGATAAACAATCATTTAAACAAATGTTGCCGATATAAATTATACATTTTAGGTAGAATAACGTGAATGCGAATCAACATGACGTTTGTATAAAACAATTTCCTCTGTTTCATTATTTCTTCCATATGAAAATATAAAGTAGACATCTACTATTTGAAATGTACACACATATTCACATTTTTTTAAAGTTTATATTAGTACATGTATGCCCATAGCATACAAACGATATGGTTCGGATAAACTTATTTATACAAACACAAATTATTATTTGTTCTGTGCATTATTTTTTACTTGCGTCATAGCTCCATTGCCCCTTACTAATGTCAAGCCTTCACATATAATTCAACTGAATATTTGAATATCAAATTCTGTTGATAAAAGCGAAATTATGTTTAATGAAAAATTATTGAAATTATTGGCAAGTAAAACACAAATTGGTGTGCCTTTAGATAAAATATAAATACCAAACAAATATGCAATAAAATTGAGAATGAAAATGGGGAATATGTCAAAGAGCAAAAAAAAACAGCCGAAAGCCACCAATGGGTTATCAAATGTTAAAGGCGGATAAAATATAAGAAATAAAAAAAAAAACGGCCATTGATAAGCATTACATTAAAGTCCAAACAAATTATTTGTTATCCTCATGTAAGAAACTCATAATAACATAACGCGATTTCAGACAACTGACAGGCCTAGCTAGCTATTAAAACAAGTTTTAATCCACATGTTTTACACAAGGTATTGCGTATAGCAAACTCAAGAATATGGCAGTTGTTTTCCATTCGTTTGATGTGTTTTAGCTTTTGATATTATCATTTGATAAGGGACTTTTCAATTTATATTTTCTTGGAGTTCATTATTTTGTTATTTTTATTTCATCATTTGTACCTCACTCTAGTGTCATATTTTGAGAAGGTTTTGTGCCGTTCCAGAGTACCTTATATCAACTCTGGTCTAATTAAGTCTTTCGTTTGTGATTTAGGTATGAAAGTAGCACGTTTTCTGTCTGTTCTTTATCTTTTCCATTTTTCATGTTTCTTCTCTGTATCAAATTGTCAGTTCCACATCTACCTTTAAATAACCTTCTGTTTTTTTGTAAGATTAGTGTCTTTATTTTTCATGTGGTGTTTTGTGTACAGTTATTTCTCTGTTGATTCTTTTTTTTCCATGACGTTGTCAGTTTATATATATATAAATATATTCAACTATTAGTTTAAATGTCCAATTGGTATCGTTTGCCTTTTTCTGTTTAAGCGTCTTATATAAAAATGTAGCCTCTTTTTTCATACTATCAGCATGTTACGTTCAAAACTTTTTTTTTATCAGGTTGCAGAAGCTTTACATATTTGTTATCTGTTTTGGGAAATCATGTGTTTGCAAAGTAGTAAAACACAATTCTTTTCACGACATAGGGTGTCAACCTTTACTCTCTAGGTACGATGGTTTGTTTATATTTATATACCTATATGAAGTTATTTTCTTTCAGAACGACAGGTCATTCTTTTTCAGAATCAACCCAGACGATACCATGTTTCAATGCTATATGCTCCAAGGCATAAAATAATGACCTGTGTGAGGTCATTATTTTCCTTGATAAGCATGCAATCTATGATTTACTTCAAAACTTTATTCGTCTAATAGTTTTTTGTTGCCGATTTGGAAATTTATTTTTTAAAGTTCAATCGATGATAGGTGTAAAAGAAACCGTCATTTAAGTCCCGCATTTTAATTTTAGAAACAAATAACGTGAAGTACGTGAAGTTTTGTTAATGGATCGCTACAATAAAGAAACATTTTCATATATGTCAGATGAATTTTAATGTAGACTTTCATAAAATAAATCCAGATTTAACATAGTCGTGTGTAAGATTTTGAAAATCTTATTGAGTCAAACTGAATAGGTTGATTGATTTTTGGTTGCTTGCTTAACGTCCAGTGGCAAATATTTCATGCATGTTCAGAACAATACACACTGAATAGGAAATCATACTGTGACCTACATGTATTTATATTCGTCTTTGTGTCAGTTTTTAACTTTATTAAATTTGTGTATACCTTTTACTCTATCAAACGATCAACTAATAAGATTATCTTATATTCTATTGAATAACATTAACGTAACTCACGAAAAGGTCGGGTACGGATGGTATATAATTATATCCTGATTATCTTTCAATAAAATGTATTGCTAGTCAAAAGACAATCTTTCTGAATTTTTCATTCGATTCAAGTAAATCTGTTAAAAAAAACCAACACTTTTCCGCGATAGAAATAAAATAACAAATAGAAAAAAAAATACACCCTCCCCCTTTTCCATAAGCTAAGTGGTACACAAAATTACTTACAATGTGTCTTGTATTTGTCATACACCGTTATCGGATGGTAACAATATATTTGTGTCTTACTTCATGCAGTTACAGTAATATTTGTATTGTGTATGGATAAAAATTTCAAAAAGGTTTATATCTAAATTATTTAGTGAGTTTTATTTCAAATTATAAATGAGCCATAAGGCGTATTAAAACCTGAACGCATTAGAAAGGAATATCCCACTTAAGTGTTGTCGGTAAAATAGGATACTAAATTTTACAAATCTTTATAAAATTAATATTTTTTTGACGGTATAGAAGTCAGATAATGCATATTTTAAGGCTTTTTTTTGTCGTAGAACACACCTCGGGATGTCAGGATTGTTCAAAGAAAGACCTCCCTCTTGTCGGTCTTTCATTTGATCAATCCTGACGCCCCTCGGTGTATTCTACGACAAGAAAAACCTTAAAATATGCATTATCTATAACAGAGCGACTTTAAGGTACGGAAAAGAAAGGACGGTATTCGTCGTTTTTGTTGTCTTAATCTGCGATTTACAGTTTCAATTTATCAGCTATTTTATATCTGGTTTTAAACAGCCTCTCATCTTTTATTCAATGTGTACAACCAGATATGTCTTTTCAAAATTATATAGCAACTAAAAAGGAATATGATACTTGCTATAAATATATATAAGCATTATATTCAGCAAACCCTCTGCTACAACCATGCTATTCTTACAATGCACAAAAATATCATTAATGAGATGGGTTCATGTTTTTACTCTTTTTATTCAAATTGATACATATATTTGAACAAAGACACTATATACTAGTATACATGCATAGTTACAGCTACTTTTAATGTTGGACATAAACGCTTTGTGTACAATAAACCTTAATTCTTTTGTGTGATCTTATTTTCAGAAGTCAGTGATAAACAGTCAAATCATGATTATTAGGGATGAGCACAAAGACTTGTCATAGGCCTACACTTCATAATTTGAACATTTACTAAATTTATATTGTCATGGCGACTCACATGACTAAGGAAGAAGATAATTTTCTTCGCATTGTTTACTTAAATTACCGAGTAGGAACAACTGCACTAAGGCGGTATTTTGACAGTGTCCATCCTAATTTGCAATCAGATTTGTCATCTCCATCAAATAAGGCAATACTTTCAGACCTGCACAAACCATCCAGAGGCCAAAGGAAAGTATTGTTTCTTGAACAATGGAATATTTTGTATCCATCATCAGGTAATTGTCTCCTTAAACTTAGAATTGGAATAACATTATAATGTGTTAGATACTCTTGATGGTACTCAGATGTCATAATGTTATTAGAAACTCATCATATTGGCTTTTATATAAACAATCAAAAACACTTCAAAAATTTAGTCTTAATTCAGTGAATGTTAATTTCGTAGTCTTGTTGTATTAAGAAATGACTTCATTTTGTTAAATCTACAGTCATGAGATATTGAACGAGAGTGTTGTAAAATGATCATCACCATAAACAGATGGATTATGGTTAAAAACAGTCCATGATGGTAACAAAGTTAATAAAACTCACATTTATTGAACGAGTAACCATTGCAGTAATTCATGAAATTTGTTGTTATTGTTACGTTTCTTTTTTTTTATAACACAAACACTGAGTGTTCGATGATACATGTATATCACAATTAACAGTACATGCAATCAGGTAGATTTTACAATGTATTGATAAATTGCAAAGGTATGCATTTTGTTCAGTTTGGAAAAAGAATGTACATAGTTACAATAAGAGACAGACAACACTAACCAAACTAGTTTACAAATTACAGCTCTATATGTGAGTAAAGCAAAAATAGAAATTACCATTCACGATGGAAAGGTTTTATAACAGATAAAGTTTTGGCAATAAGAAATCGTTAAAAAGCATTACTGTCCTTGCATATGGCTACAATAAGGAAAGCCCTTTGACTGGTAGGTACACTTAACATTGAGAGTGCTAAAACTGTGAGTGAATTCAAAGTATGTCACATAGCAGTTCATTAAATGAAAAATACATTAAAGAAAACATATTAAATTGTTAATTCTTTTTATAGGGTCACCTGTAGTATCATCTGCCGATTTAGATGTAACGTTGATGGTTTGTCTTCTACGAAATTTGCCACCATATGTTTCACCACCAGCTTCTGGATTTGATGCTTTACCACTGTCAAATGATTTGTCTCATGGTGCTCACATAGCACGGATAAAGTATTATAAAAATTTCATTGTTTCGCATTCAAAAGATGGAAAACTATCAGATACAGTTTGCAACAGAATATGGATCGATTTGGAAATGGTATGAATATTATTGTTTTTTATAGGACTGAAAAAACTGTGCGTCGTCATCCGAAGACATTTGATTAACGAAGAATCACTTGGGTTCAATTGCATGGATCTCTATGAATTTGTAGCACAGGGTTCCACGCTACAAAAGGAAGGCTGTGATTGATTTTGGGGGTTGTTATCTTAATTGTTTAGGAATTGAGGGTCAACAACAATCAGTTATCGTGTTTAAGACCCCAAAACATTTATAAGTGTGTGAAACTCTACGAAATTGTACCACAACGTTCCAAATTTCATAAAGAAAGTTGGAATTGATTTGAGGGATTATAGCCCAAATCATTTAGGAATTAAGCACCAAACAGGTGCCAAAGAACATGGATGTTTTATTCTGGTTTCTGGACAATAACTTAAGTATGAGTCTGTAGATCTCTATGAAATTGTACCACAAGGTTTCATACTAAAATAGAAAGTAAAGAAATGATTAAAGGGGTGATGAACATAACCTTTAGGAATCAGGGGCAAACAAATACTTTTCTAATATTTGTATATGTTACAGGGAATTTGTAAAATCAGGGATTTTGTAAAATCACTGGACTAATAAGAATTTTGTAAAATCACTAACAGTTTAAGTGGTTGTTGTAAAATCCCTGAAATTGTTAGGGATTTTACAAAATCACTGAGAATAGAGCTATTTACAAGTTCAACTTGCTATAAGAAATGTGTATTTCGTAAATATAAATAGACTAATGATTTTGAAATGCATTTATTTAATAAATACTATGAGCTCAAACTAGTGTATAATGTTAAAGACTTTAAGGCATATAAACAGATATTTAGACCACAATTTACTTATTTTCGCATGACAAGTTTGGATGACATCTACTATTACATAATTGTCCTGCTTCTCTACAGGCACTCCTATTTTTTACACATATATTCTTTCCAGAACATCCACACTTTAAAAATCACTGTCCATCGCAAATGGAAGAAAGATTGACAGCATGTCGATAAGTTTTCAATTGAAACAGCTGATTAACTCAAAAACCAGGAATCAGTGGGTTCAAACTGGTTTATTGTGTATGACCCTAACAGAAAACCATTGTTATTATAGGCTTTACTACTAGCAGTTCTACTTTTTTTAAGTTGGCATTCCTCGCAAAGTTCGTTCTAAAGCTTCGTATGAGACATTTGCATACTTTCTATTTGCCTCCTTTACCATTTTGTCCCTACCACCATGACCTATTGATATATGAATTTCCTGCACTATGCTGTACATGTCTTCAAGACATACATAATATTTTACATCTTCATCTGATGTATACCATTTTTTAACGATTCGTTTTCACATCTCCACATTGAAGAACTTCATACCTACAATAAACAAAATATTTACTTTACTTTTATTTGGATTAAAATAGATGAGAAAGTTTAGAAATTTATTTAAAGTTTTGTCACTTTGTGAAAGAATACATGTATTAGAGATATGACCAAAGTAAGTAAAACGTTGACATGCAAGTACGTATTCTTACCTTTATTCTCTGTTGTCTATTTTTATCATCATTTTGTTAATATAAATGTTAATTTGTAGGCAGCAAATAAATAATACAACACGTATTATATAACCAAACCCACTCAATTTCTTAGTCCTAACATATGTGTTTTTTACTCTTGTGACAGCAATCAATCCAGTGTTCCGTTTTTGAATTTGATTATTATAAAACAAAATGAAATGATTGTTTTTATTTTTACAGTATTTACAGAAAAAAACTATAAGAAACAGTAACTTACTTTTTAACTAGGTAGTAATGAGAGCTTGTTTTGTCTTTTTTCTATGGCTCTCTGACAATAAGTTTCAAAATTTCATTATATTTTTCCCGGTTCCATAGGTTGCACTTTAATGTCCTCTCTATTATTTGGAGTAACTTTTGTATGTATGTTTACTCTTGATTTTTAAAACATCTGTGCCTGAGCCATTTTTCTACAGTATGTCAGTTGTTTCGTGCACGAAAACTGCTCATTTAGTATAAAAATAAAAGTTAGATTAACCTCAAACTTGTTGGGTGTAACTGTTGTAGGCTTTTTCACAGAAATTTTCAATCAATAAGAATGAATTTGTGTTTACAAATTCCCTGAAAACAATCAGTGAATCTGCAAAAAAATTAGGGATTTTGTAAAATCACTGGTCGTTATCAGGGATTTTACAAAATCACTAATCAGTTTAATTAGTGATTTTATAAATTTCCTAAATTTCAAAATCCCTGATTTCACATATCTCCTTTAACATATAGATTGCTGATTTCTTCAGAAATTTCATTGGGGTGTAATTCAAAGTCTTAAATCTTTGGGTTTTTTTTTTGGTATATGCTTATTCTATATATACATGTATGTTCAGGTTTGAGATTTTGGGCCCATTATAACAAGGAAGATTAAATTGGAATCCAAATTAAACTTTGCTGAATCTAACGTTAACCGTGTTTTAGCGTGGTTAGATTGTCTACACTGTTGTCATAGTGAAAATTAAACCCGGTGGGAAATATTCTATAGTGCGCAATTACCCTACTAGAGAATTGACCCCCTTCCCCCTTTATGGAAAATTGAACACCCTGTTTATTCATGCCAAACAAAAATTCATACCGAGTACTTATAAATGCAGTATAACTAGCTGGAAAAGCTATGACAATTTGAAAATCTGATATCTAAGGGTGTCCAGTTTTTCATGGTAGAGGTTTGAATTTTCCAAGTCTGAGTAAAGATGCTAAAAAATTTGTCTAACATGTTTTGTTCCTACCCAAGTACTCACCAATGCTTTATTACTTTTTAACAAAAGTGGAATAACTATGACAATTTGAAAATCTGAAAATTCTGAGGTCTATAGAGAATTAGGTTTTTCAAATAAGGGGTTCAATTTTCCATGGCTATGTAAAATAAAATTGAATATTTCTTATATGTTTTAATATGTTTTATTCCTACCAAGCATTCTTATTAGAATCAATCTAAATTATTCTTTGTTCTTTTTAATATGAGGAGGCATTAAACAATGTATTCGTAATAATTTTTTACCAGGGCCTCGGTGTCCGAGTGGTCTAAGTAGTTAAGACTGTAATCACTAGCCAGTCAACACTAAGGTTCGAACCCCTCGTTCGGGTGCACTTGACTCAAATCTTAAGTGAACAGGTTTGTCAGTTTTCCTTTCGAAGGTTGGTGGTTTTCTCCAGGCACTCCGGCTTCCTCCACCAATATAAACGGGCAGCCACGAGATAGCCCAAAAGCGGTGCTTAAAAGTGGCGTTAAAACAAAAAAAATCAAGATCTCACTTGCGCTTTGTATAAAGATATTGACAAATTTAATGCCTTATGTTATATAACCCTATAACATGGCATGCAAAAACATACAGCCCTTCGATGGTGTTAACTTCCCCAAAAAACGTGTATGTTGTAATGGTGTATGACTTTTTTCATTTCAAGATAATCAGTTCTTTATTTAGTCTACTCTTGAATTGTTCTGTTTAAACGCAAGAATTAACAGGAGATGAATGTCATGATTAAAAACATTCATCTAGGTTTGAGGTAACTTACCAGTGACAATTCAATCAACACTTGGTTTAACAAACACTTTCTGAGGGACCATAACCTACTGCACTTAAAACAAGTGGATATATAATTGCTTACATTAATTTCCCGTAAACTTTGGTAGGTAGTTGTCTCCTTGGCAATCATTTCTTATCTCATTATTTAAGTATTATTTGCATGAAACATTAAATAAAACTGATGATTACATTTCTTTGATTTTAAATACTAATTCCTTGTTTTCATTTTAAAGGCGATCCATGGTTTGGGAAATCAGCAAGATGTTACAGATGCAGCTGATGCAAAATCTAAATGTTTGGACTACAACGCACTTAAAGAACTTGTAAATGTTGGTTTCAGTATTCACCGTAATCTGAAAAGATTAAATATCCATGGTAATGAACTAGCAGCGCAAAGTTCAAAAATAAAGAAGCTAAAATCAACTGTCAAAAATATGGAAAAAGGTAATATTTTATTTGAAAACAACAATCTGTGTGCACGACTCTATATGTTTTGTCTATACATTCAGTGGCATGTATTCAGACAGTCTGCTTAAAATCTGTTTATATTTGTCTTGTAAACTATAATCATGAGCGATACTAAGCAATTACAATGCATTGAATGAATAAAAACAATGAATATTTCAATCTGGAATTATTTTGGATTCTAAAAAATTGTATGATGAAAACTAACCCAACTTAATAAGGTAAACCATCCGCGTATGGCTAATGTTACTTCATTTTCTATATTTTAGTATTAACTTACTCATTCATAATTTTCCAAATTCCAATATTACTTGCTTAAAGTGGCATACACTTCTTTTTCTTTTTCAATTTTCCAGAATTTGTAATAAATCCAGATTCAAATATTTTCTTGGATAGACATTCATATCGTTTTCATAAGTACAAATATTGACATTATTTTGATTATTGTTTTATTTATTTTTTATATCAACAAAAGCAAAAATAAAAAATGTTATCGATATATACAGCTATGAGAGATATGGTCATACATTTTGACATTGCACGCAATCATGTTTTTCTCTGTCTGTTTATGATATCTTTACAATAAATCATCTGGGTGTGTACTGATTGAAATTTTAGTCCATGATATATTACAGTTATGTGTTCATCTATTCTTCTTTCTTTCTATCTGTAATATATATACACATTCATTTGTCTGTCCGAGAGTCCATCCGCCTACAGTTCGTGCTATAGCGTACTTTTGGTTAATCGATACTCAAGCAATTTAAATACATCATTATGATTGACCGAAGAAATCTCTCTTTTGATTTCCCCCTCGTCTTGCACTAACACCAGACGAGTATGTCTTATTTAGTTTCTTCAAATATTACATTCTAAAATAGTATTTTATCCAAGAGTTATACGAATTTGACAGTCAGGAAATTGACATTCATATTACATAGAGGCGTTCTCAATTTTATGTTTAAGTGTCATCTATTCCGTGCTTGGATCCTTTGTAGTTGTTTTATTTGTGAATTTGAACTCATTTTTTACTTTGAAAATTGTTTTATGGATTGTCATCCAAGAGTTTAAGGATTTTTAACAGATATTCACGATTTAATGTTTTTTTTTTGCATCTGATTAATTGGCTTAAAAATATCCAACAATATTCTTGAAACTATTTCAATAAGCTTTTCAACGGTGTTTCACGGGTTCGCAGATATTCATTTCATTATTTTTTTTTCTTTAGACCTTATTTTAGTACACGTTACTACAAGTGCTCTCATATTATATTTGTACGCTATGGCTTATGTCTTTTTGTTAGTTGTGTTAATGTGGTGTATGTTGATTCGATAAGTTAATCCTTTATACACAGATTTTATAGTTTGTTTTAATATTTTGCTGTTACATCACTTTTCCATGTTAGTTGTAGGGTTGACCGGCTATATTTTTTTCTCATTTGAATTTTTTACGTTAAAAGTTTGTAATTTCGATGCCTTTCGAAGCTTTCTATGTGGTATAAAACATAAATTTCTGTACTGCACAGATCTTAATTCTGTCCTAATTTTAGAAAAAGGACAACTAAAAGAGAAAATAATGAAAATGGAAATTGAGCAAGAAGAAGTTATACCAAAGAATATTAGAGGTATACTATTAGTTCATGGACATTTTATAGCTAAAAGAGACTGTTATAATATAAAATAGTATCAATACTGTAAGAAAGGTTGAAATTATGTTTAAAATTGATTACATTTCGTATCAGTTTGTGTTTGTAGAGAATATACATTATATATTAATAACAGGACGATAAGCAAACACATATATATTAATCATTAACGAAAGGCTGGTAGTTGACTCTAACAGCAATGATATAGATCACAGTTTTATAACTATGAAATCAAAAGAAAAAACAAAAAGAAATAATGCCATCGCAAAAAGGGTTCTGTTCATTTTTTTGGACAAATAAACTGCATTTTATTCTGAGGCAGACTTCATACAGGAACTTTGTAGGAAGAAATATAAGAAATTAGCAATATCCTGTAACTCTACTTTCCGCTATAAAGATGATATTCTTTCACTAAATGATTCAAAGTTTGGTGACTATGTCGAACACATCTATCCCATTGAACTAGCTAGCCATAAAGGATACAACAGATACAGTTAAGTCTGCCTCATATCTTGACTTAACTCTAGAAATTGACAATGAAGGTCGGTTGAAAACAAAACTTTTCGACAAAAGAGATTATTTCACCTTTCCAATTGTGTTCCAGCAGTACCTGCATACGGTGTTTATATTTCCCAATTGATACGATATTCCCGTGCTTGCATTTCCTATCATGATTTTTCTTGATAGAGGGTTGTTTCTCACAAGGAAGCAATTAAATCAAGAGTTCCAAATGGTGAAGTTGAAATCATCTCTTTGTAAATTTTGCAGACGCCATCACGAGTTGGTTGAACGTTATGGAATAACCGTTTCACAAATGATATCAGATATGTTCCTTACGTCGTAACTTCAATCCCCTTTCCTTTCATAAATGTGACCGACCGAATTAGACTATTTACCGCATTTGTTATCTCATAAGCAGCACGACGGGTGCCACATGTAGAGCAGGATCTGCTTACCCGTCCGGAGCACCTGATATCACCCCTAGTTTTGGTGGGGTTCGTGTTGTTTATTCTTTAGTTTTCTATGTTTTGTCGTGTGTACTATTGTTTGTCTGATTGTCCTTTTCATTTTTAGCCATGGTGTTGTTAGTTTATTTTCGATTGATGAGTTTGACCATCCCTCTGGTATCTTTCGTTCCCTTTTTATTACATTTTTTTTCTCTTATCATAAGTCATGTATGAAATAGGATAATTCAATTGTGTATGTATAATCCTTGTTTGGTCTACAAGTCATTGGCTTCATTTCAAATAACGGTGTTTTTGAATTTTTAAATTTGCTCACCCTATGAGTGACCTACCTTGTGTTCCTTTTCAAACGTCTCCTTACTAATGCCGGGTTTCAGCAAAAGTATCTTTAATATGTCTTCTGCGTTTATACGCAATGATAGGCACTTAATTTAATATGAGTCTGCATGCCTCATCTTTCTGTAAATTATTGCAGAACATTATTAACGCTTATAGACTTCCATCATCAACACAATGATGGCCAGATATTACATTATTTACATTGGTTCCTGATAATGTTATGTTTATTTGAGACTTTTTGTAAAACCATCATCTTAGAGACTTTCATCATTTCTTAGTGGTCTTATTAGTTAATGTATTGCAGCATTTAACTTTGTTGCACGTATCTGAAATTAGATCTATAGTAATGCGTTAATATTTATAAGTCTTGAGTTTAGCTATGTATGTTGGTTGAGGGAACTTTTATCTATAATATCTAACTGTTTATCTCAAGTTTTATTTGTTGATGGGTCATAGTTGATAAAAGCAATACGTCAACTACAAGTGTTCATAAGTTGATTGTAAGGTATACATGTCTGTCTGCACATTACTATTTTTACCTGTACCTTTTTTACATTGCTGCCTGATAATGTTATGTTTATTTGATACTTTTTGTAAAACCGTCATCTTAGAAACTTTCATCATCAGTACAATGATGATTAGATAAGCGATCGAGTCATTTCAGCCTTTACACAATTGTTATATTCAAATTGCAGTACATAATTAACGCTCTACCCAGCCCTTCAATGCCGGGTTATATTTAGTTATAAGAGTCAATTGATTCTTTTTCTTAGTGGTCTTATTAGTTAATGTATTGCAGATAAGCGGTCGAGTCATTTCAGCCTTTCATTCTTGTTGGTATATTCAAATTAGGACTTTTAAATAATTTGATTAAAGAAACACCACTATCTCATAATTTATGTTATTTTGTTTCGAAGGATTTTACAATTAGTTTTTTTTAATAGTACCGAGCTTTGGTTCACTAAGGCATTGTTTCGATGCCTTCGCTATACAGTAAGTTAGATTATGTCCATTGAGGACTCCCCAACTCACTGGATTGCAATGTTGATGTAGGACTGGACACTATGTCAGAACTGGTAAAAACAATCAGGTTTCTGATAAAACGCAAAAATAATAAAGAGACAAACTTTGTGAATGGTCGACCAAATATGAAAAAAAAGATGTGGTTTGATTGCCAATGAGAAAACTCTTCAAAGGATACAAAAAGACACAGACATTATATAACTTTAGGTCACAGTACGGCTTTCAACAATGAACATAGCCCATACCGCATGGTCGGCCTTTAAAGGCCCCGATATAACCATGATGACAAAGGTAAAACAATTTAAAAGAGAAATCTTACCGCCTAATGTTTGTACAAAATAATGAACGAAAAACCAATATGTAAAATTGCAACAAACGACAACCACTGAATTACAAAGTCCGTTTTATGAAACAAAGAAGCTTTAAATATCTGTCATTTCTTTACGATAAGTATGTTGTTATTTCTGAGAACAAAGCTTCAATTAATCTTGTCTGCGTATGTAAATCGTACTACTACGAGTGTCTTATAAAAAAATAATGAATACATGAGCACTAAGGTAATCCCGCATACAAAACATATCATTTGACAAGGATGAAATTGTGTCGAATCATAAGACCTTCATGGCATCAACGAACATTTAATTGAACAGCGAATCAGATGACTTAGCTTGTTTGTTTTGGATACAAAAGCTTCTCAAAACTAATTCCGTACAAACAACGGTATATTTCTCATCTGCATGTTCGACCACATAATTGTACATTAGATTGACAAAATGCTGTCGGCAGTGGAAGGGGTCTTCATAAATGTGTTTACTCGCAAAGTGGTATTAACCAAAGGTGGATTCTAAAGGATTTCAGGATAATTTTCAAATATCATTCTTTCTTGGCAAATTAGTTTCATCAACACTTTTGATTTTCACCCCTGTATACCACCATTCCGATTGTGAAATTGAAAATGTGTATAAATGCTTTTCCATTTCAAAAGGGTAGCATACGCTATAAATTTATTACTTTGGTATGCCATACAGCAAATTGATTTTGTTTTTAATTTTATTACATTTTCACTAGTCAGGATTTTACATTACCCTTTCAGCACCACATGACTTAAGTGTTAAGATTTTCAAGGATATAACAACAAAAGACTATTGTGTTACCAAGATATAAACAAATAAAAATATAATTATATGAAAATCTCTGTTTGTCTATGTGTCTCTCCTTTTTTTCTCTCTCTCTCATGAGGTTAAAATGTGCTGTGCATGTTGTTTGCTCTCTTCAATAAATAGGTCATGAAGATATATATTGATACCAACTGTTGTTAGACTTCCATTCAGAATAAATAATTATAAGGGGCCAAACATTTTTCAAGTTCAAAAACTTTGTTGTATTTTCTTGCATACTTCTAAGCTATAAAAAAAACCCATTAAAATAAGCTTTCGTCTACAAAACCTAGAAAAAAGTTTGTTTTTGTTCAATGTTCACATATATGGTTTTCAGACAAGCACATAACACATTTAAAACAAGTCTGATTTCACTTGATAATCATAAAATAAGTGTCCAATAGTTGTATCTTCACATCTACATAAAGAACATAATTTTGTGTTTTTGATTTCAATCTTGAACACAAATGTAATTGTAGAAATAATCCTATGTAAAAACTTATATTGGAAATTATACAGATATGTATCACTACAACCTTTATGAAGTATACATAATTAATTCTTCCAGTCTTCAATGTTATAATGAAGAATATGCTAATAGTGAACTTAAAGGTAAAGCATGCTACACAGATGATCAAGTGATCACTATGATGGAGTTTCTTATTGACAACATATTTGTTGAATTAGGTGGTAGACTGGTTCAACAATATTTTGGCATTCCTATGAGAACAACATATGCACATCTCCTTGTCAATATCTTCTTATTTTCATATAAGTCGGAACTCTTCAGACACTTTCAAAAACAAGAAGATTAAAGCAGCTAGATAATTTAGTTACACATTCAGATACGTTGATGAAGTTCTTTTCATTAATAATCCAAACTTTTCTGATTGGATTCCTTGGGTGTTAAAATGTGAAACCATTTACAAAAAAGACGTGCTCTAATAGTGTATGACTGTTCCAATTTATAAAATGTAATTGATATAACTCGTCAACTGTTCATTCTTATTAATTAAGCATCATCTAATTGTAGACCAAATAAAAAACCACGTTAAAGACTGGGAAACAAATGATAAAATGTTTGTGTCTACAAGAGCAAGTGAATACGTCCTTGAGTGTTTAAAGACCAACAGTTGTTTGACCTTAACTGCCCCATCAGGAGTAGGCAAATCTTTTATCGCAAGACACACATCACTAGCTTTACAGAATAGAGGGTACCAAATAATACCAGTGAGAAAACCAGATGATATCAGAGATTATTATCAACCTGGCAAACAGACAGTCTTCATCGTAGATGATATTTGTGGAAATTTCACTGCCAACCAACAGCAGATTGAACACTGGCAACAAATGTTACCTGTAATAAACACAATTATTGCAGACAAATGTTGTAAGATTATTGTATCGTGTAGGTTACAAGTATATAAAGATGATAAATTTAATGTATTAGAACCTTTTAAATCCTGTGAATGTAATTTAATGTCAGATAACCTATGCCTTACAGAGGAAGAAAAAAATAGTATGGCAAAAACTTATATTGGTGCAAGCTTGGACAATATTGATAAGTTATCACAAAATAGTGAATTCTTTCCCCTTTTATGCTATTTGTTTCAAAAGGAAAAACATGGGGATGTTAAAGAATTTTTCAAAAATCCGTTTATTGTCTATCAAAATGAGCTGGACAGTTTAAGTAGGTGTGGTGTTGATGGGAAGAATAAAATATGTAGTCTAGCTTTAATAGTTCTCTTTAATAATCAACTGACAGACAAATGGTTAAAGGGAAAAGTGACAGAAAAACAACGACAAATACTGGAAGACACGTTTGAGGTTTGTGGATTGAACAGGAGTACTTCCAAGGCAGAACTTAAAGAGGCCCTTCACACACTAGAAGGTACATTTGTACATAAACAAAATGGTAAACATAAAACTGTACATGATAAATTGTTTGACTTCCTTGCTCATTACTTTGGTCAAAAAATGATAGAGTGTTTAATAGACCATGGTGAAAGTGATTTAGTACATGAACGCTTCATGTGGAGGAAATCACCAGATGACAAGAACAGTAACATAGACTTCTTTATTGAAATACCAGATGATTATTTTGAATTATATTTAGAAAGGTTTATAAAGGACTGGTCAGCAGGAACAGTGAGAGTTGTATTCGAAAATAACAATATGAAAATACCGGTATTTAGACAACAGCTATTACAGCACTTAAAACAGTTGGACAAATCACAACAAGAAACTTTAGCCAGTGCCAATGATACAGTGTTACCAAAAAAGCACTTTGGATCAGGTGATACCCCATTGATAAGAGCTTGTTTTCATGGTTATATAGATATGGTACAGTGGATGTTTCAAAATGATGTAGTAGTGAATCAATGTCGAGACGATGGGGTCACCGGACTGTACATGGCAAGTCAGGAAGGTCATACTAAAATAGTAAAGCTGTTGTTAGAGAGAAATCATAATGTTGATCTATGTGCCACTGATAGCACTAGTCCACTGTACATGGCAAGTCAGCAAGGTCATACTGAAATAGTGAAGTTTTTGTTAGAAAGGAATGCTACTGTTGATCTATGTGACGACGATGGCAAAAGTCCTCTGTTCAGAGCAAGTCACGAAGGTCATACTGAAATAGTAAAGTTGTTTTTAACGAGGAATGCTAATGTTGATCTTTGTGAGAGTAAAGGCTGTAGTCCTCTGTACATGGCAAGTCACGCAGGTCATACTGAAATAGTAAAGTTGTTGTTAACGAGGAATGCTAATGTTGATCTTTGTGATAGTAAAGGCTGTAGTCCTCTGTACATGGCAAGTCACGCAGGTCATACTGAAATAGTAAAGTTTTTGTTAGAGAGAAATCCTAACATTGATCTATGTGACAATGATGGCTGGAGTCCACTAAGACAAGCATGTGTGAATGGACATACTGAAATAGTAAGGTTATTGTTAGAGAAAAATCTTAACATCGATCTATGTGACAAAATTGGCTGTAGTCCTCTGTTCATTGCAAGTCAGAATGGACATACTGATATTGTAAAGTTGTTGTTAGAGATGAGACCTTATATTGATTTATGTGACGAAGATGGCTGGAGTCCTCTGAACATAGCAATTCAGGAAGGAAATACTGAAATAGTAAAGTTGTTGTTAACAAGGAATCCTAATATTGATATATGTGACAAAAATGGTTGTAGTCCACTTTATTCTGCAAGTCAGGATGGACATACTGAAATAGTAAAGCTGCTGTTAGAGAGAAATCCTAATATTGATCAATGTGATAAAACTGGTTGTAGTCCATTGAATATAGCAAGTCAGGAAGGTCATACTGATGTAGTAAAGTTGTTGTTAGAGAAGTGTCCTCGTATTGATCTGTGTCGCAATGACGGTTGTAGTCCACTTAACTTTGCCAGTCAGAATGGACATACTGAAATAGTAAAGCTGTTGTTAGAGAGAAATCTTAACATTGATCTATGTAACGAAAATGGTTGTAGTCCTCTGAGACAGGCAAGTACCCATGGACATACTGAAATAGTAAAGCTGCTGTTAGAGAGAAATCCTAACATTGATCTTTGTTGTATAAATGGTTGTAGTCCATTGAATTTAGCAAGTCAGGGAGGTCATACTGATATAGTAAAGTTGTTGTTAGCGAATTCTCCTCGTATTGATCTCTGTGACAATATATATGGGATTAGTCCTCTGAACGTGGCAAGTCGGAAAGGACATATTGATATAGTGAAGTTGTTGCTAGAAAAGAATCCTAACGTTGATCTACGTGACAATGAAGGCTGTAGTCCTCTGTTTATGGCAAGTAAAAATGGACATACTGAAATAGTGAAGTTGTTGCTAGAGAAGAATCCTAACGTTGATCTACGTGACAATGAAGGCTGTAGTCCTCTGTTTATGGCAAGTCAATACGGACATACTGATATAGTAAAGTTGTTGCTAGAGAAGAATCCTAACGTTGATCTACGTGACAATGAAGGCTGTAGTCCTCTGTTTATGGCAAGTCAAAATGGACATATTGATATTGTAAAGTTGTTGTTACAGACGAGTTCTAATATTGATATATGTGACGAAGATGGCTGGAGTCCACTGAGACAGGCAAGTACGAATGGACATACTGAAATAGTAAAGTTGTTGTTAACGAGGAATCCAAATATTGATCTATGTGACAAAAATTGTTGTAGTCCACTGAGGCAGGCCTGTCAGGAAGGACATACTGAAATAGTAAAGTTGTTGTTAGACAGGAATCCCAATATTGATCTATGTGACGCAAATGGTTGTAGTCCATTGGATATAGCAATTCAGAAGGGACATACTGATATAGTGAGGTTGCTTAAAGAAAAGAATTCAAATGTTGATCTAGGTGAGGATTGACGTTTGTAATTATGTTGGTGGTTGGATTTTTTGTTTTATTTGATGCTTTTCGTCCAATTAAGTCTGTCGTTGTTTGATATTTACTGCAATTTATCCATTTTTTTCTTCCCACGTTGGATATTCATTTCATTATTCTGTCTATGTCTGATATCTCTGCACTACATTTAATTACATTTGCCAATTCTTTTATTTTTACTTTGCTTTTCGTCCTATGACATATTAACTTATTTCTTTGATAAATACCGTTATTAACAGTACCATACTGTAAAGATCGCAAAAAATCATTCCATATTTGTTTTAGTTTTTCATTGTTTTTTAAATCATATTTTTCGGACCAAGTTGATGCATATTTCATTTATTGGTCAGTAAAAACATTATGTTGGTGCCAATTAATATAACTGTTTCATACTCAGTGAACATTGATATCATCTTTTTCTGTGCGTTAGTTTGACTATAATTTAGCTGTTATTTTCACTGTTATTATTTTATGTTTCATAAATCACATAAAGCAAAATCATTCTGTTGATGACATTAAATATAACTGTAAATTTGGGGTTCTCTTTCGTGTCTGTATACAATATATTTTGTTTGTTTACTATGCATTATGGTATTACTCAGTGTAGGCGGCTGTAATGTGACCTATATTTGCATACTGTAAACTTCATTAGATCGCTTGTGGTGAATTATCTAATTTGCAATCTACCCATAGTTCATAATTGTATATATACCACCGTTAGACATAATTGTTATTGTTTATTACTTGGTTGTGTTCAGAATTTTTTTATTGTTTTAAGTCATATTTATTTCGTTTTGACGTTTTAATCAGCAACAGAACAGACATATTTGTATTTGATGTGTATTAAACCTTTTGTCTGATGCCGACAAAATAACTGTACCACACTCAGTAAACGTTGTAACTTTATCGTTAGTTGGTTGTTTTTAGTTTCTGCATTGTGGTCTCAAGTCACATTTCTTTCTTTTTGATTTTATCAGCAGGAACAGAAGAGACGTGTTTGGTTAAGCTGTATATCAGTGGTTGTCGTTTTGTTTTGTACATTATATCTTTTTCCTTTAGTGTGTGGTAAATAAAACAGATCGTTAGTTTTTGTTTGAATTGTTTAACATTATTTTGTCATTTTGGGGTATTACATATATAAGTTTGCGGTATGGGTTTTGCTTATTGTTGCAGTCTGTATATTGAGCTATAAGTGCTTACATTTATGGTCTCTGTTTGAGAATATCTCATGGCTTATCGTTCCAAATCTTATTGTAATATGTTACTCACTTATTAGGTATTTCCACTTTTCGTGGAAAGACCTTTTGTTTTTCTTCTGATTACTAGTATTTTTTTCTTCTTCTTCTTCTTCTTCTGCCGTTTTAGATGCTTTTCGGTTTTACAACATTTCAGATGGATGTTTGGCCAATGATGCTGTACAGTAATGGGGGTTTCAAAACTCACCCTGTGTAAACGAACATTTATTCTTATAGGAGTTATCTCCCCGCGTCCCCTTTGTCTTGTTGTCGCTATATCTGTAAAACCGTAAAAGATTTTAGCAAACTGTTTTCACCAAATTGTTTGTCTACTCTTAAGAATGATTTGTTTTATTTGACTGAAGTGATCCAAAGACATCTTATGGGAGTTATTCCCCTTCGAAAATTTAAGATAGGCGATATGTTGGATAAATTCATACGGTATAAGTCGTCGAGACCTACAGTCTTTTAATATGAAGTCCTTGGTCAATTTAAAGGAAATTGAGGTCAAGGTCAAAGGTCAAGGTCATGTTATAAATTTTGAAATTTGCTTGATATCGTTATTCAAAAGAAACTGTTACAGTTAATGATATGATATGTTTGCAAAATTACTGTTTACAATAAGGCGAAACTTCATCATATTCAGTCGAAGGGTTTTGGTAAACCCTTATAGGAGTTTTCTCCCCTTATGTATTTGAAATCATTATTTCTCCACAACCATACAAGCGATTGACCTCGGACCTTCTATTTTGAGTTCACTGACCCATGACCTTGAAGTTGAGGTCAAGGTCAAAGTTCAAGGTCATGTTCTATGTTTTTGAATTTTGCTTGTTATCATTATTCAAAAGAAACTGTTACGGTAGATGGTATGATGTAAAATTGAGAAAGGAAATGGTGAATATGTCAAAGCGACAACCACCCGACCATAGAGCAAACAACAGCCGAAGGCAACCAATGGGTCTTCAATGTAGCGAGAATTCCCACACCCGTAGGTGTCCTTCAGCTGGCCCCTAAAATATGCATAATAGTACAGTGATAATGGACGTCATACTAAACTCCGAATTATACACAAGAAACTAAAATTTAAAATCATACAAGACTAACAAAGGCCAGAGGCTCCTGACTTGGGACAGGCGCAAAATTGCGGCGGGGTTAAACATGTTTATGAGATCTCAACCCTCCCCCTATACCTCTAGCCAATGTAGAAAAGTAAAACAATAACAATACGCACATTAAAATTCAGTTCAAGAGAAGTCCGAGTCTGATGTCAAAAGATGTAACAAAAGAAAATAAATAAAATGACAATAATACATAAATAACAACAGACTACTAGCAGTTAACTGACATGCCAGCTCCAGACCTCAATTAAACTGATTGAAAGATTATGTCTTCATCATATGAATATCAGGTACAATCCCTCCCGTTAGGGGTTTAGTATCATACTATCATAAAATATATGAGAAGAACATAACCCGTGTCATGCCAACAACTGTTTTTTTAGAAATAAATGTGTTTAGTTCCGATGCAAAGACCCTATCAGTGAATCAATGTTAAAGCCAAAATATGCAATCTTTAATGACCTGACAACAGTATCGTAACTATATCCCCTTTTAATAAGTCTATTTAAAGGTTTTGTTAGTTTCTGAGGAGAATACTGACATTTTTGTGCTTTATAAAGAATATTTCCATAAAATTTTGGATGTGAAATACCTGAACGTATAAGATGTCTGCATGTTGAGTTATATTTACGAATTATTTCCTTATACCGGTGATAAAATTTAGTAAATGTTTTGACCAGTTTGTGATATCGAAAACCCTGGTGTAATAATTTTTCAGTAATACATAAATTTCTCTCGCAAAAATCTAATACATTGTTACATACACGAGCGAATCGTACAAGTTGAGATATATAAACACCATAAGATGGTGACAAGGGAACGTCACCATCTAAAAATGGATAATTAACAATAGGAAATGAAAAATCATCTCTTTTATCATAAATTTTTGTATTAAGCTTCCCGTTTATGATATAGATATCAAGATCGAGGAAAGGGCAGTGGTCATTGTTATCATTAGCTTTATTTAAAGTAAGTTCTACAGGATAAATTTCTTTAGTATACATACTGAAGTCGTCATTATTTAGAGCCAATATATCATCCAAATATCTAAAAGTATTGTTAAATTTTTGTATCAAATGTTGTTTTGATGGGTCTTTGCTAATTTTAGTCATAAATTGTAACTCATAACAATACAAAAACAGGTCCGCAATAAGTGGTGCACAGTTAGTCCCCATTGGAATTCCAATAACTTGACGATATACGGAATCTCCAAAGCGAACAAAAATGTTATCAAGTAAAAATTCAAGTGCATAAATAGTATCAAAGCATGTCCAATTGACATAGTTCTTTTGTTTATTGCTACTAAAAAATGATCTAAAAGAGTTTGAACATATGTACTCGCATTCCGACTTTTTAAATGCCCAGTTAATTAGGGATGTGAATTTTTTCTTAATAAGAATATGAGGCAAAGTGGTATATAGGGTAGAAAAATCAAAACTTTGAACAGATTCAAAATCACCAATATATGCATGCAATTTATCAAGTACTTCCAACGAGTTTTTGACACTCCAAAAGTAATTAATTCCACTATTTGCAAAGGCCTTATTTGAACAATTTATTATCAGGTTTTTTATTGTACCAAGTGTACTAGTAAGTAAAACAGACAATTTAGTAGTTGAACAATGGCTGGAAGATGAAATAAATCTATATTTGTAAGGTTTTTTGTGCAGCTTCGGAAGCCAGTACATAGTTGGGACTCAATTCATGTGTTTGCCAAATTACTGTTTACAATAAGGCGCAACTTCAAACTATTTCAGTCGAAGAGTTTTGGTTAACCCCTTCCCTTTCATGAATGTGACCTACCCAATTAACTATTTACCGGATTTGTAATCACATAAGCAACACGACGGGTGCCACATGTGGAGCAGGATCTGCTTACCCTTCCGGAGCACCTGAGATCACCCCTAGTTTTTGGAGGGGTTCGTGTTGTTTATTCTTTAGTTTTCAATGTTGCGTCATGTGTATTATTGTTTTTCTGTTTTTTTTTTTTTTTTCATTTTTAGCCATGGCGTTGTCACTTTGTTTTATATTTATGTGTTTGACTATCCCTTTGGTATCTTCCGTCCCTCTTTTATAGGAGTTTTCTCCCCTTATGTATTTGAAATCATTATTTCTTCACAACCATACAAGTCATTGACCTCGGGCCTTCCTATTTGAGTTCACTGACCTATGACCTTGAATTTAAGGTCAAGGTTGAAGGTCAAGGTCATATTCTAAATTTTGGAATTTGCTTGTAATCTATATTCAAAAGTAACTGTTACATTTAATGATATGATATGTTTGCCAAATTACTGTTTACAATAAGGGGCAACTTCAACCCATTAAGGTCGAAGTGTTTTTGTCAACCCTTATATGAGTTTTCTCCCTTTTTGTATTTTTAATCGGTATTTCTCCACAACCATACAAGTGATTGACCTGGGGTCTTTTGATTTGAGGTCACTGACATATGACCTAGAAATTGAGGTCAAGGTCAAAGGTCAACTTGACGTTCTAGATTTTGACCTCTGCTTTAAATTCTTTCTTGCTTATTAACAAAACAATTGAGTCTTCTGGATATACGTATTAATCTTATTTTTTTATATCAGTTTGAGATACCAAATTACATCAACAAGGAGTTTTCTAACAGTTTCTGAATTAAGAATTGGTTTTTAATTGAACATTGTTATTCTATCTTTACGTAGTGGTTGCTATCTTTTTATCAATTTCTAAAGTCAGATTTCTTTTGTATTGACGTTATCACCAAGAACAGACGAGACAAATCTAATTTTGATATGCTGTATTCTGTTTTTTTTTATATATATATAATATATAAGTAGAATAAAATTGAGAATGGAAATGGGGAATGTGTCAAAGAGAAAACAACCCGACAATAAAACATACAATATCAGAAGGTCACCAACAGGTCTTCAATGCAGCGAAAAATTCCCGCATTTGCACATAGTGTAATTAAATGATTATTTGTTTGTTTGATTGTTTGTTTGTTCGTTTGGCCATCAATGTAGATATTTATATTCTAACTCCACATTATGTACATAATACTCATGTAAATAACGTTTTCAAATTGTGCTATCATTACTTTCGTTGTTGGGTTATTAGATTGATCGTGTGGTTTGGACTCTTTTTTCTACGTTGTCATTTAACAGTAAGTGGTATTTTTCTCTACATTTTGTACAAAATACACATTAATTAAGGTTACATTATATTACATTGCTATAATTTCTTGTGTAGTATTAAAATTGTGTACTTAACCGTTCATGTGGTAAGACTCTTTTTTCATAATGTTATATGATTTTTTTTAGCAACGATTTTCTATTCTACTTGTTGTTCATACTGCGTTTTGAGGTAACCGATTTTTTTATCATAACTTCAGTTGTTGGATTGGTTGTTACATGTAGCGTGTGAAAGTACTATTCTTATTTTCATTTTATGATATTAATTTTTTTTTATCTATGTTGCTTTCTGTGTTCTTCTCTACATTTTGTACATTAACCGCATGTAAATAAGCCTCACACATTTTGATATAATTATTGTGTTGTTATGTTATCTACGAAATTGAGCGTGTGTTAGAACTCTTTGCTCATGCAGTCATTTTACAATTATCGCTTTTGGTGTTGATTCCTGGTTTAATTTACATTTTGTACATATTGCTCTTGTACATGAAGTTTGCCAATGTTATTACGTGTGTTATTATTTACAAAATATATCGAGTAATGATGACTCTGTTTCCCTATTGTCAGTTTACTGTGGATTCATTATTTTTCGTGGGATACCAATTTTCGTGGATTTCGTTGGTACAGGCAAACCACGAAATTAGATGTTCAACGAATGACAAATTTTACATAGGCTTGTATGCAGACTTCAGTAAAACCACGAAATTAAATATCCACGAATATGTAAGTTTCCCTGAATCCACGAAAATTGGAACCCACGAAAATAAATGAATCCACAGTATAATATATTTATTCTTTGCTATTAATGATGATTCCTATTTTTTTACTCTACATTGTGTACATAATATTTACATTGATTAGTTCGATACTCAGTTTTAAATTAAAAGTTAAGCATGAAAAGAAAATTATATTCTTTTCACTGGCAATATATTTATGAAAATTATCTCCCCTAGATAAATGCATGGTTTTGTTAGTGTTAATGTTCAAAATGATAAGTTTATTTTACTAATTCTTTTTTAGAATTCATTTGTCTGTAATTATAATAACCCAAGTTTTTTCGGTAAACTGAATTAGATACTATTTGGTTAAGCTGGGGGTTTTTTGTTTGTAGATAGTGTTGTGCGCAGCACAGTACATTCTATTAAAAATGTGTTATCTACTTTGAAATAGAAAGTGTTAGGTGCCACACTGAACATTAGAATACAGAATATACATGAAATTTATGAAAATTTTCAAGCACAGGAAATTATGTAAATTCCATATAATTCAAAAGTTGGAATAATTGCCTCTTTAAAGAAAATTGTTTTGAAAAATTATGCTATTTTCAGACTTAAACCTACATATTGTTGAATTTATTAAATTATGGAGTCAAACTTCATAGAAAGCACTTATCATTATATATAATAGAAGTTGTAAAAGTTGTAAATATTGTAGAGTAAAATTATATAGTAATCATTTTAAGTAATTTATCTAATCCTACCTAGTAATGAGAAGTATTTTTTTTCAAGTAATCAGAAGTAATCTTTAAATAGTAAATCATTTACTGCATTTAAGTAAAAATAAATCACTAAGTAATTTTTGAAATAGTTTTACTAAATTCAAGTAATCAATTTTTACTTAAAACTATTTGGATTACTTAAATCAAGTAAAAAAATTAATTATGTAATTTCAAGTAATTCCTTCAGAATATTTAGTAAAACTAAGTAAAAGTAAGTAATTGTAAGTAATAGTTAGTAAATATGTAAGTAATAGAATTACTCAAAATGAGTAAAGAAAAATTACTAAGTATTTTTTTTTAGTGTGTATACAAAATACATTGATCTAAATTGTATGGAAAGTATTATGCAATGCTTAAAAATAATAATGCAGAATAAACATGGAATTTTAAGCACAAGAAATCATGCAAATTACATAATTAAAAATAATTCCAAATAGAAAAAATAGCCTGTTTTTAGATAATACTTTGAAATGCTTAAAACATTGGATCATAATTACTTAGTATTACTTAGAATTACTAGTCTTTACTTAACCTATTTTCATTTCAAAATATCCTCAAATTATTATTATCTATTTCTAATATAATTTTATAATGTCAAATAACATGATTTAGTTTTACTAAAATTAAAAATTAACTATTATAAATGTACAAAATTGTATAATATTTCCTGTATTTGTAATAAGCAGTTTTTGATTTGAGACTGAAAAAAAAATCGGCCAATCAGAATTAAGGTTTCATTTGACTTTGGTAAGTTATTTTTGAAAATTGGCTAGAGCTCATTCAGTTTTGAATGTGAACAAAAGTTTACAGATTTTATTGAAATACTTACACGAGTTACACACATGAAAGGAAAGGAGAACCTTACAAAAAGGACACAATGTGGGTTTTCATGTTCCTGGCTACTCTTTGTGTACTTATTCAATTAAATGAAAATATAACACAAAGAGTTGCTGGGGAGGTTGCCCATAATAACTTACAACAAACAAGAGAAATTATGGATTATAACAAAGGATATAGCATATTATTATTCTTTAAAAAGGTATGTTACTATTTCAAATTATATGCATTTATAATAAAACAGTGTTAAATTTGTATTTCAATCTTTAAATATATTATAAATTAGTGCCTAAAAATAGCAAGACATGACATACAAATATATGGGAGTGTGGATTAATCAGTACAGAGATTATTTACTCTTAGATTGTTCTTGAATAAATATTTCATTGATTAGATTTTGTTTTCTTGAACTCGTGTACTTTAAGCAGATTACTTTAAATTGTAATTACTTGAATTATTATTTTGAATAACTAAGATTTTTATTAAGAATTACTTACAATTATTACTAAGAATTACTTAAAATTATTACTAAGAATTACTTAAAATTATTACCAAGAATTACTTAAAATTATTACTATGAATTACTTAAAATTATAACTAAGGACTACTTGCAATTATTACTTAGGATTACTAACAGTTATAACTCAGGATTACTATAAATTATTACTAATGATTACTTGAAATTATTACTTAGAATTACTTGTTATATTACTAGTATATACTTGAAATAAATACTTGAAATTACTTAAAATATTACTTAGAATTACTTATGTTGATTATTTTGTTTACTGAATTGGATTACTTAGAATTACTTAAAAAGTAAATTACTTGTATTTACTTGAAATTACTTAACATCACCAATAATTACTAACAATGATCAATAATTTTGACAAATTCAATTACTTGAATCAAGTAATTGAATTACTTATTTTTGGTAATTCCAAGTATTTTTTTTTAGAGTGCATTAACAAGCCGACTTTCATTGTGTCTTTTTGTGTCGGGATGTATAAGCACCCGGCCACGTCCACTTTTGTTTTTTTTTGTCTATCTGATGAGTTAAGCCTTTTTCAACTGATTTTTATAGTTCGTTCTTATGTTGTACTTTTATACCACTGTCCCAGGTTAGGGGAGGGTTGGGATCCCGCTAACATGTTTAACCCCGCCACAATATTTATGTATGTGCCTGTTCCAAGTCAGAAGCCTGTAATTCAGTGGTTGTCGTTTGTTTATGTGTTACGTATTTGTTTTTCGTTCATTTCTTACATAAATAAGGCCGTTAGTTTTCTCGCTTGAATTGTTTTACATTGTCTAATCGGGGCCTTTTATATCTGACTATATGCGGTATGGGCTTAGCATATTGTTGAAGGCCGTACGGTGACCTATAATTGTTAATGTTTGTGTCATTTTAGTTTTTTTTGGATAGTTCTCTCATTGGCAATCATACCACATCTTCTTTTTTATATTTTCCCTGTGTCAGTTAATCAACGACACATTGAACCTAGTAATGATCGTTGTAGTGCATTCCGAGGTTTAATTCCTTCTTGGAAACCATACCACATTTAGTTTTTACATTTTATATGTCTTAACTCGAAAACTTCAATGTTATTTGTTCTCTGGTGGGGAATTGTCTTTTAGACAATCATAAATCCTTCATATTGATTTGGCAACGGTGACACGCATCTAGGTATGCATATCATATGATGAATATTGTCTTCAGAATTTTTATTTTTCTTTCAAATATTAAGTCACGTTGATTCCGACAGACAACAGTAGTATACCGCGGTTTGAAAGGCATAACTGGATTTAGTGAAAACAAATCCAGGTTACAAACTAAAACTGAGGTAAACACATCAACTGGCAGAGGAAAACAACCAAACAACAGAAACAATGAAGTGTTACAAAAAAACAAACGACAATGCAGCATACACACAAACGAACTATAAGACAAGAACCGCCCTTTTTCTGACTTGGTTCAGGACTTTTTAATAGAAAACAATGATGGGTTGAACCTGGTTTTGCGGCTTGTGAACCCTCCTGTTTTTCTGGCATTGTGAAAAATAACACGGAACTTATAACATTACATGGCAGGACTCCAGTACAAATGAATGCAAGAACATTACGGACAGAGAAATATACAAATAAACGTTACAATACATGCAATAGGACATTTCATTTTTCTTATTTTTATCAAAAGTACTAGTCCTACAATCTAAAACCCCAGACGCTAGCTTTGTCTTCAAGACGCTATAGCAAGCACAGATCAAAACAGTTAAGAAAGTCAAAAAAGTACAAAGTGGAAGATAACCGATGACCAAAGTTTCCAAAAAATTGTACATAACACCGCTCATGTTATCTTAACATCTTTATAAAACAGGTAAGGCAAAGGTCAAGATACAGCAATAACTGATCAACTGAAATAAGAATATTTTTTGTTCATGTTAATGATCTTTGATCTTTGAACACAATTAAACGTCTAGATTCTGATGTTTTGGTGTGAAAGGTTAATAACATCACACGTGTTGGTCGATTGCAAACGTCGGGTTATTATGCGATATCTTATGAACCATTTTTGACTAAATGTGTTCTCAATGACTCTAGCTTGACATGCAGAAAACTGAATAAGGTTAATAAAGATGATCTCTGCAGCAACTGTGTCAATATGTTTTTTCCAGATATAATTTACATTATGTTCAACATATAAATACACAAATGTGATATTAGTGTCAGTGAGCAAACAACCCATTCAAGTCACACAATGTCTAAAAATTTCACAATTACAGGTCAAAGTATGGCCTTTAACACGCAGCATTGACTCACACTGAATAGTAAGCTATAAAGGGACCTCAATTGAACAGTTTTAAACAATTTAAATATATAAAAACAACGGTCTAATCTTTATAATTAACCCTATATGAGATAGAGGTGTAACACCACAATATGAAGTATTGATTGAAATGGCTAAAATCGATCACAAAGACATTCAAACCTACTGTCCAACTGATAAACTGAAATTGGGCCCTTTTTTGTTTCAGCATAATATATATTTGGATCGTAGGTCCAATTTCCAAATTAGACATAACTCAGAAATGCTACTTACACAGAATCAAAAATAGTCTGTTTTTTTACAATATCATTTTAGTAATACATTAGATATTATTGATAGTTGGTCAACTGGGGTGTTATTTTAGCAATGCGTGATATGATATGAGATATGCATAATATGAAAGTATGCCAATTATGTTGTGCAAATTTTAAATTTGATGAACAACAGTGTAAGTAAACATTAAAAGTCATGCTTGGCAATTATAGTCTTTGACCAAAAAAAAAGACAAACACAGTGCCCGACCCAAAGAGAGAAAAAAAGTGTTTTTACTAAATATTAATAGATATTATTATTATACCTCAGTATGTTTTTTCTATATAAAAAAATATAGTTGTGCTATTCCATTCCACAGACTTTTTGCCAGTCAATAGTTTCAAAGACTATTGCCCTAGTTAATAGTTTCAGAATCATCTTTCCCGTACTTTTTCATGCTTATTTTTCTTTGGAGGTTAATGGTGTCATTGACTACTCTGCTTAGTTACGTCTCCTTTGAAACGTCAAACTCACTCTAATATTTTAAACGGTGGAATATGTTTGTGTTGATTGTAATTTCACTCACAGGAAGCAATTATGAAAGAGAAAGAAAATCTTCAAGGGAATTTTTTAACAGATTTAAAATATAGTACCTTATTCATAAAATTGAGAATGGAAATGGGGAATGTGTCAAAGAGAAAACCCGACCATAGAAAAACAACAGCAGAAGGTTGTTCATAATATGGGTTCATAATATGGGTTAGCTCTCCGTATATTAAAAGTGAATTTGCGTTTGGTGTACTTAAGCTAGAATTTATTATGAGCACGGCAAGTTTAACACACGTATTTCTAGTCGTCACTGAAATTATTGAAATATTTATAAATACAAAACGAATTCTAAAAAAAGTATAGTTCATCATGGGCATGTAAAGTTATGTTACAATTTTCTTTTCTTTCAGATGATATATATACACTTTTAGTATATTTTTTTTATTTAGTTATTTGGTATATGAAAACACTTAATGACTATTTTGTTCAGTATAATAAAACACTAAAAGACTGGTTGTGCGGGAATAGCAAGTTTGTTGTCCTTATGCATACCATCTATTGCTCGAGGCAATATTTAAAATTTTGACCTGTATTATCTTAGTATATTTTGTTTGCATTCGAAGGAACACTATTAAATACACTGTCCCCAGGTATTCGTGATAAACTTTCCTGCTAATAATGAAATCACGAATTAAAAGTAACATCCTTGTGTGGCATATTTCATAAGTAAATGGAACTTATAAGGATCAAATTGATGATCTGAAATATCATGAAATGTTGCAAGGCTAAGTGTCTGAGGAAAGCTTCATGTCTGGCATATTTGCTGTTTACCACATCCCTTTTTTTAAAGGTACGGACATACAAATTGTTCAGAAAAAAACTTTTTCAAAAGTCTAATGATTCAATATAATTTTACTATTTTGTCAAGGAATTTTAGTATTACGATCTCAACCATTCAACATGGCGACAAGCGAGGTGTAACTCTCGCTCATGTTGTGTCAACCGACACATATATATGATGAAATTCCGATGATAAGCAGATGGGTATTGCATTAACAAAATATCCAACTTTATTAACAAACAGCATATATGTGGCATTGATCTATGATTGAATATTGCTCTAGAAAATAATGTCTTTAGCAACCGTTTTAGTTAACCCAAAATAGATGATTCTGAAACGTTTAATTATGTCTACTGCAACATGTACAATGTTATTTGTGATATGCAATCAAGCATCTCCTCTCGAAATTGATTTGTTTTATTCGAGTTCCAGAACAAATGTGCACACTGTAATTTTTAAGATTATTACATGCATTGATTTTTAATATTTTTAATTTACAAAAACTGCTCCATGTATGATGCTGATTTCAATTATATCTGCATATAGGTATATTTATGAAATTGAAATTGTGAGTTGCGTTTTATTCTTGTTATTTTTTTGGGGGGTTGGGAGGAGATTGTTTTCCTTATTTTTGAAAATAAAAATCTAACCATTATTTCTAGATTTCATTTTTGTGTTAACTGCATGTTTAAGAATAACGTATGTTTTCTAAATCTTAGGATAACAAAAATTTAGAAAAGTGAATCTTAAAAAAAATATCATTTATATATTTTCTCTCTGAGAGCAGATGGACAATTTTTAAAGATACATATAGAACATTTAAAACTCGCCAATAGATTAAGATGCACAAACTTCACCGCGAAAGCTAGATTGATCTTTGGTGATCCGGAAAGGTAAGCATATCTTTCTCAACAAGAAGGTCGATGTATGACGTATTTATGTATGTACTTAATAAATTAAACAACGAATTTACGTTTGTGTTTATCTATTTATTGTAGAAAGTTTCAATGCATTTTCTTACGCATACGTGTATCCTCATTTACTTTGAACAATTCAGTAGGGTTCGTGTTTCCCTATATTTAGTTTCCGTTTTAATGTGTCCTTTTTGATGGTTGTTATTTTTTTTTGGTAAATTTTGTTGCAATGGTTTTATGCATACATGGGTCAGCTGTATGTGCTATTTAATTCTGCTAACTTGCAGGTATCATCTGGCATAACTCGTATTCTTTGGTAGTAACTCCTACTTGTTAAATTAGAGAGAAAAACTATTTTGTGGATGATCACTTGAAATGATAGAATCAATGGAATGTTCTGTGCAGTTTCCGACAACCTGTCTTTAGGTTAGCTCCCAATACATATGTTCTGATACGAAATGAGAAAAACTTTTCTCTTTTAGAAGTGGTTTGTTTGATGCCAATCAGGATTAGAACATGTTCATAAAAAATTAAACAAAATTACCGAACTCCAAGATCAACTTAAAAGAGGTAGAAAAAAAAGAAACTGACAAAGTCAAATACGAGACTTAATCCACCATGCTCTACATGTATCAAATCATTGGAATATGTACATAGGTATAGGAAATGTGGTATAAGTGCCAATCAGAAAACTCTCAGTCTAAGTCAAAATTGAAAAAAAAGTAAACCTATATAGGTTAAGAACAGTTGACAACACGAAGCATTGGCTCAGACCGAACAGCAACCTATAAATTATTATTGTTAAACCATTCAAACGGGAAAACCAACGTTTTAATCTATATAAAAAAACGAGAAACGAGAAACACTTATGAATCACATCAACAAACAACAACTCCAACCATGCCACTGTGCATGTTCATTGTTTGTTTTCTTACTTTTAAATGTCACGTGTTTCATTTTTTTTAAGAATTAGCTAACCAATACCTAGATCAAAATGTTTCATCCAAGCCGAATGTATAAATAAATGTGTTTTGTCCGGAATATGTTTAGAATTCTTGCCTCTTGATGTAAAATCGATCAACATGTTTCTGTTATCTTGTCGATTTGTTGATTTAACATAAATTAGACATCTGTCTATATCTTTCGGAACAGAGAGAAGAAAGATACCAAAGGGATGTACACCTTACACATATGCATTTGATGAAATTCTCATTCACTTTGATTTGTTTTTAAATCAATAACAAATGTATTGTTTAATTTATTTGTATCAAAGTATGATCATAACCACTATCCATATTTCGCAAGATTCCACAGTGTGTTGAAACAAAAGTTGAAAAGATGTTCATCGTTATTGCCGTTGTTTCATTTCCATTGATCAATCAGCAGAACGTAAACTGTTAAAGAGTAAACATTGTGCACCTGTCTGATTTATACTTCCCTGCTACTTCATATTTGCTAGATAAAATGAATTGTAATACCACTTGGATAAGAAATCAGAAATAACATCTGACAATGTTCAGCAAAACTCCATCCTGAATGCTAAAATTTGCAAAAGACTAGTTCAGCTATGCATGCATGCATGAACAAATGTATCTTCTTCTGACTTTACGGTAAATGTCTTAATTTGAGTTTAATTCGAAAATTAAAACAATTGAATAAAAGTGTAATGCACTTGCTGTTGCTGTTATGAACCTGGTAAAGATTTGTGGTTACATGTACTTAGAGACGAACTCGAAGAATGAAGTTGGTTGATAAAAGTTGCAATATGGTGACTTTTCTAATTGGCCCTGTAAAAAGTAAAATCACAAAAATACTGAACTCCGACGAAAATTTAAAACGGAAAGTCCCTAATCAAATGACAAAATCAAATAATAAAACACATCAAACGAATTGACAACAACTGTCATATTCCTGAATTGGTACAGGCATTTTGAAATGTAGGAAATGGTGGATGTAACCTGGCTTTATCGCGCTAAACGTCTCACTTATACGACAGTAGAATCAATTTATATTATATTGACATGTCCTTGGTATTAATAAAGGCCTTGGACAGTTGTAATGGCCCTCGACGTTATAACGGGACCATCAAAACCATCTTTTGGCTAGTATTTATACCTCGGGCATGTTACAGGACCAATATAAAAAGGTCCGTACATAAATGATATAGTAACATGAACATGATGAGTGTGTTTTATAAAAAATAATATAAACAAAGTACAACAAATGATTTTTTATTGACTCTTGACACTTTAATTAAATCAACAAACAATAAATAGCATAATAAAAAAACAAGATATAAACAAGAAATAATAAGAGCCTACAAAAATATGAGTGATAAAGGTAAAATATTACAAAAGTTACTTTAGATCAAAATCAGATGGGCGATGCTAATGAATGACATACAGAATAATGTTATAAAAAGTAACTTTAAACTATTAAAATACTTATCTGTAATAGTATGTTCAAAAATGCAGTCAGGTTGACACGATATAAGTTTAATTTACAACAATATACATAGTTGGAGAATTAAACATGAAGTCTGAAACTTTTCTGTCTCATACCATAAAGTAATGTGATGATGTGGAATGTTTAAGGTGAAATATCTCTTTAACAAAAGACAAACCTGAGACCACAAAACCACACCTATTAACCTAGTTTTAGGATAACAAAACAAATGACGCACTTTTTTAAAGATATAAATAACAAATTTGATTACGAAACGTGAAACAGGCTTTTGTTATTCAATGAAGCATATACGAAAAGTCATTGAATTACAGATACACGAATATTATACTTTGACTGGGTACAATAATTTTAAGTATTATACATATCCCTAATCTAGCACAGCAATATTTGCCACGTCATCTTTGGGGTTTATGTTCTCTCTTTAAAAATTATACAATAGCAAATACCAGGTGCGTTGAAATACATTTTATCCTGTCACGAATTTGGTTTTTGTAAAGACATTGTCTTCTTAAAAAGTTAATATAAACATAATTTCAATTTGTTCTTCAAATTAAAAGTTAATAATAGTGTATTATTTGCAACACAATAGTACATTTGGTATTTGTGTTATAGGTAACTGAACCATACTACTTTTTTTAATTTCAAAAACATTGTTGATTTTTTTTTTACAATTCTATATAGGCCTGTGATAGAAATGCTTATTTACGAAAATACAATATAGTATTCCTAATAAATGTAGTCTTCGATTCAAATGTTATTCCCGTTTGGTTTTTTTTTGTTGTTTTTTTTTATTGTCTTTAAGGTAACATTTTTATCTTGCCCTTTATACATTTCTAAGAATATGATTGGTTTAAAGCATTCTCGTGGATACCGTGTATATTCCAGATTTGGTTAAAAGACAGGCTTTTTTTCAAAATACGTATACTAGTGGTGTTATGTCCCTTTATAAAAACAACATAGTGTCGAGGAAAATCCTAAAGGTTTCAAAAGACGATAAAATTGATATTGAACGATTAAAATTATTTCATAAAACACAGTTAAAGCTAACATGTTATTATTGTTCGCCTTTTTTTCTATACATCAGTGGAAAGACGATCATAATACTTACGGTATCGAAACTTAATCACTTTTATAGGCTACCCATACCACATGTTTAGATAGTCAGTCAGATAAATTCGTTACATAGTGTGCTAGTGACCTAATACAATATATATTGAGTCAGCAAATCCCATATGAAATTTACTGACCCAATATATTTCGTATAAGGTCACTGCCTCACAATATAACTAATATAAAAAAATCAATCATACCTGTAATTATTTTTGTGTACACTTGCCATACATATAGTTACTTGCCATTCCTTGTTTATTCCCTGTGTGTTTTTTTTTCTTCTCAAAACTTCAGCATTTGTGACATTAGAACTTTAATTGTTGATAACTGTATTGATGTTGGTGAACTCTTGAAATACTAAAACACATGCACTCTGTTAATATAATCATGAAGACTCACATGTTTATGGCCGCTTTGACTTAGGTCATATATAGAGCTGATCTGAAGTATGCCATGTTCTTAATCATGTTTATGTGCTGTATGACATATCGTGAAAATGACAGTCATGTGGACTTTTTTTTTCATAAACTCAGTTCTTTTTAGATGATGTTTCACTAAACCCCTTTCTAAAGTTCTGACTAACATACCCACTACTGTGAAAGAAGGACCTCAGAAAAACTCTGAAACGGCATATCCAAGAAGTGGTGTTTATCTGATCTGGATTTTTCAACTCTTTTTACCTCTATTCTACATACTAAATTTAAAGATCGATTGAAAGAACTGGTCAGCTGATGTTTCTTTAACAAAAATGGCACTAGCCATTTACTATATCTAGTTTTGGGCAGGAATTCAGCCTTTTTTATGAAAAATCATACAGAGTCAAGCAAACAATACACCGAGGAGGATATCACTCTCATGCTGGACATGTTGGAATTGACAATATATTTGTTGAATTTAAAGGTTTGGTCTTCTTACAGACTATTGGAATCCCAATGGGTACCGATTGCTCCCCTCTACTTGCAGATTTGTTTTTGTATTCCTATGAAGCAGAGTGTACCCAAGGGCTTGTACAGAAAGGAACAAAGAAATTTGCCCAGTCTTTTAATTTCACCTTTCGGTGTATTGATGATGTACTGTCTCTTGAAAATAGAAGATTAAGTTATCACTTACATTTAATATATCCAAGTGAACTTGAAATTAAAAATACTACCGACAAATAAATCCGCTTCATATTTAGACCTTTTTTCTTGAAATGACTACTCATGGTAGGTTAAATACTTAAAATTTATGACAAACGCAATGATTTTTATCTTCCTATAGTCAACTTTCCATTTCTGTGTAGTAACATCCCAGCGGAACCAGCATATGGAGTAAATGTGTCTCAATTGATACGTTACTCTAGAACTTGCTCAATGAACGTTGATTTTGTTGAACGAGGAATACTGCTTTCTTAATAGTTGCAAAGACAGGGCCATGAATCAATCAAATTATGGTCATCACTCAAGACGTTTTACGGTCGCCATCATGAGCTTATTGGCCATTATGACAAAAGTGTGTTAGAAATCATATCTTTTATTCTTCCTCAGTCATAATAACCTTCCATCATTGACGAACTGAACAAAGAAATAACACGTCGGGTGCAGTTTATGGTGTTGGAAATGCTTCCCTTCCGGTGCACCTGATTTCAATCCCGGGTTTTAGTGGCGTTCGTTTTGTTTCTTATTTATTATTTGCAACTGTTGATGTAAATATCTTAGTTTTATAAACCTTTGTTTACTCCTTGGTGTTGATTGTTATTGTGAATAGTAAATGAGTCTACTATTGTGAGTTACAAATCGAGTTAACGTTCAGTTCATTACAGGCCTTTGACTTTAAGACTAAAAATTAAAGTTTTTTTTGTTTTTTTTGGAGAGCGGGACCATTAGTGTCGTTTTAAAACATCTATTTATAACTGATTATATCTGCTTGAACAATATGATGCAAATAGCTGTGAAAGGTACCAAGCTTATAATTTGAATCGCTAGACGCGCGTTTAGTTAGAAATCCAAACAAGTATATATTAATATGTGGGAAAAGTAGTATTATGATGTTTTATTCTCAAATACCCTTACATTTTATCAAGCTAATAAAACATGTAAAATGCTTGTGTTGAATAAACAATACTTAATATAACAAAGTAACAATGAATCTCATTTAAGAAGAAGGCTTCAAATTAAAGCTGCTTATGAATGTCACAAAGTATACAAAGTAATATTAGAATACTTTTCTGTACTTTTCTGTAATTGTAAGTTTGATTATATAGTTGTGTTGACACGATAAAAGTATAATTTTACAACAATATTCATAGTTGGAGACTTAAACATGAAGTCGCACACTTTTCTGTCACATACCACAACGTAAATTGTAAGGATGTGTAATGTTTGGGGTGAAATGTATTCTAAATCAAAGATAAACCTGACACGACCAAAACACACCTGTTTACCTAGTTTTATGATCATTTTATTTTGACAAAAAAGACAAAAAGATACTGTATAACAGAAACAGAAACATGATACTCAACAGGGTGCAAGCATTTTTAATGTGAAACATATCCCTAGTTGAAAATTGAAATAATTGCCGCGTCATTTTTAGAGTTTAAGATCTCTCTTTAAAAATTATATGATAGCAATACTACATAGCTATGTGCGTTAAAATATATTTTATCATTTCACGAACTTCATTTTGTAAAGTTTCATTTTTTCTTTTAAATGAAAAGTTAACTAAAGTGCACGGTTATTTACAACATAATAATAGAGAAAACTATGAAGTCTGACGCTTCTCTGTGGCTTACCACAAAGGAAGTGTAAGGGTTTATTGTCTGAGGTAAAATGTCTCATCGATTTTCGGATACAATGGAAAAGAACTATATACATCCTTATACCCAATTAAAATATCATTCTCGAGTTTTTCTGAAGAAACATAAATTGTCGAAATACGTCTGGAGCAATTAAGTTTATTAGTCTATATCCACTGAGTCGATACCGGTACTTTTTTTCCCCAGATGATAGCATCAGCCTTATCAGCAAGCACTTCTATATTGAAAACTGATATTGTTTGATTTAAGACAACTTTTGGAGCTTTTGGTCCTCGGCGATCTTCAACTTTGTAGATGTTATAGCTTTCAAACTTTTTACATATGAGCATAGTTTTGTGTGGACGTAGCGCGCGTTTGGCGTATACAATTATTCTGTAACCTGTTACTTTTTGACGGCTATTATTCGTTTGTTTCTTTGTCCTATATTTTCTCCAATTTATCTGTTTGTTTATTGTAACCCTGTCGTGTAATGTCATTTTAATGTTTTAATTAACACTGCCTTTAAAACGGGAGGTTTGGCATGGCACAAAACCAGGTTCAACCCACTATTTTTTTCATAAAATGCCCTGTACCAAGTCAGGAAAATGGCCATTGTTACATTATAGTTCGTTTATATGTGTGTTACATTTCGCTGTTGTGTCGTAGTTCTCTTATATTTGATACGTGTCCATCAGTTTTAGTTAGTAACCCGGATTTGTTTTTCTCTATCGATTTATGAATTTTGAACAGCGGTATACTACTGTTGCCTTTATTTAAGGTTGCTACTTATTTCTTATTTTCTGAAGAATTATTTTCATTTTTTGTTATATGTTGTGTTACATAAAAATAACGCATTTGTCACATTCTGATTGTAACATTTTACCACCACTTATAATTTTTTTGAACCAAAGTTACGAAAAGTTTCATGAACTAAGATTATCAAAAAACAAATTCGACCAAATTAGTTAAATACAACTGATATGTGTAAATAGTGTTGTTCTAATGTCAAACACACAGATGAATCAATAGTGACCGAACAAAAGATTGTTGAATTGTACATCTGATCGATGTAATTTTTAATATAAACAGATTTTCCACAGATTTGAATGGAGAAAAAAATAACCGCACATATAACGTCGTACCTGTGTTAGTATACTATATTTAAACATGATTCTCCTATTTCTATATTACTGAATAAATCAATGTCAATTTCTTTAGAAAAGGTTATTGCAAGCTTTATACACATGGTTGACATATATGTCGGACGTAAGTATTTAAATGTAATGGTACTCAAAAACTGATTAAAGAGTTTTTATACGCAGCTTGACGTTGATTTGTTTAGTTGGTAAAACATCATTTTGTAGCATGAAAATGGGAAACGAAGTTGGACAGAACACAAAAACTTATACGCGTTGTTATAAGAATAATAGGCGAAATGAACTTACTTAGAGATGTTTTCAGCTTTACTAAGTGTTAACTTTTCATTTTTAAACCAAGAGTTCCCAAAGACGAAGTTTAAATCATCACTTCGTAAGGTTTATGGACGCCACGAGTTGAATGACCGTAACTTTAAACCCGTTCCTTTCCATGAATGTGACCTACCGATGTAGACTTTTTAAAGGCTGTGCAATAACATGAGCAATACAACGGATGCCACATGTGGAGCAGGATATTCTTACCCTTCCGGAGCACATGAGATCGCCCCTTGTTTTTTTTATGGGTTTCGTGTTTCTGTTGTACTATTTGTGACATTTGAACCTATTGTGTGTGTTTGTTTTGTTCACACATCGTTGTCAATATAATTGGATTTTATGCAACTAAAACCAGATTTTGTCCACCATGTTCGGCTTAAGAAAATACCTGTTCCAAGTCAGGAATATGACATTTGTTGTACATTCGTTTGATGCGTTTGTGCTTTAGATTTTTCCATTTGATTAGGGTCTTTCCGTTTTAAATTTATATCAGAGTTCAGTAATTTTAGGGTTTTACTTTTTACTGGCAAATATTTTAAATTTCGTATTATTTGTGATTTAGAAAAGATCTTTACTTCGTTATCTTAATAGACTTAAAGTGTAGTAACACTATACTATAGTCAACGTTTGTCACACATTATTGAAGACTGAAGAATTCAAATTTTACTTAAAAAACACAATGAAAGTATACTTACGTTTAATCATCCTGCATTCACATGTCATAATATTAAATCTAATATTCTGAATATTTAAATATTAATTCTTTTAGACATAACATTATTCAGTTCTTTACATACTGTCCTTAATCGTTCAAAATATAATACAATTTGAGTGATATATATAGCAAAAACAGATGGACGTTTTTGGTGATTTGCAAATCTTTACGCGTAAATTGAGTAACGTCAACTAAATCAGTCGAAACAATGACTTGATTAGTTTTTTTGTTTTTTTTACCGTGTAGCAAACTTTTCCATTGCTCTGTTTTCTCGAACACCTCTCTCTAGTTTCCGTGTTGCAGATTTTAGTCACGGTACTTGTCGATCCCAAATTCATGTATTTGGTTTTGATGTTATTTTTGTTATTCTCGTGGGATTTTGTCTGATGATTGGTCCGTTTCTGTGTGTGTTAGTTACATTGTAGTGTTGTGTCGTTGTTCTCCTCTTATATTTATGCGTTTCCGTCAGTTTTTGTTTGTAACCCCGATTTTGTTTTTTGTCCATGGATTTATGAGTTTGAACAGCGGTATACTACTGTTGCCTTTATTTAAGACTTTATATGCAAGTTTTATGATTTATAAAAACTACTTTTGACGATTTTTTCCAGTATGATTTATATACAAATGAATTTTTATCATGGTATTTTACCAAACGATAGCTTCTTCTTGAAAAAGTTAATGGTTTTAAAACTATGTCAAACATAGCCGACAACCAGCAAGTGGCGTTCTACACGGTGCTTTTGTGATAGATGGTGACTGTAGACATTTCAGTATCAAAGTATATTCTGTATTTTTTAATGGTTTTAATTTTGACGATTTCTTTTAACAAGCAATGATTTTTCAGTGTTTTCGCGTACGAGCTTGTTCCGATCCAAGCAATAGTCAGAACTGTATTGAATTTGCACTAAATTGCAGAATATTGCTTTTTGTATGAGGAAATCAAAATCGAAAAATACACCCTATTTCCCAGCGTTTTCTATTTCAATTGTACTATATATTTACAGGCCTTAGAAACACCTGTATTGAAAATATATTTTAAATGCATAAACCACAACAACTTCATGAGAAGATCACATAATTGGAGCATAAATCTTCACGAATAATCTGATTATGGCGTTATGTCATCAACTGTATCGTGACAGATTCCTCTAGCTAAGCAATTACTCAACAAAGTATCTACTGTTAACACATTGCGCTTGACATAATTGATGTTCTATACATTGTCTATGAAATATCACAAATTTGGATGACCGTTGATAGTTTTCAGTGTAGGCACGCGATAGAGAAAATGGTAGAATCGTTCATTGGAAATCGTATGGTATGTGCAAAGAGTATTTTTTAATATTATCGTAAGATTTACCTAGGAAGAATAAAATATATTACGCATTACAAATTTGTGGAGTTTTGAGATTGGATAACAACACGGAGATGTCAGTTTATATTCAGGAAATTGCCGGGGTATATGCGACGTGGTGAACCCCAATAGAATCATCAAAAACGTTACCATAACGAACATTACTATGTGACGTAGTCTTAAGCGAAACAGAACACTTAAAGAACATCAGAGGCTCTAAGAGTAACAATCATAACGTGTAACGGGCAATAAGAGGTTTTAATATAAAACCACCCGATTTAAACATCAGATAATTAATTAATGTCTTACAGTTTCATTACAAATTATTGCATACACGATATAATCATTTTACTAGCTAATTACAAGATCATTCAGGAATGCGGAAAATGTCTTTACTGCATGGGCAATTTTAAACAAATATCTGGTACTGAAAAACACATTTAGGCGTAACTCGTAATATATATGTAATTCAGGCTGCAGACATGGGATATAATATGACATTACCAGCTTACAGTTTATATCACCTTCACCTTTGGCCAAGGGAATATAAACTCTAAGCCTGAAATGTCACAGTATATACCTTTTCTGAAACTTGAATACTATATAATATTTTGTATTTGTAGAGTAAACGTCAACTATACATATGACAATGATATTAAGATATTGACATTTTTTTTGTACTGTAGCAATTTAAAAGAAAACTTCCTCATAAATATAAATATGATACTGAGTCTTTGTTCCATTTCATCGTGTCCATTGAAATATCATTCCTTTTTACCGAACGCCACTGTTCACTCAAATAAAACATCTTTCAGCAGAAATTAAACTTGATCAAATTCATTCACTAAAACGCCATTGCATAGCAAGACGTATTTGTGTATCAATGGGTAAGTTTTTTTTTTTACATATCTTGTGTTTTTAAAAACAAAATTTACCCATGATTACACGGATTTATGCATACAATAATTATAATAATAACCTTAAAGCTTGTTATACTAGCTCCATCGGCAAGCATATCGATAGAGCATATAAAGCTCAAACTCGACTAAATGAATTCCATATTGTTTTTTGTCGACAATTGTGTCTTAGCCATATTTTTGTGGTTCGAGACTATAAAATATGATGATATAATACATGTAATAGTAAAAACTATTTCTATACGCAGAAAATGAATTGTGAAAGTTGTTGGACTATATATAAATTATAATAATGACTAAAAAATAATTATATGAATGATCAAGTGTCCAAATAGTATTACTCTACTACTGAAGATGGACAATGCGTATGGATAAAGTAAAATAGTATGCAAAGTAACTTTAACTATCTAAATACTTTTCTGTAATAGTAGGTTAAATAATGTAGTCATGTTGACACGATACAGGTATAAGTTTACAACAATAATCAGTTGGAGACTTAAAACTGAAGTCGGACACTTTTCTAACACGTACCACAAAGTAAATTGTAAGGACTTGATTTTTTTAGGTCAGAGATAAACCTGAGACGACAAAGACACACCTGTTTACCTAGTTTTAGGATAATTTTATTTTGACGAATTTATTTAGAGCTATAAATAACAAATATCATGACTATATGTAAAACAGGCTTTTGTTGCTAAATGAAGCATAGACGAAAAGATATAGTATAACATCTACACAAACATTAAACTCAATTTTAAGTATTATACATATACCTTAAATATTATTGCAATAATTGTCACGTCATCTTTGGGTTTATAATATCTCTTTTAATAAGCAATACCACGTGTGGTGAAATGCATGAACGATGTTTTGTATCCCATTTCGATCAAAAAGAACGTAATCATTACGAACATTACTATGTGACAAAGTGTTAAGCTTGAAAAACACTTCAGTTCCAAGAGTAAACATCATGACGTGTATACGTCAATAATTCGGTTTGATTTAAAATCACCGGATTTACACATTAGATAATTTTAATGTCTTAATAGAGTTTCATTACAAATTATTGCACACACGATATAATGATTTTACTAACTAATTACAAGATATTTCAGGTATGTGGAAAATGTATTTACTGCAGGGTGTATTTAAACAAATATATGTTACTGAAAAAAATATTTAGGCAAGGGTATATTACTGAACATAGCAATGTCAATATATGTAGAAAAGATTATTGCAAGCTTTATGAACATTATTTACCTATAAATATAGGACGTTAGTATTAAATATTATGTTACGCAACAACTGAGTATAGAGTTTGTATATGCAGCTTGACGTAGATTTATTTAGTTGGTAAAACATCATTTTGTAACGTGAAAATGAGAAAAAAAGTTGGACAGAACACGTAAAATTATACCCATTGTTATAAGAATAATAAGAGAAATGAACCTACTTAGAGATGTTTTCAGCTTTACTAAGTGTTAACTTTTCATTTTTAAACCCAGAGTTCAAAATGGCGAATTTTAAATCATCACTTCGTAAGGTTTACGGACGCCATCACGAGTTCAATGACCGTTATCCACTTGACACATGATATCGGATATGCTCATTATGTCGTAAGTTTAATCCCGTTCCTTTCCATGACTGTGATCTACCGAAGTAAACTTTTTAAAGGCTGTGCAATAACATGAGCAATACAACGGATAACACAAGTGGAGCAGGATATTCTTACCCTTCCGGAGCACATGAGATCGCCCCCTGGTTTTGGTTGGGTTCGGGTTTCTGTTGATCTCCTATTTGTGACATTTTAACTTATTGTGTCTGTTTGTTTTGTTCACACATCGTTGTCAATGTAATGGGATTTGATTCGACTGTCATACATGTGAGAAGTTTAGCTAGCTATAAAACCAGATTTTGTCCACCATGTTCTGCATAGGAAAATACATGTACCAAGAAAGGAATATGACAGTTGTTGTACATTCGTTTGATGCGTTTGTGCTTAGATTTTTCCATTTGATTTGGGATTTTCTGTTTTGAATTTTCATCGGAGTTCAGTAATTTTATGATACTTTTGGCTGGAAAATATTTTAAATGCCGTATTATTTGTGATTTAGAAGAGATCTTAACTTCGTTATCTCAATAAACAAAACGTGTATTAACACTATACTATAGTCAACGTATGTAACATTATTGAAGACTGAAGAATTCAAATTTTACTTAATAAAAGAAACATGAAAGTATATTTACGTTTAATCATCCTGCATTCAGATATCATACTATTAAAACTTGTATTCGAAATATTTAAATTTTAATTCTTTAGACATAACCTTATTCAGCCTTTACATACTGTACTTAATCGTTCAAAATATAATGTTACCTTCCAATGATATAGATATAACTTGCGTGATATATAAAGCAAAAGCAGCAGGACTTTTGGAGCAATGATGATTTGCAAATCATGACGCGTACATTGAGTTACGTCAACTAAATCAGTCGAAACAATTACATGACTATTCTTGTTCTATCTATTGAGTTAGCCTTTTGTGTTATACGGTGGCCGTTACAATTTCAGTATATAAATATGTTCTGTTTCATTTTTTTAAAATTTTTAACGATTTCTATTTAGGAGCGATGATTTTTCAGTGATTAAGCGTACATTTGATTTTCCAATTATTTAACTATAATTTAAAAAGTCTACACAACTGTATTTTCTTTTTTTTTATATTCCTGAATTAACTTCGGGTGGTATATGATGACAGAAGAAAGTTCATTGAACTTAGTATTTTTTTCTACAGTAATGTCGTAATTATCAAAGAATGCTTTCTTTTGGTAAAGTTTATGATATCGAGCTTGTTGGCAATCATTGTTATTCTCCATTAAACTAAATACCCTGATGTGCCTTGCGATCAACTTAACATTTATTGTTTCTATTCTTGACAATGACATGCACTTATGAGCTTATTGGTTAGTGTAGTTTCCCGAATAAAATGCTAGCAATAGCCGGTATCTTCGTATTATTGCACTCTAGACTATTGCTTTTTGAGTAAGGCAATCGAAATCGGATTTTTTTCTTGTGTCTTCTATATATATAGACATCGGTTGATTATTCATTTTAAATACATAAACCAGGACACAATTTTTTTTTTAAAGATGATCCCAAAATTAAAGCATCTTTCTTCAAATATATCTAGTTGTTGCTCTATGTCATCAAGTTTATCTTGAAAGATTCTTTTCGCTGATCAATTACTCAACAAATATTCCTTATTATTTCCGGCTTACAGTTTATATCAAAGAGGGACGAAAGATACCTGAGGCACAGTCAAACTCATAGATCGAAAACCCTTCCAGAGCACCTTTTAATTTTTTGCCATGGCGTTGTCACTTCATTTTCTATCTATGTGTTTGACTCTCCCTCTGGTATCTTTTGTCCCTTTTTTATTAAGATATTTATATTTTTTGTACTGTAGCATGTTCACTGAAACTTCCTCGTGAACATAATTATGATAATACGTTTTTGTTCCATTTCATCGCGTCCATTGAAACATCATCCCTTTAAACCGAATATCACCGTTCACTCAACTAAAACATCTTTTAAAAGAAATAGAACTCGATGAAATCCATTCATTCTTTCAAAAGCCTTTGCATACCAAGGATCATTAATGTATCAATAGGTAAGTTTCTTTTACATATCTTGTGTTTTAAAATTAAAATATACCAATGATTACATGGAATCATGCATACAATATTTAGAATACTGACCTTTTTGTTTCTGGTACTGTTTTCCTTAGCAAGAATATTGATGTAACTGACATTTGTAGGCTCATAATCGATCTATATTATATTAAATATATGTATGCCATACATTTTTTTATTGGCAATTTTGTCTTAACCATATATTTTGTTGATGTTGTTGATACAATTTTATGACAGGTAAATCTATTTCTACGCGAAGAAAACGAATTGATGAAGTCATGTGCGCGTAAGAATTCGGACGAATACAATCATTCTCACTACCCCTCTATCTACTCCTTGAAGTTAAGGCCAAACAGCGTAAGCAACACTGTTTTGTTATTTCCCCCTGTAAATAAAAAGATTGATTGAATTTGCTTAAGCTAAAAAAGAAATGCAATCTTATTAGAAACCTTGCACTTAGTTAAACTATTTTTAATTCAAAGCAAGTTGTTTTTTAACAAGACGATTTAACTTATTGTCCCGCATCATTTAACGCACATCCAGGTTTTTGTTCTACTGCACCTTCAAGGCGTACTTTTAAACATAATTGTAATGACACCGTCTATATATCTATTACCTTTAAACTTTAACTCGTGGTTTTTCTTCAACTTTAACTTCCTTTAATGAATGGCCGTCTGGGTAATGGGTAAGTCAAAACAATATTTGCTTACAACGATTTACCAATATAGAAATAGTTTAAATGTTTTGCAGTGGTATGGCACGAAATATTTTAGTAAAACTACATTTTTTATTTAGTGGATCTTCCAGATTTATAGGTTAAAACCGGGTTCATTTCAAAACTTTAATATTATTTGAGTACTTTATTTTTCGTAACATTTTTAGAGCGTTAACAATTTTGCAATATTCTTTTATGTTCAAATCATTTTGAAAACGTATTTTTTGTCAAATTAAAACGTCAGTGATATACTTACAAGTTTCACAAAGTAAGGGTTCAATACTATTTTTTTTACAAAATTTGTCGAAGAGTCATTTTTTTGTCATATTGTATCTCAAGTATTAATACATACTGAACTGTATAGTATCTGTATTTCAGTGGTTGTCCATAGTTTATGTTTATATTTTTTCCGTAATTTTTTTTGTTATGATTTAGACCATAAGTTGCTTATTAGAACTGTTTCATATTTTTTATGAGGCGGCAAGTTATCTTTAGCCTAATTGTTAAATGTCATACATGTACGGTTGGCTATAATTGCTTACATTTGTACATTCACTTCATTTGAACCTGAATTGATAGTTGTCTTGTTGGCAATAACAATACATCTCCTTATAACTATACCAATTAATTTTTTAGAGCATCCAATTGTACGAACACACTTCATTGACTGTTTTCTTTTGTGTTTTTTTGTGTTTTTTGTTCAAATAAAAAAAAAGCAAAATGTGCTGTTATGTGCGTGCTGATTAATTCATCACCAAAACGAAAAACTAAGAAAAGAATGATTCCATTCCTTAAATGCGCTAAAAGTAGTGTACTGTCTATAGATATAAGAATAGGTGGAATGAGTGCCAATGTGACAACGCTCCATCAAAGTCACAATTTATACAAGTAAACCATTATAGGTCAAAGAACCGTATTCAACAGAGAGTATTGGCTCACACCGAACACCAAGCTATAAAGGGCCCCAAAAATTGATATGATATAATATTGTGTATTTAACATATTTATGACAGTATCTTTCGTAAATACACAATGCAATTTCTTCCGTAAAAGCATCAGCATAATTATGGATATTACATTTATTTTATAATGTTTTATAAGTGTAAATTCACATTGCGATAAGATGTGTAACGGTACTTGTCTATCCCAAATTCATGTATTTGGTTTTGATGTTATATTTGTTATTCTCGTGGAATTTTGTCTGATGCTTGGTCCGTTTCTGTGTGTGTTAAATTTCAGTGTTGTGTCGTTGTTCTCCTCTTATATCTAATGCGTTTCCCTCGGTTTTAGTTCGTTACTCCGATTTTGTTTTTTGTCCATGGATTTATGAGTTTTGAACAGCGGTATACTACTGTTGCCTTTATTTATAACACAAGCTTATCTTACCGCACCATGAAAGACACACATACAATAAGTTTTTGTTTTATTGTCCCTCTTGTATAGAAATACTAATTCAACAAACTATTTTTTAAAAGGAAAATGTTGATAAACTTTTTTGTGTTTTATACTGACTTCATCATTTTCATCAGCAAAAATATCAAACGAGCCCTCTAGGGAATGGCAGTATTTGAGATTTTTTATTTCACTTCTATAACCACGTGGCAAAGTGATATTCGAGTTGATAAATATTTATTTCTTTTTTACATAAACTGATGGTTATTGTGCAACAAGTAATTTAAACAAATGTACACTTTTACCTGTGACGTCACTTTTGTAGCGTTATCCAATCGTGTGACAATGCATTTTTTTTAAGTGCTGTTCTATGTACGTTTTTTTCTGTTGTAAGAAACCCCTTCGGTGATGACACGACCATCAATTATATGCATAGATTATCGTTGCCGTATTTCAAACATTTTTTGGGAAATTTTGAGTCTTCAACATTCTCAATGCTCTTCAACTTTGTGCCTGTTTGGCTTTATAACTACTTTGAACTGAGCGTAAATGGTGAGTATAGTGTAGATGAAAAATGCGTCTGACGTTTTGAATAATAAACATGGTGTCGTGTGAAAATGCATGGTTTTTAAGTGCGGTCCTATGTTCGTTTCCTTTTCTGTTGTAGGTCACCCCTTTTATATATTTTTTTATAAATTTACTGTTTCCAAATTATTCTAAATACTAAGGATTTTTTCCCAGGCTTATATAACGTTAGCCGTATTTGACACATCTCTTTGGAATTTTGGGACATCAATACTTTTCAAATTTGTTCTTGCTTGGCTTTCTTTACTCCTGTTGCCTTTATTTATAGCAATCGTGAATATAAAGGTATTGATGAATTTAACATTACAGTAACGGGAATGTTTCTATTGAATTATATACAGGTGAACCCCTAAAATGTCAAGTACTAAAATAAGGGTTGTTAATTCAATATATTCATTACAGATTGTTTTCTATGAGTGCTGCAATGCATTTTTGGCTGACAGACATATATTTTTTTTTTTTTTTTTAAAGCATTAATAATGTGTTCGTCGAGAAGAAACAATACAGGAATGATTACAATTTGCAAGATATGTATCACATGTAAATATACAGCTTCACAGTGCATATAATATTTCTTTTATATCTTAAAACACAACAAATTTCATACTACTTCTTTACCATTTAAATATGAAACACCATTCTGTTCCATTGTCCTTTTTAAATACATTTTGTAGATGAAATTGTGATGACACATTTTTTTAACGAAACCGGACATATTCATTTCTTTTAACTTGACTACTTGAGTTTATTTCAACATTATTTTGTGATATAGAAAATTGTGACAATGGTGGGTGTGTAATTCTTCAAACCGCATATTAAGTTATTACTTGAGATTCATTGGTATGTTATTAACACTGATTTTAAAAAGTACATATTTTTGTAAAATAACATTTGAGCCACGGCTATAATTGAGAAATAAGACAAAAAGGTTAAACGATTAAATACACTTAAACTATTTTTTTCCTACAGTGTGTTACTTATAACAACAGATCAAATGATCTGAAAAGAAATACAATTTTCCTCGGAGTTTGTTTATGATTATACTTGATACCCTAAAATTGAAAAAAATATACCAGTTACTATCTAAATAATTTTATCGGCCTATCCATGAAGAAATACTATTTTAACGTTCATTGTATGCATTAACAGCTATATGTCATCATACGGTCTTCAACAATGGGCAAAGCCCATATCGCATAGTCAGCTATTATAGGCCCCGACATCACAACTGTAAAACAATCATACGAAAAATTTAACGGCCGAATTAATGTACAAAAAACATAACGAAAAAACAAATGAAAACCACTGAATAACAGGATTCTGACAGGGGTGTAACATTAGAACGGACTTTGCAAATCCTAACTCATCAGATGGATTCAAATTTAAAAAAATCTAACTAAAAAATATTTTGGGCATAAGTGAAACTGGTGTCAAATGATATGAAGTAAATTTTTTGACCCATAAAAAAAATAAGTAAAAATGGAATCAGTTTATGTGTTTAAAATTATGAAATAGATATAGATGTGTTGAGACAGAATACACAACCAAAATTAGCATAAAGAAAATTGTACACGATTTTATATCTTGATACAGTTCAAGTTCGTATATTGTTGAGATTATTATTATAGAAAATTTCGTATACCTTTTATGTGCAAACATATCAAATGTTTAACAAAATGTTTCTTTTTTTTCAAAAGTCCCAGATTTGTTCCTGTTTTTCCATTTCCAAGAATTTTGAGACGGCCAATATTTGGCTGTGTGGCAGCATTCATTTTGTTATAATATAATACATTTTTATTCTTATTAGTTTAATTTCAACATAAAATACAAATATTACTAAAATCCTAATTAAATATGGGAAATCAATATTCCATTACTTTTGATATTTTCATCATGTTCAGAGTGTCAAACGTATTCGTGTTCCGTTTCAATAAAACTTTTAAACCTAGGCCTGTTAAATTATTTTTCACAATATAACGTTAAAAGCTACCTTATGATTGTACACAAAGGTAAAAGCATCGTACATTTAAAAAAACATTTAAACACGAATATAATTACGAAACAGGCCTTCGTTCCATTTCGTTGCTCCTATAAAAGTATCGTCCCTTTAACCTTCATGTAACTGTACACTCGTACAATGTTGAATACAACCTGTTTTGAAATAAATACAAGTTGAACAAGTGAAGTCATATAAACGCCATTTTGTATCACTTCATTCAAACGCAATTTTATATCATTGCTTACAAACGCCATTTTGTATCTCAACTGTGAGGAAGGGTGAGTGTTTTTCTTTTTTTAACATGACTTTTGTATAAATCAATTTCCTCTGTTTCATTATTTCTTCCATATGAAAATATAAAGTAGACATCTAATATTTGAAATGTACACACACATTTCACATTTTCTTAAAGTTTGTATTAGTACATGTATGCCCATAACATACAAACGATATTGTTCGGATATATTTATTTATATAAACACAAATTATTATTTGTTCTGTGCATTTTTTTTTTTACTTGCGTCATAGCTCCATTGCCCCTTACTAATGTCAAGCCTTCAAATATAATTCAACTGAATATTTCAATATCAATTTCTGTTAATAAAAGCGACATTGTGTTTAATGAAGAATTATTGAAATTATTGGCAAGTAAAACACAAATTGGTGTTCCTTTAGATATAATATCAATACCAAACAAATATGCAATAAAATTGAGAATGAAAATGGGGAAAATGTCAAAGTGCAAATAACAGCCGAAAGCCACCAATGGGTTATCAAATGTTAAAGGCGGATAAATTATAAGAAATTAAAAAAAAAGACGGCCATTGATAAGCATAACATTGCAGTCCAAACTAATTATTTGTTTTCCTCACGTAAGAAACTCATAATAACATAACGCGATTTCAGACAACTGACAGGCCTAGCTAGCTATTAAACCAAGTTTTAATCCACATGTTTTTACATAAGGTATTGCGTATAGCAAATCAAGAATATGACATTTGTTTTCTATTCGTTTGATGTGTTTTAGCTTTTGATATTATCATTTGATAAGGGACTGTTCAATTTATATTTTTTTGGAGTTCATTATTTTGTTATTATATTTTTATCATTTGTACCTCACCCTAGTGTCATATTTTGAGATTGTTTTGTGCCGTTCCAGAGTATCTTAGATCAACTCTGGTTTAATTCAGTCTTTTGTTTGTGATTTAGCTATAAATGTAGCACACTTTTTCGATCTGTTCTTTATCTTTTCCATTTTTCATGTTTCTTTTCTATATCAAATTGTCAGTTTCACATCTACTTTTAAATGAGCCCTCGGTTTTTTTGTAAGATTCGTGTCTTTATTTTTCATGTGGTGTTTTGTGAATAGTTGTTTCTCTGTTGATTCTTTTTTTTTTCATGGCGTTGTCAGTTTATATTCAACTATTAGTTTTAATGTCCAATTGGTATCGTTTGCCTTTTTCTGTTTAAGTGTCTTATGTATAAATGTAGCCTCTTTTTTTTTCATACGATCAGCATGTTACGTTCAAAATTGTTTTCTTTTATCAGTTTGCAGAAGCTTTACATACTTGTGATCTGTTTTGGGAAATCATGTGTTTGCGAAGTAGTAAAACACAATTGTTTTCATGACATAGGGTTTCAATCTTTACCCTCTAGGTACGATGGTTTAGTTATAAAGAGCGACTTCAAGGTACGGAAAAGAAAGGACGGTATTCGTCGTTTTTGTTGTCTTAATCTGCGATTTACAGTTTCAATTTATCAGCTATTTTATATCTGGTTTTAAAAAGTCTCTCAACTTTTATTCAATGTATAAAAACAGATATGTCTTTTTTTTAAATTATGTAGCAACTAAAAAGGAATATGATACTTGCTGTAAATATATATAAGCATTATATTTAGCAAAACCCCTGCTACAACCATGCTATTCTTACAATGCACAAAAATATCATTAATGAGATGGGTCCAAGTTTTTACTCTTTTTATTCAAATTAATACATATATTTGAACAAAGACACTATATACTAGTAAAAATGCATAGTTACAGCTACTTTCAATGTTGAACATTAACGCTTTGTGTACAATAAACCTTAATTCTTTTGTGTGATCTCATTTTCAGACGTCAGTGATAAACAGTCAAATCATGATTATTAGGGAGGAGCAAAAAGACTTATTATAGGCTTACACTTCATAATTTGAACATTTACTAAATTTATGTTGTCATGGCGACTAGCATGACTAAGGAAGAAGATAATTTTCTTCGCATTGTTTACTTAAATTACCGAGTAGGAACAACTGCGCTAAGGAGGTATTTTGACAGTGTTCATCCAAATTTGCAATCAGTTTTGTCATCTCCATCAAATAAGGCAATACTTTCAGACCTGCACAAACCATCCAGAGGCCAAAGGAAAGTATTGTTTCTTGAACAATGGAATACTTTGTATCCATCATCAGGTAATTATCTCCTCAAACTTAGAATAGGAATAAAATGATAATTTGGTAGATACTCTTGATGGTACTCAGATGTCATAATGTTATTAGAAACTTATCATATTGGCTTTTATACAAACAATTAAAAACGACAAACACTTCACAAATTTAGTCTTAATTCAGTGAAAGTCAATTTCGTGGTCTTGTTGTATTAAAAAATTACTTCATTTTGTTTAATCTACAGTCATAAGACATTGAACGAGAGTGTTGTAAAAAGATCATCATCATTAACAAATGGGTTATGGTTAAAACTGTCCATGTTGGTAAAAAGGTGTTAATACAACTCACATGTATTGAACGAGTAACCATTGCAGTAATTCATGACATTTGTTGTTATGTAACGTTTCTTTGTTTTATAACACAAACATTGAGTGTTCGATGATACATGATCACAATTAACAGTATACATGGTATATGCAAGCAGGTATGTTTTACAATATATTGATGAATTGCAAAGGTATGCATTTTGTTCAGGTTGATCAGTTTGGAAAAAGATTGTACATAGTTACAATTAGAGACAGACAACACTTACCAAACTATTTTACAAATTAAGCAATATATGTATGTAAAGTTAAAATAGAAATTACCATGCACGATGGAAATGTTTCATAAAAGATAAATTTTTTGGCAATAAGAAATCGTTAAAAAAGCATTACAGTCCTTGTATATGGCTACAATAAGGAAAACCCTTTGATTGGTAGGTACACTTAACGTTGAGAGTGCTAAAACTGTGAGTGAATTTAAAGTATGTCATATATGAGTTCATGAGATAAAAATATATGAAAGAAAACATATGTAATTGTTAATTCTTTTTATAGGGTCCTCTGTAGTATCATCTGCCGATTTAGATGTTACGTTGATGGTTTGTCTTCTACGAAATTTGCCACCATATGCTTCACCACCAGCTTCTGGATTTGATGCTTTACCACTATCAAATGATTTGTCTCATGGTGCTCACATAGCACGGATAAAGTATTATAAAAATTTCATTGTTTCGCATTCAAAAGATGGAAAACTATCAGATACAGTTTGCAACAGAATATGGATCGATTTGGAAATGGTATGAATATTATAGTTTTTTATAGGACTGAAAAAACTGTGCGTCGTCATCCGAAGACGTTTGATTTACTAAGAATACATTGAGTGCATATTCATTTATCGCTATGAATTTGTATCACAGGGTTCTACAATACAAAAGGAAGGCTGGGATTGATTCTGGGGGTTATTATTTTAATTGTTTAGGAATTGGGGGCCAAAAACAAGCAGTTTTCGTGTTTTAAGACAAACATGATTGTATAAGTGTGTGAATCGTCACGAAATTGTACCACAAGGTTCCAAATCTTATAAAGAGGGTTGGGATTGATTTGAGGGGTTAAAGCCAAAATCATTTAGAAATAACGCACCAAAAAGGTGCCAAAGAACATTGATTTTGTATTCTGGTTTCTTGACAATAACTTAAGTATGAGTCTATAGATCTCTTTGAAATTGTACCAGATGGTTTCACACCAAGAAAAGAAGTTTTGGATTGATTGTAGGGGTTATGGACCTAATCGCTGGGAATTTGGGGAACAAAATACTTTTCTAATATTTGTTTGAATTGTTTATGTATTCAAATTTCGATTGGGTCTATTTCAAAGTCTCAAAATCTTAGGGTTCAATACTTTATGCTGAATCTAAACATATTTCTTTTTTTTTTGGGGCCAACATAACAAGGAAGTCGAAATCGGAATCCAAATTAAACCTATTTTAATGTAACATTAACCGTGTTTTTAGCATGTTTAGCTTTTCTACACTATTTGTCTTTATGAAAATTAATCCCTATGGAAAATGTTCTATAACGCGAAATTAAACCCCCTGCTCCCCCCGACCACCCCCTCCCCCCTTATTGTAAATTGAACCTCCAGGGACTTATTAATGCATTATACATGTAACAAGCTGGAAAAGCTATGACAGTTTGTAAACCTGATATCTGAAGGGTGTTGATTTTTCTATGGTAAAGGTTGAATTGTCAATGCCTGAGAAAAGATATTTAAAATATTTTATAACATGTTTAATCCTTCCCATGTACTTATTCATTATGTTAATGCTTTATTACTAGATAACAAAAGTGATGATTACATTTCTTTGATTATAAATAAATATTATTTTTTTGTTTTTCATTTTTAAGGCGATCCATGGTTTAGGAAATCAGCAAGATGTTATAGATGCAGCTGATGCAAAATCTAAAGTTTTGGACTTCAACGCACTTAAAGAACTTTTAAATGTTGGTTTTAGTTTTCACAGAAATCTGGAGAGGTTAAATGACTATGGTAATGAACTAGCGGTGCAAAGTTCAACAATAAAAAAGCTAAAATCAACTGTCAAAAATATGGAAAAAAGGTAATATTTTATTAGAAAAGAACGATATGTGTGCATGACTCTATATGTTTTGTCTGAACATTCAGTCGTATTTATTCTGACAGCCTGCTTGCAATCTGTTTAGATTTTTCTTTTTTAACTATAAAAGTGAGCGATACTTAGCAATTGCAATGCATTGAATAAATAAAAACAATCTATATTTCAATCTTGAATTATTTTGGATTTTAGAAAAATTGTACGATGAAAACTAACCCAATTTAATAAGTAAAACTTCCACGTATGGCTTATGTTACTTTCACTTTTATATATTTTAGTATTAACTTACTCATTCATAATTTTCCACATTCCGATATTAATTGGTTGAAATGTCATACATTTCTTATCAATTTTCAAGAATTTATAATAAATCTAGATTTAAATAATTTCTTGGATAGACATTCATATTGTTTTTTATTAGTACAGATAGTGATATAACTTTGATTATTGTTTTATTTATTTTGTAATCAATAAAATGAAACATAAAAAATATTATTATATCGATATACACAGCTATGAACATATGTGGTCTTACATTCGGTCCATTCGTACATTTTGACATTGCACGCAATCATGTTTTTTCTTTGTCTGTTTATGATGTCTTCACAATAAATCATCTAGGTGTATATTGATTGACATTTTAGTCTTTGATACATTAAAGTTATGTGCTCATCTTGTCGTTTTTCTTTCTATCTGTATACACGTCTATTTGTCTGTCCGAGAGTACATCCGCCAATAGTTCGTTCTATAGCTAACTTTTGGTTTAATCAATACTCCGTTAATTTAAGTACAGCATTATGATTGACCGAAGAAAGCTCTCTTTTGATTTTTCCCTTATCTTGCATTAACACTAGACGAGTATGCCTTATTTTGTTTCTTCAAACATTATATTCTAAAATATATAAGTCTTTTATCCAAGAGTTATACGAATTCGACAGTCAGGAAATTGACCTTCATATTACATAGATAAATAAGAGGCGTTCTCAATTTTATATTTAAGTGTCATGTTCTATCTCGTGTATACTTGGATCATTTGTTGGGTTTTTTTTTGTGTGAATTTGAACTCACTGTTTACCTTGAAAATTGTGTGGTTTGTTATTCAAGAGTTTAAGGATTGTTAACAGTTATTTACGATTGAAGGTTTTTCAGCATCTGATTAATTGGCTTAAAAATATCCAATCTTATTGTTGAAACTATTTCAATAAGCACTATAACCGTGTTTCATTGGCTTGCAGCTACTCATTTGATTAGTTGTTATTGACTTTGGCCTTTCAGTTTACGTAACAATAAGTTCTCTCAAATTGTATCGGTACGCTATGTCTTATGTCTTTTCGTAAGTTGGTTTGTTTGTTGTATGTCGATTCGATGAGTAAATCCTTATTAACAGATTTTATAGTTTGTTTTAATATGTTGCTGTTACATCACTGTTCCATGTTAGCTGCTGGGTTGGAAGGCTATTTTTTTTTCTCCTTTGACAAAAGTTTGTAATTTTGATCCCTTTTGAAATTGTGTGGTATTGGTTATGCTCAGGTTTTAAGGTTGTTCGATGACCTATAGTTGCTTTCGTATACCTCATGATCTCTGGTAAGACTCGTCTTATATATGAATGCCATGAAAATTTTAAAACATAAATTTGGGTACTGCACATGATCTTAATTCTGTCCTAATTTTAGAAAAAGAACAACTAAAAGAGAAAATAATGACAATGAAAACTGAGCAGGACGAAGTTATACCAAAGAATATAAGAGGTACATTATTAGTTCATATGCTTTGAAACTGTATATCTTGACAACACAAGACTGTAGTAATGATCCTTTATAAAACTTTTAGTTTTAACTGAATATTTTATAAAGGTTTGAACTCTCTTAAAATAGATGAAATCACATTGAAGGTAAGAAATCACTGACAGGTTTACTTTTTTTTTCTTTTTTTTTCGGGACAGGGTTAGCACAACTTAAAGTTTAAATCCACTAACAACAACAAAACATGAAATATTGGGCATTTAGATTAATAGTTATATCATTATTCTTATTTTGGCAATCTTCAAAAACTACACTAACAAAAAAACCGAATTCAAAACGGAAATACATAAACAATAAAAAAAAAAACACATCCAAAGTCAGTGGACAATAGAAAAAAGTAGCAAGACATGATGAGGAATATTAAATATTTACAGTGGTATTTCGTTATTAAAAACGTATGCATGATGAGTATTGTAATGTCTTTACCTACACAAATATATGACAGGTGTTGCCCACTCGTTTGAGTGTGTGAGCTTTGATTTTACCATTTGATTAGGGACTTTCTGTTTTTAATTTTCCTCGGAGTTCAATTGTGGTAATTTTACTTTTTAGAAAAAGCCAGTAAAAGTTGATTGAACAAAATGTTGAATATGCTGTAAAATATTTTTCTTTAGAATTACGACATTCGGTTTGAAGGTGGATAAATTTTCAACGGTAATGTGTATTGTTAAAGTCCTTACTAGACAATACCCGCAAAATTTACTTAGGTTCATAATTTGAAGATATATAGTTTTGGTGTAAGGCGATATTAAGACCTTAAATCTTTTTGAAGCGTGTCACAAAAGAAATACCACCACTCAATATGACACCAAAAGAATAGTCTTCCCGACAGAAACTATTGGCGTTTGTGATCTAAGCATAGGATATGTTATTGTTATACATATACCCTAGATGTATTGCACTGATCAAAATAATATGTGTTTGAAATACCTTTAACTGATGACATATAGAGTGAAAACTGACTGGGATTTTTTTAATCAAAAATATACTAGCCCTGATTTGGTAAAAAAAATCTATCTAGCACTTATAGCAGCTTTACCAATTCCAAAACAAATTTTGGAAATAAATTTTGTGTATTGAACACATAGGGAAAAACATTGAATGATAAAACAAATCAAGGTGCCCATGAAAATCCCAGCCCTATTCCATGGAAAATCAAATGGTCCGTTCCTAATACGAGATGTGAACGTGGTATCATTATGCTAACCCTCTATTGGCTGATCTCCTTCGTGCTTCTAAATTCTGGACCCGCACCTGATTTCAAGTTTTTCGAATTGCTGCGGTTCCCCGGGAGGAAAAGCTCTTGACATGTAAAAATATGTTGTTAAATTGCTGAGAGCGACACTGGAATGTGTATCACAAAGTGTTCCAGTGTAATGTCAATCTGCGTCTGATTTCAGGTATTTTCGCCCTCATAACCACCCCTATATATGAGTAGGCTGAAAATGTTATGTTGTATCAATTTTTAACCGAAAACCGAAGTAATTCAACCACCCTTCAGGGTATATACTTTTTGCTGAGCAGACCATAATACTTGCGGACAAAATTGAAATGATAACCGCAAGTAAATTTTTGCTTATTTACCCAAAAATATTTGGCAACATGCTCTGCAGAACAATATTGTGTGTACCCCCCTCACATTAAATCCTGGATCCGCACCTTATTTCTTGAGTTTCCGTGCTCAAAACTACCTCTCATAAATGAGGCTGAAAATTGGTTGCATTACTAGTGATATATGGATAGGGGTGGGTGGGTCACATTTCAGCCGCACTTCGGTACCGGTTTTTAACCAGAAACTAAAGTATTCCCCCACCCTTTTCATGTTGAATGTAATTATTGCAGTTTCCCGGAAGGAAAAGCTCGTACCTTGTGTAAAAATCTGTTGTTAAATTGCTGAGAGTGTCAGGGGAATGTTTATCACAAAGAGGCTCAGTGTAAGGTCAATATATACCGTATCTGCTACGAAATTAAAATTAAATTTTGCCATGCAGACGTGCAAAGACGGAAGTGATGACGACACGTAAATTTCTGAGCCGAACGTTGTGAAGGACGGTCGATCCGAACTGGCTTTTTTCAGATTTTAACTCCCGAATACCACCGAAAAGTATTGAAATGAACACATAATAAACTACGCTGATCATTACCTCTTTGTGGTATAGGACAATATTCGTTGATTTCATGTGAAAGAAAAAAAGTGACATACAATTTGAACTCTATTCATTATGTATTATATAGATGGTCAAATAAAGTGGTATCAAGGTTGACTAAACGATACTTTAAGGAAATGAGCTGCTGGCCATCAAAAATTCCCATTTTTCAAGTCAGCCACCGCACATTTTGCAAATGGCGACATATCTTATGGGCTTCTTTTCGTACATCCTTTGAAAGCTGTGTTTTAGGTACATTCCAAATTTTGTTTTGATAAAACGTAAAATAAAAGTTCCTTAAGTACGATAAAACAATACATAAATGACTAAAAAGTAAACTTCTGGTTCCAAAATGATGGCAAAAACATTTTTAAAATGGCTACATTTCATAAATCCTTTGAAAGCTGTGTTGTAGGTAAAATCCAATGTAGGTTTTGAATAAACGTAGATTACTGTTCCTAAAGTACGATAAAACAATACATTAATGACGGAATAGTGATTTCTGATTCCGTAATTGCGGCAAAAATGTTGAAAGTTTTTTTTCTTTATTTACTTCTAATATCATGAATACACAAGAGATATCACTTACTTTGTTGAGTTCAAATACCTATTTTGGTTAGAAAAGACAAGTTGCATTTCTTATATTAATTATCTGACAGTTGCCATAACACAAACCCAAACATTGAAGGCCAGAACGATAGCGTTTACAGTTATCAATACCGCTGTTTGTTTTGCATCCACATTTCAAAAGTTCCTGATATGAGGGTGCAACGGTAGTCAAAAAATTCCATTTTAGTTTCCAACTATTATTTTTGTTCTTTCATCCAAACCCAGTGTTTATGACTTGGTACGTGAACCTGTTGAATGCATAAATCCAGTTGAGTCCACCTTGATATGCTTCTCTTCCGATGTGCCTGGCAAATGATTTCAAATCGTGCCTTGTTAACAGCAAATGTTGATGTTGCCGTACATGATGCAAGCAAATGCTTATATGATGTCCATGTCTGTGTCTTCATTCAAAATTTAAGCGAGCAAAAATACTGTTACATCTGGAAATACTTCCCATGTCTGCCAAGCTGACCTCTTCACTTTCCCACAGAATACTGACATAGTGTCACATTCACAGAATACAGGGAAGGAAAGAAAAGCAGCTTCACGAGGACCAGGCACATCTGATATGTCATAAACATGAAGCCATCGAAAGTCTGCATTTCTTCAAAAACCTATCCACATTTTTTCCGTACCTAATACTGCGAGAGCTGCAATCCCTAATGCTACTAAATCTGTGTCAGTACTACTTATATAATCATCAAATACTTTTGCACGTGGTGGCCTGGAATTACCCATTGCTGGTCAACCCACGAAAAATGCGTCAGAATTTGACCAGTTGATGACAAATCGCACAATGATTCAAGCAAACCAATTTGCTGCGATTTGATAACCCTGTTTAAAGTGACATCCTTAGACAAAGCCAAAGGAGTAATTTAGTTTTCGTGGATAAAGAAATCTTTCAGGTCAAACTGTCTACTTTAACAAGAAATTTTCGTGTTCTTCAGATTTGGTTTTTGACAACGACATTTCCAGTTTCAATTTAAGGCTTTAATAGGAAATTTGTTATCTGGTAATAAAAAGCAGATTCTCCGTCGTTTTGTTTTTGCTTCAAAATATCTTCGTATTGTTCGGACCCTATATCTTGGAGTTTATATATACATATCTAACCGGCCTCCGAGTCAACAATTTCCTTAAAAGAGTCAAGTTTGTACAAATCTGACGACTGTTCTAGAAAAAAAAAGTATTTCAAAACTCGTTCAATCCTTTTGTGTTTCGTAGAGTCTTCATGGTGTCGTCCATCTGTTTTAAAATTACTCAAACCGCTAGATTTTCCACATTCATCTACCAGTCTACTGTATTCCATCCATCCATCGTCTCAAAGGGATCTTCGGTGGTTCCAACATCCCCCTTCACAATTCCATTATCATGTTTTTGTGCCTGATCAATTGTCATAAAAGAAAACAAGATGCTGGTCTTACGTACCGTGAAATTACCATTTGCAATTTCCTTTGCCGCCTTGTGAGTGATGTTTGTAAAGGGAAGCCATATATAGATATGTAGATGAATCAGTAACCATGGAGCATAATTAATACGATCTGGACCAAACAAATACGGTATCATGCTTGGTATGCACTGATGGTGAGGTACGATATCTCACAAGAAGTTCTTTTAGATTCCTGATTGAACGCCAAAATGTAAACTGTGGTCGAGATGACTCTCTTTCCTTAAACCATTCGTCCTTATTCGAAGGACACAGATACATGAGCTATATTTTTTGCGTTTAGACATTAATGACTCAAACAAAACACACGCAGTTATCTGATGTTCATATCTAGTCCTAGGTACATTTTGATATACATGAAAGTAATACGACGTTCTAGGTGTTGCAATATCGGCTTCAGTGAGGGCACAAGTTCATTCACGTTCATGCAATATATCACCATTTATTTTTAAAACAAGCCATTTCAGTGTAATATCCACCAAACATAACGATAAACTTATCTTCTCCGTACAAATCTGACCATTCCCACTGAATTTGCTTAGCCAATACCAAAAGTGGGTGATCTGCAGCTATAATTTTATTTGGATTTTGCAAGTTAACCATTTTTATCACCTAATCCATCGAATTCTTAATCAATTCAACTGAATAGGCGTGTTTCCAAACAGTGGTATCATATAAGTTACACTTACTTGAAGAGAAGAGCATATATTTTCAGAGGAAGTAAATGACGACCACGATATGTTTAAGAAATTCAAATCCTCGTCTGTTAGATGAACTACGATTTTCTATCATTGTGCCCTGGTATTGGGTGCAAATCACTCTGTATGTTTAAGAATAACTTGTGCATGCGCAAAACTGATGAACGCATTTGTTTCATAACCCTTTAAATGTTATCAAACAAATTCATACTATCATTTAAAATCCAAAAGCACCAAGTAAATAGAAAATAGTTCAAATGTCCATGTGTGAATTTTGTTACATTTTCGTTCATGCACAAAGCCTGAAAAGTCAAATATACATTTCTTTTAAATACGTCACATGCAAGGAATGTAGCCACAAAACCAGATAATATTTTTCACTTAAAGAAGATAAAAGAAAACGTTTTCCAGAAAAAAAGTATTTTCGAACTAAAAAAAACAGCAATTTTTGAAAAAATTTCAAATAAATTGATTTTTTTTATCTTTAATCAGCTTATTTATAATATTTTTCAGACCAAATAGAAAAAGAAATTAAAGAATGGAAAAAAAAAGATAAGATGTTTGTGACTACAAGAGCAAGTGAGTACGTCCTTAAGTGTTTACAGGACAACAGTTGTTTGACTTTAATTGCACCATCAGGAGTAGGCAAAACTTTTATTGCAAGACACACAGCACTAGTTTTACAAAAGGAAGGGTATAGAATAGTACCAGTCAGAAAACCAGATGATATCAGAGATTATTATCAACCTGGTAAACAAACAGTCTTCATTGTAGATGATGTTTGTGGAAACTTTACTGCCAACCAACAGCAGATTGAAAACTGGCAACAAATGTTACCTGTAATAAACACAGTCATTGCAGACAAATGTTGTAAGATTATTGTATCTTGCAGGTTACAAGTTTATAGAGATGATAAGTTTAATATATTAGAATCTTTTAAATCCTGTGAATGTAATTTGATGTCTGATGAGTTATGCCTTATAGCAAAAGAAAAAGATAATATGTCAAGCATTTATATTGATTCAAGCTTGAACGATCTTGATAGGTTATCCCAAAATAGTGAATTCTTTCCACTTTTATGCTCTTTATATGACGGGGAAAAACATGGAGATGTTAACAATTTTTTCAAAAATCCTTTTACAGTCTATCTAAATGAACTAGACAGTTTGAGTAGATGTGGGGTTGAAGGCAACTTTAAAATATGCAGTCTAGTTTTAATAGTTCTTTTTAATAATCAATTGAAAGAGAAATGGTTCCAGGGTAAAGTGACAGATGAACAACTACATATCATAGAGGACACATGCGGGGCTTGTAGATTGAACAGAGGTACCTCTAAGGAACAACTTAAAGAGGCCCTTGATACTCTAGACGGTACATTTGTACATAAACAGAACGGCATATATAGAACTATACATGATAAATTGTTTGATTTCCTAGCTCATTACTTTGGTCAAAAAATGATTGAATGTATGATAGACCATGGTGATAGTGTCTTATTACATGAACGTTTTATTTGGAGACAATCACCAGATGACAGGAACAGTAAAATAGAGTTCATTATTGAAATACCTGAGGACTATTTAGAAACATATATAAAAAGGTTTATAAATGACTGGTCAACTGGAAAAGTTAGAGTTATATTCCTTAACAGCAATTTGGAAGCACCATTATTTAGACAACAGCTATTACAGCATTTAAAACAGCTGGACAAATCACAGCAAGTAACATTAGCCAATACCAAAGATACAATGTTACCAAAAGAGCACCATGGATCAGGTACTACTCCACTGATAATAACTTGTTCGAACGGATATACTGATTTGGTACATTGGATGCTACATAATGTTGTGGATGTGGATCAATGTCGAGATGATGGGGTTACTGGACTGTACATGGCAGCTTCATATGGACATACTACTATAGTAAAACTGTTGTTAGAGAATAATTCTAACATTGATATGTGTTGCAATTATGGCTGTAGCCCGCTGTACGTAGCAAGTCAGCAAGGACAAACTGATATAGTAAAATTGTTGTTAGAGAGGAATGCCAACATTGCTCTATGTGACGAAGATGGCTTAAGTCCTCTGCACATAGCAAGTCTGGAAGGACATTATGATATAGTAAAGTTGTTGTTACAGAGAAATCCTAACATTGATATATGTAACAATGATGGCTGTAGTCCTCTATACATTGCAAGTCTAAACGGACATACTGAAATAGTAAAGTTGTTGTTAACGAGGAATCCTAATATTGATATTTGTCAAAAGGAGGGTTGTAGTCCTCTATACATTGCAAGTCAAAACGGACATACTGAAATAGTAAACTTGTTGTTAGAAAGGAATGCTCACATTGATCTATGTGACGAAGATGGCTGGAGTCCACTAAGACAAGCATGTGTGAATGGACATACTGAAATAGTAAGGTTGTTGTTAGAGAAAAATCTTAACATTGATCAATGTGACAAACATGGCTGTAGCCCGCTGTACATAGCAAGTGAGGAAGGACAAACTGATATAGTAAACTTGTTGTTAGAAAGGAATGCTCACATTGATCTATGTGACGAAGATGGCTGGAGTCCACTAAGACAAGCATGTGTGAATGGACATACTGAAATAGTAAGGTTGTTGTTAGAGAAAAATCTTAACATTGATCAATGTGACAAACATGGCTGTAGCCCGCTGTACATAGCAAGTGAGGAAGGACAAACTGATATAGTAAACTTGTTGTTAGAGAGGAATGCTAACATTGATCTATGTGACGAAGATGGCTGGAGTCCACTAAGACAAGCATGTGTGAATGGACAAACTGATATAGTAAAATTGTTGTTAGACTGGAATGCTAACCTTGATTTATGTGACGAAGATGGCTTTAGTCCTCTGAACATCGCAAGTCAGTATGGACATACTGAAATAGTAAAGTTGTTGTTAATGAGGAACCCTAATACTGATCTTTGTCAAAAGGGTGGATATAGTCCTCTTTACAATGCAAGTCAGAATGGACATACTGAAATAGTAAAGTTGTTGTTAGAGAGGAATGTTAACGTTGATCTATGTAGCAATGGTTGTTGTAGTCCACTTTTCATTGCAAGTCAGCAAGGACATACTGAAATAGTAAAGCTGTTGTTAGAGAGAAATCCTAATATTGATCAATGTGATAAAACTGGTCGTAGCCCATTGAATATAGCAAGTCAGGAAGGTCATTCTGATATAGTAAAGTTGTTGTTAGAGAGAAATCTTAACATTGATCTATGTTGCGAAAATAGTTGCAGTCCTCTGAGACAGGCAAGTACGAAAGGACATTCTGAAATAGTAAAGCTGCTGTTAGAGAGAAATCCTAATATTGATCTATGTGATAAAACTGGTTGTAGTCCATTGAATATAGCAAGTCAGGAAGGTCATACTGATACAGTAAAGTTGTTGTTAGAGAAGTCTCATCGTATTGATCTCTGTGACAATGTATATGGTCGTAGTCCATTGAGGACTGCAAGTCACGAAGGACATATTGATATAGTAAAGTTGTTGTTAGAGAGGAATCCCATTATTGATCTATGTGACAAATATGGTTGTAGTCCACTGCGGCAGGCTAGTCGGGAAGGACATACTGAAATAGTAAAGTTGTTATTAGAGAGGAATCCGAACATTGATCTATGTGACAATGAAGGCCGGAGTCCACTGTACATAGCAAGTCGGGACGGACATACTGATGTAGTAAAGTTCTTGTTAGAGAGAAATCCTAACATTGATCTAGTTGACAAAAATGGTTGTAGTCCACTGGATATAGCAATTCAGAAGGGACATACTGGAATAGTGAGTTTACTTTCAAAGATGAATTCAAATATTGATCTAGGTGAGGATTGACGTGAAAATATGTTTTTGTTTGGATGTGTTGTTTGATCTTTTGTTTTTCTTCCGATCACGTCTGTAGTTGTTTGATATCAACTGCAATTATCTAATTTCTTGGATATCTATGCACTTATCATAATAATAAGTCTGTCTCTACCACAGGCATAGATTACCTTAGCTGTATTTGGCAAAACTTTTAGGAATTTTGGTCCTCAATGCATATCTACTTCTGTCTCTGTACTGATATTCATTTAATTACATTTATCTTTTTTTATATATCTTTCTTTTCGTCCTATGGCATGATGCCACTGCTGGTGGAGATTTATTTTCCCGAGGGTATCACCAGCCCAGTAGTCAGCACTTTTTGTGCTGACATGAATTATTGTTGCTACGGTTATATTTATAAATTAACTGTTTACAAGATTTTGAATTTTTGAAAATCTAAGGCTTTTCTACCTCAGGTATAGATTACCTTAGCTGTATTTGACAAAACTTTTAGGACTTTTGGTCCTGAATGCTCTTCAACATCGTACTTTATCTGGCCTTTTGAACTTTTTTGTATGACGTATTTCTTTTATATGTACCGCTATGTATTCAATTTCGTCTGAATCTGTTTGATATCGATCGATATTTGTTCCATTACTTTTAATATATACTGATATGCATTCCATGCCTTCTATGTCTATTTGATATCTATTCATTCCATTATGTTTGTCTGTGGTTGATTTTTTTTGGTCATTTTTGGCACTCTCGGCCTGATATCTATTGTTAATCATCCCATTACTTCTTTTTCATTGAGATATCGTATTATATTTATCCTATTACTTATTCCTGTGTTTGATATCGGTTGATATCAACCCATCATGTTTGTCTCTGTATGATGTATGTTGCTATTTATTCTATTACTTTTGTTTTTGTTATATATCTACTACTTCTCACCCAATGACTTCTGTCTTGACTTTATCGTCAGGAACAGAATAGACATATTTGATTGTGATGTGCAGTTAATCCATGTTGTAGATGGAAATGAATATAATTGTACCACCTTCAGTTAAAATTACAATGCTATTATTACTTATTTGTACTAGTTCTTCATTGTTTTCTAAAGTCAAATTTTTTTAGTCTTGATTTCATATCCATGAACAGAAGATTTGATTTGCAGGAAACTATTCCGCTGATGTCAATGAATATAACAGTACCACATTGTACATAAACATTGCAATGTTATCATGACTTATTTGTTTTAAATTTTCATTATTTCATCAAATTATATTTTTTCGTACCAAATTGATGCGAATGAATATTTCTATTATTGTGCAGTAAAACCATGTAATTGGTGACAATGAATATAACTATTTCACACTTTTTTTGTTTACTTTGATTATAATGTAACTGATCCACAATAACTCATTGTAATTCTCATATGTTTCCTAAATCACATAAATCAAACTCATTCTGTTGATGCCATTGGATTAAACTGAACATCAGGGGTTGTCTTTCGTTGTTATATATCATATTTGTTTGTTCTTATAGTATGGGATTACTCATTCTAATGCAACAACGTTTGTAACGTTCATTTGATTGGATAACGTCATTTTCTTACATGACATCAATTGACAATTGATGCTATTGGACGTACGCGCAAGCGCAGACGGCATATGAAAGAGTTTAAATACATAACGCGTCGCCAGTTAACTTAATTTGCGACCATCAAATCCCCAATTGATGCCGTCGGAGCCTAAAATACAATACAGTTATTTCCTAATTGTAAGCGGCTGTATGGTGAACTACATTTGCATAAAGTATCCGTCGTTTGGTCGCTTGTGGGGAGTTGTCTCATTTGTAATCATATCACATGTAAACATCTGTATATGTACCACAGTTAGACATAACTGGTATTCTTTTATTGTTTGGTTGTTTTCAGTTTCTTCATTGTTAAAAGTCATATTTCTTTCGTTTTGACATTGACACAAGGGACAGAAGAAACATATTTGAATTTGATGTGTAGTAAACCCTAGCGCTGATGCCGATGAATATAACTGTACCAAACTAAGTAAACGTTGTAATTCTATCATTACTGCGTTGTTTTAAGTTCTTTTACTGTTGTCTGACGTCATATTTCTTTCATCCTGATTTATCACCAGGAACAGAAGAGAAATAATTGATAACAGTAAAAGATGGGCAAAATATACCAGAGGGACAGTCAAAATTATCGATCGAAACTAAACTGACAACGCCATGGCTGAAAAAAAAAGACAAACAGAAAAAAATTGGTACAGAAGACACAACAGATAACTAAATACTAAGCAACACGAACCCCACCTAAAACTGAGGGTGAAAGCAGGTGATCTGGAAAGGTAAACACTTTCTGCTCCACATGTGGCACCCGTTGTATTGCTCATGCTATTACAAACCCGGTAAATAGTATAATTTGATATGTCACATTCGTGTAAAGGGAACGGGATTGTAGTTACGACATCAGGACCATATTCGATATCATCTGTGAACGGATTTTTCATAACGATCATCCAACTCGTGATGGCTTCTAGAAGTCTTGGTGTAATTCAGTGGTTGTCGTTTATTTCTGTTTATCATACATCAGACCATTTCTTTTCTTGTTTTAATTGTGTTTCATTTAATTTGGCTTTTTATAGCTTACAATGCTTTATCGGTTTTACTCATTATTGAAGGTTGTATTGCGTCCTAACGTTTCTTACCTTCTATGTCATTTTTCTCTGATGGGGTTTAGTCTCAATGGCAGTGATATCACATCTTCTTATTTTGATATGTACTAAACTTAGACAGCATTGTAATGCTATCATTACTTAGTAGTTTTCAATAACTTTATTGTTTTGGACCAGTGCAGTCTGATCAGTCGATAACCTATTTAAGACACCACCGGTATTGTGCAAAAACCACCATTAACCTGTATTAAAAGACCAGCTGTCTCATGATAACATTTTTTTTCACTCTTAAGTGGTCTCTTACGACAAGTTTCACCGTAATTTTATCCTTTTGTACATACATCTCGTGTACGTTAAGTTCACAATTTTTGCTATTATAACTTTTGTTGTTGGATTATTTACTAGATTGATCGTGTGATAAGACTATTTTTGCATATTCGGAATGTTTTTCTCTACTTTTTGTACAACATACTCATATTTATTTAGGTTACATATATTATTATCATTTCTCGTGTTCTTATATTATTTAGTAAACGATGCATGTGGTAGGATTAATTTTTTCATACAGTGATGTCATTTTATGTTTTTTTTTAATCAATGTTTTTGTTGTTGTACATAATACGTTTTAAGCTAACAGATGTTCTACTCTACATTTGTACAAACAAATCATGTAAATCAAGTTCACAAATTTTGCTTTAATAAATGTTGTTGTTGAATTATTCACTAGATTGGTCGTGTGGGTAAGACTCTTTTTTTACATTGTCATTTAATAATAACAGATATTTGTGTATCTACATTTTGTACAAAATGGTCATATTCATTCTATGATATAATTCTCATGTATTGTGTACTAAACGGTGCATGTAGTAGGATTCCTTGATTCATAATGTAAGTTTATGGTTTATTTAATTTTTGTTTGAAATGGTTTTTTTTCTGTTTTAATATCTGGTCATTTTTATAAATTTTCTGTTTACAAAACTTTGAATTTTTCGAAAAACTAAGGATTTTCTTACCCCAGGAGTAGATTACCTTAGCCGTATTTGACACAACTTTTTGGAATTTTGGGTCCTCAATGCTCTTCAACTTTGTATTTATTTGGCTTTTTGAACTATTTTGATCTGAGCGTCACTGATGAGTCTTATGTAGACGAAACGCGCGTCTGGCGTATAAAATTATAATCCTGGTACTTTTGATAACTATTTACACCACTGGGTCGATGCCACTGCTGGTGAACGTTTCGTCCCCAAGGGTATCACCAGCCCAGTAGTCAGCACTTCGGTGCTGACATGAATATCAATTATATGGTCATTTTTATAAATTTTCTGTTTACAAAACTTTGAATTTTTCGTAAAAGTAAGGATTTTCTTACCCCAGGAGTAGATTACCTTAGCTGTATTTGACACAACTTTTTGGAATTTTGGGTCCTCAATGCTCTTCAACTTTGTATTTATTTGGCTTTTTGAACTATTTTGATCTGAGCGTCACTGATGAGTCTTATGTAGACGAAACGCGCGTCTGGCGTATAAAATTATAATCCTGGTACTTTTGATAACTATTTACACCACTGGGTCGATGCCACTGCTGGTGGACGTTTCGTCCCCGAGGGTATCACCAGCCCAGTAGTCAGCACTTCGGTGTTGACATGAATATCAATTATATGGTCATTTTTATAAATTTTCTGTTAACAAAACTTTGAATTTTTCGAAAAAGTAAGGATTTTCTTACCCCAGGAGTAGATTACCTTAGCCGTATTTGGCACAACTTTTTGGAATTTTGGGTCCTCAATGCTCTTCAACTTTGTATTTATTTGGCTTTTTGAACTATTTTGATCTGAGCGTCACTGATGAGTCTTATGTAGACGAAACGCGCGTCTGGCGTATAAAATTATAATCCTGGTACTTTTGATAACTATTTACTTATTTAATATAATACGTATTAAATCAACATATGTTTTTTTTTTAACTTGTGTTGTTGGATTATTTGTTACATGGAGCGTGTGAATATACTATTTTCTTCATTTTTTTTCTTGTTTAGCTAATAATGTTGCTTTCTGTCTTTTACTTTACATTTTGTACATTAAACTTCTTCACAACAAGATAACAAATGTTTCTATCATTACTTGTCTTGCTATATAAATTACTAAATGGAGCGTGTGGTAAGAATTTGTGTTTCATGTTGTCATTTTATCATTTTTTATACTTACTAACATTGAAAAAAAAAAATAAAAAATCTAAATGATGACAGCCTGTAGTGTTCAAACTTTGATGTAATGAAATAAAGGACTTGATCCATTATTAACTCTTTCGCTCGAAAAATGTAATGTTATTAAATTAATGTCTTAGATCTAAGATTTACGAATTGGTGAAATATGTTAACAAATTATATTGATAATAAAATTAAAAGTTCTAGGGAGCGCAATATGTTACTTGCTTACATATTTTCAAAACTTAAGACACACTTTTTAATTAGTTTTTCACAAACAAAGTCCAATTCATTTGTATTTAGGATGATTGCACCTTTTGTAAGAAGATCAAGCTTTGTTGAAGACTGTTATATATAGATAGCAAATAAATACAGAATTTGGAATCAGAAAAATTAAATCTGAAAATTGTATGAGGAATGATTCTCTCAAATATTTGTATAGATGTATCATTAAAACGTTGGGTTTTCAAAAAAATGAAGGTAGAGAAATGCAATGATTTTATAAGATCTTTGAAATTGAATTGTTTTACTGTAAAAAATATATACTGATCATTACTATTGATCATTGTTATAAATGGTATTTATTGATTGTTACTTTTCTTTAATTTCATGAAATTTATATATTATTTATATTTTAATACAGAAAAATAACTAGAATATAAATATGTATTGGCTTTATATTCAATATTTTTCAGCTAACTCTGGATTCATTACTATTCGTTGAATATCGATTTTAGTGGATTTTGTGAGTACAGGTTAACCACGAAAAAAATTGTGCAACGAATTTCAAATTTCATAATAAGGCAAAACCAAGAAAAAATATATCCTATAAAATGCAAGTTTTCCCGATTGTGACTGTTTTGCTGAGTGTGAATTCGCATTACTATAAGACGTGTTACGGTACTTGTCTATCCCAAACTCATGTATTTAGTTTAAATGTTTAATGTTATATTTGTAATTCTCATCGGATTTTGTTAAATGTGTTGACGTCTTTTCTATTATATTTATGTGTTATGGAAACAAACATTAATCACCGCCGTCATTTATTAGATTTAATTTTGGTCAACATAATCTGTACGATAATTTACGTTTGAAGTTGGATTCATAACAAACTGCACATATAGTTCTATTTTAATCTTTAATCAATCCTAGTTCTATCTTACTTTTGAGATATAGTTTTTCATATGTGACGTAATTTTTCTGCTGTTTCAGAAATTTCATAATGCCTTTTCACCATCGTATGTGACGTAATTTTTAATGCCTTTTCACCATCGTATGTGACGTCATTTTCATAATTTACTGCGTTGAGGCCTGGATTGAGTCGGGTGTGTCTATTCTGTGTTGGTCATTCATTATGTATTCGTGTTTGTTTTATGTAATGAGTTAATACTTCAGTTTCATTATGTATATCTGTTATAATCATTTGATAAAATTTACTGTTTGCAATAGCATTAATTGTTCTAAATAATTAGGATGTTCTTATCCCAAGCATACAAACTTAGCCGTATTTGACACAACCTTTTTCAACTTTTGATCTTCAGTGCTGTACAACTTTTTACTTTTTTTCGCTTTCGACCTTTAATATCTGGGCGTCACTGGTGAGTCTTGTGTGGACGAGGCGCGTTTTTGGCGTATTAAATTGTAAACCTGATGCTTTTTGTTATTCATTAATCATGTGTTTCTTTGTCTAATACGTTTTCCTAATTATTTGTATTGTAGTCCTGTAATATTATGTTGTCATTTCTATGTTATATTTAACATTGCCACAAAACTAGGTTCAACCCACCATTTTTTCCTTTAAAAATGTCCTGTACCAAGTCAGGAATATGACCATTGTTATATTATAGTTCGTTTCTGTGTGTGTTACAATTTAACGTTGCGTTGTTTGTTTTCTATTATTTTGAGTGTAAATTGACATTGCGATAAGACGTGTCATGGTACTTGTCTATCCCAAGTTCATGTATTTGGTTTTGATGTTATATTTGTTATTCTCGTGGGATTTTGTCTGATGTTTGGTCCGTTTCTGTGTGTGTTAGTTACATTGTAGTGTTGTGTCGTTGTTCTCCTCTTATATTTATGCGTTTCCCTCAGTTTTAGTTTGTTACCCCGATTTTGTTTTTTGTCCATGGATTTATGAGTTTGAACAGCGGTATACTACTGTTGCCTTTATTCCTCTATCCACGAAAATTGGTACCTGAGAATATAAATGAATCCACAGTAATTATTATCAATGTTCATATCACCAGTGAAAAAGGACATTCTTTTCACTTGTAATATAATAATACAAATTATTTCCCTTAGATACATTCATATGTATGTCAATTTCGAAAGTTCAAGATATTTAGATTATTGTTTTTATTATTAGAAATTAGTTAAATTTTAAGAATTATTTAGAAATGTCTGCGACAATTTTAACTACTTTTGCAAACTGTCAAACCCAATGTTTGTAAAATGTCTGAGAAAAAAAGATTCAATTACTTTTTTCGGAATTGTAATCATCAAAGTCTTGAACTTTAACATCAATTTTGAAATTATTTGATAGTTAAACATAAGAAAGACTTTTGAGGCAAAGCAGATTAATTAGAAATATGTAATATATGTTATGTTGTACATAGTGAATTTAAGATAAAGAATGATTCCGGCCTTTTTTTTAGAAGGAATAAATACTATTTCGCAATTATGTAGTTCATGATTGTCAGGAAAAAAAGCAATAACAAAAAAATAAGTAACAATGTATTTATTATGTTATATAAAGTTTTAAATTAATGTTTAGTAACTCATAAGATGTTGTGTTGTAAATTGCGGGATAACAAAGAAATAGTCCAACCTCCTATGATGAATAACTTAATCTGATTGAATACTCATCATGGTAATTCAACTCGTAAGTGTCAGGTAAAACAATACGAAAGAAGCGAGTTAGTTTGTAAAAGAGAGGTTTGAATCAATACATGGTAAATGTGATGCTTAAAAAATGGATATTGATTTAGGAACTGCATAATAACAGTACATAAAAGGATTTATACGAAAGAAAACAAAATGTATATTTACTACTTTAATCAAATTAACAAGCTTTCTAAATGACTGTTAAAAATTAATGAACTATAAATTAGAGATTTTTAAAAATAAAAAAAGCGGGAAAATTATATATTAGCAAAACCTAGAAAAACCTAAAGCAATCTGAATATCAACATTGTTTTAATTGTACATATTATGCACATATCTGGATGTTAAACAAATTAAAACATTTACAATAGAACATGTGTTTTTTGTGATATATTTGGATGTTTAACAAAATAAAACATTTACAACCATGACAACAGAACATGTGTTTTTTGTGATATATTTGGATGTTGTACAAATAAAAAAAAATACAATGGAACGTGTTTTTTTTTTTTGTGATATATTTGATGACAACTACCAACCAGTATGCAACACACTCTTATTATATGTCAGCTAATAACACGCTACAGTAAACCAAGGGATGCTAGTCATAGTGCATACTAAGGTGTATTTAATCCTTGAAGACGATGTATGACTGTCAAATAGACAATTGACATAGCTGTTTGGAACTTTAAGTCAGTGTCTATTAGAGCAGAGACCTCGTTACTGAATCAATTTCTGTTATTTTCTCAAAAGAGTGCATGCACAAATTCTGGTAGGGTTGTCAGGGAGTATTTCGCTTTTGTCTGTCATTTCAAACTAGGAGTAAATTTTGTCATACAATGCCTAATTTATTCAAAACATATTGTATGAAGATGTGTACCCTTTGTCTTGAAGTCAGTAGTGTTCTTTAAATGTCAATATCAAATTCTTCCCCTCACAAGTGTATGTTGAGATCTTAAATCAGAATGTAATGTAATACTCAATCACCAATTTTTTTATCGCCCTTCTTTTGCAAGACAGGAGTGTAATTTGACAAACATTCATAATCAATATTTATAAGACGATCGTGTGACGATATACCATTCTTCCACTAAAATTCGAGATATATTGTAACATAAAATCCCCAGTTGGTCCCCCGACGATCCGCTGAAGAGTTATCGCCTTTCATCTACCAGTCAGGAGTGTTATATGACAATCATTCAAAATGAATATGTGTTTATAAGACGATCGTGTGAAGATATACCAACCTTCCACACAAAGTCAGAACTTAATGGACATCGATCCAAAATTGTTCCTACGACGATCTTCAGGAGAATTATCGCTCTTCTTCTACAATTTAGGAGTGTAATTTGTCAATCATTCATTAACAATATATTGTTTATATAAGATGATCGTGTGAAGATATTACACTACCTCTAAACTTAGGAGCCTGATATGACAATCAGGTTTTTCGGTTAATTTTTCCAAAAACTAGCAAGAAAACTTTGTGACAGTTTTTCCTTTTTTTTTGCAACTTCTTGAAGTTAATTTTTGGTTTAATATAAGAAATGAATTGTTTAAATATTTTTGTTTTTGTAATTATAAACATCCATGTTTTTGTTTTTGCTGAATTAGTGGCTGTTGTTAAAACGTACATGTACTTTTGTTCTATGTGTAATCAAATATGTAATGTACTGTTTGAAATAAGAATGTTTGATTACATGAGAGATTTTACTTTGCAAATAGTGAGATTAGAAAAGAAGTTTTACTGCTGTATTCGATGATTGCTAGAACTGATTAGGCAGTCATATTTTTCATGATTGTCAGGTAAAACAAGATGAAGGGAGTGATTTCTTGAAAAGACAAATTCAAGATATTTAAACTTTTTATATATCTTCAGCGTGTTTTTAAAGAATTAGTGAAACATTTATTAAACAGTTTTTACTCTATTAGCAAATTGTCAAAATTTTGTTTTTTTATTGAGATTAAGGATTCAATATTTTTTTGTAATTGTAATCATCCAAAAGAGTCTTTAATAATAAATTTTAAATTATTTGACAGATAAACTGAATAAGTACCTTTATGTAAAATATGTTAGTTCCATTGTAGCTTTGTATTCATTGTTAGACACTGTTTACAGTCGTATTTGTAATTGACGATATTTTATACAGTAAATATTAGAATTGAAAAATAAAAAATGTTACATTTGTTTGTTTTTATATACTATATGATATCTACAATGACCATACCTAATATCGGCAATCCCTAGAGTAGACCCAGTGATGAGACGTCAACGGAAATACCAATATGCTTTTAAACATTGTCTAATTAAAATAAGTTATATAATGGCATAGCAATATAACATTTCCCACAGAAAGTAACCAAAAGTTAGCGTGCAATAAATTCCAATATTGCACTAGTACAATAAATCTTCAAAATCCATGATGCATCAACGGCAAAATCTTAGTTTAAACCAATTTTGACTTTCAAATATCATATTGCTATACAATAAAAGGGTTATTGCATGAATATTAGGAAATATTGTCCCTCGTAGACCATATATTGCACTCGCCAGCTCCGGACAATATTCCCCACTATTCATGCAAAAACCCTGTATTATTGCCAAAGACACAATTACCCAATTCAAAATGACGTACCCAGTCGGTTGCAACTGTGAGGCTAAACTTAAAGAGTTGTGGAATTTTAGCAATGATAGATTGAATAAAGTTATCAAAGGCTCATCAGTGACGCTCAGATTAAAATAGCCAAACAAGTATAAAGTTGAAGAGCTGAACATTTAGGAACTCTGTTGTTTTAGAACAATGCTTTTGTAAATCAGATTGTAACCGATCTGTAATCAATGTTCTGTTGACAATGCCAGGTCAATATATAAAAGCCCATCCGTTGTGACGTTCAGATATTTTTATTTCATTGGTATGTAAGTTAAAAAGGAATACCTTTAGCTATACATTACAGTCGTGATCAGAAAACAGAGAAAAAATTAGTACCCGACACATGTTTCGTCTTCTTTTTTAACTTTTCTTATTTATTGGTCCACATAATTTGTTCTACATTGATCAATGATTAAAATTGAATGACGAATTGATTGTTGCAAAGCCAGTTTTTAGATGGCTACTTTTTAAGCTATATTCAATACTATTAGATTTGGAGACACACATTTTTTAGCCCGTTTGTCTATGAGTCGCCAATCGTTAGAAGTATTACAAAATAATAAATAGTGAATATATTTAATGCATTTTTTTTTCATTGTGATTGCGTCAATTACCGTAGCTAGATAAATTAAACCTCAAATCAAGACATGTACCTGGTTCCTTACGGTCTACGTTTTGTAAACAGGCGGAAATGTTTTTGCATGCGTGAAATGTACCAAAAGCAACAAAATATTTATCTGAAAAAAGGTTTAGTCTATAATTGAAAAATTGAACTCAACTAAAACTTTCAGACTTGCAATAAATAAACACCTAATATAAGAGAAGATAAGTCGTTTGGAAATGCACAATCAGGGTAATGCATACATTGTGAGCACCAATAATATGGATTACCAACTTGAATCACTTTAACATAAAATTTGCACCAATCGAAAGAAAGATATATATTACAAGACATTCTCAACCATTAGAAAATCTCTTAGTTAGTTACTATTTTCTTGCACCGCCTGTGTAACACAGAGATATAGACTACTAATATTGGAATTCATACTTCTTATTGAAAACACACTGACAAACTAATAAAAACGAGCAGCATTAGTATACAAGAAACACAACCCGACTACACAGTGTAGGGGTGTGCTTTTTTAACATCAAATAGTTCAATAAGTCTTGAGTCGCGTTCAAGCGTTTTATTTTTCATTTATGTCAACTTAGCCCATGGCCAACTCTCACCACTCAAACACTTTATCTTATCAATATAACTTGCATCACTTTATTAAACTTGCACAACTTTGAAGAAAAAAACACCTGCAGAAATGTGTTTAATCATTAGGTTTTTTCTTCTCTTAGTAAATTTCTCCTTTCTAGAAACACCATCGCACACAGAAACAGTACTCGCACTACTGAAAAAAAGTAGTTCAAACTCGCACAACTGAAGAAAACTTTTAAATCATCTGAAAGTTTTAAATTGTTTTCTTTTAGTTTCCTCCGTTCTTGGAGTATAAGTATCACATAAAGACAGAACTTAACTCGCACCTTTCGAAAAAGATGAAATACTACCAACTGAAACTACCGAGACACGTTTTAATAATCATTTGTCTAGGTCCAGCCGTATTCTTGCCGGCGAAATGACGATTTAAGTCGCCAAGGAATTTTGAAAATCGCTAAAACTCTCCGGCTGACTGACTTCATGGCGAAGTCAAATCGCTATCAAAATCGGTAAAAGGGAGACAACTTGAATTTAACAAGTCTCACAGGTAAACAAAAATGGCGGACGACAAGAAAAATCGATATTTTCTAAACGACTCAAGACTACTACTGTCGACTTTTAAATGAAATAAATACAACGGCGTCTTTGAACATCCTTGGATTTAACATTCAAAACTATTGAAACGAGAAACAGAACGTCTGTTTGAGTTATCATTTTATGATGATTTTCATCTGAGGATGTTGCGTAATTACTCAACTGATTTGTTTTCTTTTTATTAATCACGAGGCGATCAATTTTACTATTCGATAGGTTAAGTGTGGGAATAAACGGAAGTATTTTATATTCTTTGATTACAAATTGAGACATAAAAGGTTGAAAGACATCTAATGGATAAATTTATTGCAAACGTACAACACATGGCCAGCTAGTGTCAAGTTGTGATCAGCAGTGGGTTTTTCACTACCAATTTGTTAATGAGAGAGAGATATCTTTTAAAACAAAATGATAAAAATTAGCTCTGTATCGATTAATTAAAAAGTGATTGATAAATATTTTCATTTATATATAGGCTTACAGTCTTTAACGTGATTCTCAACTTACAACTGAGATGATGCCCTGGACAGTCAATATTTTATAAAATTATGACATTTGATAATAATTATTAAATTGGTCAGTCATTAAAAACTCATCACTTAAACTGGGAGACATATTTTTCTGGACTTTATAACAAATAGTTCTCTCATGGAAGGAGAAGTCACTTCTCCCTAGTAGGTTGTCTTTTTCTCTATGTTATTTCCTGCGTTCTTGGAAATTTAAAGAGATCAAAACAGGAATATTAGAGGAAATCATGATAAATAAATAAAGCACGTTCAAACAGTAAGTGCGTCACAATAACCCTTTTTTCATAAATCTAATATCATTGGGGACTTACATCCAAACTTTTCGAAAAATATTTGAAAAATTTGACTGCATAATATACCAACCAACATTTGTGTACTGAAATGCACGTTAACCCAACTCATAATAAGTACCAGTTTGTCATATTTAATCAGTTATATGTTTTCATTTGACCTCCTGTTTACAGCGTACCAAGCATTACAAGAAAGACAAGTACATTAAGTACAACTCGATATACATTTTATATTTCTTTGTATTTCGATCGTTTTGTATTTTTCTGTCTTTATTTCCATTCAAAAATTACTTAAATTGGCATGTACATTAAACCTGTTAAATCGATAACTTATTTGTAATTGTATAACATATAGTCTGTTTAAATTGTCATCAATGTATATTATTTAGTGTTATACGTTGCTAAATGACAAAGTAAGGATTCTAAACAATGGCAATTTTAATGTTTCTTTTTCTGATTCTTTTTCAGATCGTGTTACTGTTCCTATACATTATTTTCGTATTTGTAGAAGCAACGGACTCGGGAAATGCCAATACTTTGAGGAATAGCAAATGCGAAACTACTGATATGTTAAAAACTTCAGATGCAAGATAACGTTCAGGTATTTAGGTACACTCAAGCATACATATTCAATATAAAGACAAACCCTTTATTAATTGATCATTTGATAACAAGTTCCGCTGCAATGTAGTTAGGCATTTAAACTATAAATTCAAGGTGTTATTTGAAGGTTGACTTAATCGTGTTTGAAGTTGCAGCCTGTTCCTAACCGGTTAAGGTAAGTGGTTTAATTCTTTTTTTTTTCATTAAAAAAATATTATGTGAAATATGACAACAATATATATCACAAATATGTGAGGATTTTCTAAAGATAATTTATATATATATATATATATGTAAAAACATGATTTGTAAAACATAACATACCGATACACAACAGGGTACCTAATCTATGTATAATATTTTTAATAAGGTTATTGCGCTTCTTACCTATACCGATTTTAACTGCTGTTTTAATTTTAAATGTGAGATAGTTAAACATAGTATTCATGTTTATTTAACTTTTTTTTCCTTCTCCTACCTACCCCGCAACCATAGCATTGCCTGCTCTCTGACAACAACGTTCGCTTCTGCTTTATTTTTAATGTTTGCTTTCTTATGTTTTGTAATTATTGCACACTCACTAATCTCTGTTTCGCTATTTTATATCTGGTAAATCTAATGATCTTCGAAGAATCATTTTAACTAACAATTAAATGAAATTTAATTTAAAATTAAATACGCAATGTTAAATAAAAAACAAATGTAAATTACTTATTTTCACCGGCAACACAAATATGCTTTCGAAAAAAAGATGGTGCTTAATGCAGAATAATAATTAAAAAAAAAATTTTAATGAACTAAATAGACACGCATTTAAAAGTATACTTTCTGTAATAAGGAAAGTATTACATAACTATTTACACGAAAACTAGAAAGTTATTGAATTACAAGAATGTAACCATATTGATTGTTTATTCAATTATTTATTAGAGTACAAAAACGACTCCATTAGTCTGTCTACAGTGTGTGACTCTACTTTCGAGGTTAGCCGTATCAGGATTCACTCTCAAGCGTTTTTTTTACAATACTTTGATAATATCTATCCAAATTGTAATTTACAGCTAATTTGCTAATGCTTGTAGAGTAAAACTTTCGTTTGCTTGCTTGCTTTGTTTGACAAATTGTTTATTCAACTTTTGTAATTAAGATTGACATCTCCAAACAATATATATGACATAGTTAAACCTGTATATTTCATATTTAAATTCAATTAGACATTTTCCCAATATAATTGTACAATATAAAAACAAAGCAAGCAAGCTAACCAAAGTCTTTATTTACATGCATTAGGAAATTAGCTGTAACATCATTTTAGGAATTATGCGTTAGTGACTTATATAATAATGATGCTCCAATTTCCTATTGCATATAAAACATGATACTATAAAAACATCAATAACTTGTATATCAAGTGATTTTCATGACATCAAAATAATTGGTACATCTTTTATTACATTTTACTGTTTAGGTGTCCCCCCTTTCCCCCTCTAAAAAAGTAAGTATAATAATCACAATAGTTTTTGGGTACATCATTTAAAAATAAGGCTTGAGATACCAACGAAGTCAAAAGAAACTAAAAGTTCCATTACAAAACAGTCTTTCATCTTATAGTATGTAGCAATGTTAATGGATCTTCAAGGACTTATTTTCTTTGAATAGTATTGTTATCTAAGTGTTAACTTTTTTTGCCGCTTTTGTTTTAAAAAAAAAATACCAAAGATACGTCCCTGATTGATCATTACATATAACATTTGAAAATTCATTCTGTAAATATTTCATTAATTCATGTTATAAAGGAACTTTTAATTGACGCCTTAACTTTAAAATTTCTTTATCAAATAAATATGTTTCGAACAAGAGGTATAATGAAAGGTATTTCTAATGAAATAATTTAACTAGTTTTATTACATTAATGGGATATACAAATAATGAGTTCAATGATATGTCAAAAAATATTATAGACATGTTTACTCTTTTTTGCTTTCCTTACCCATTTTTGTCCACATAACAAAACTGTAAACAGCTGTCAACCAACCCAGTTCTGGTAAGACGTATAATGGTTGTGTTTCATTCGTTCGTTCGTTGATATAATGAAACGTTTGATTTTTTGGGTTTTACCTCTTCCCCTATTAAAATTTGCCTTTGAGTTCGATATATTTTTTTAATTTATTTTTGATAATCATTTGAACAAGGGGCTGAAATATCATGTACAAGGCTTTTTGTGGTATCTTTAAATTGTTAATGTCTTCTCTAAATCTACCACCAGTACGTATACACCATTCTTTAACACACGAAATGGATTTTGTGAATGTTTTGTTCCACGACTTTTAAATACTAATGACAAGTCCCTTTGTGTCATTTGTTCGATTAAGTTTAATTAATTGCAAACAATAGATTTCGAAACATTGGAACATTTTGACTTTGCCTAGATAAATAATGGATGGGTCAAATGTTATAGCAAAGCTAACAATAAACTTTAAATCAAGATGTATCTGGCATTTAAAATAAACCTCACAATTCATCAATCATTATTCAAATTGAATAAATAGCGTTCATCAGATTATTCTTTAAATTAATTTTCTTTGTTCTGCGTTCTTGTGAGGCGTTACAAAATATTGGCAGAGAGACAATGTAAATTCCGTGCTGTAAATAAAGTTTGTTTAATAAGTACGGTTACTATAAAATGGTTTGTAAAGGCGATTTTGAATTTGGTGATTTCAGATTAAAAAACAAAGGAGTTTTGAATCATAATCAGATAGAGTTATGTCAAGTCTGACGTATGTTAGGTACCATTTTCGCACTTTATGAAATTTCCTAAGTAACGAGGGCAACCTCAATGGAACAGTAATTAGAATTAAAGGGATACATTTGCAATTCCGTCTTTTAATTGATTAAAAACGTGCACTTTCCAAATGAGCTACCAGTTCACTGCCCACATATGTTCCATATGAATGTACACAACATTTACATTTCACGGTGGTATGCTTCTCATGAAAAATACTCAATTAAATAAACTTTTGCATGTTTTGTTTGTAGAATTGTGTTTTACTTCGACCTACATGTTTTTGTTCAGTCAATTTTGACCTTTGACGATATTTTTCTTTATGTAACCTGCTACTTGTTTTGTTTATCTAAATCATGACTTTATTCGTCCCTGGTGTAAATGACCGTTAGTATTCGACGGTAAAATTCCTTTAATCGAAAATGTCTTGGTACTGAACCGACTTAAAAGGTTTATTTTATTTATAATTATCTAATTCGTAAAATTTTGTTCTTGTAAATAACGAAAGCATGAAATGAAATAAGGCACAGTTGTCTTTTGTCCTTTGGAAATTAACATAGTTTTCAGTGTTTTCATGATGAGGGTTAGTTGATCTCCCTGGGCATCATCAGACACTCCAAACTGACCGCTACGAAATCCTTAAGGCCTTAATGTCCAGCGTTGTATGTTACGATTGTTTAACAAGAAACAAAGAGAAAATCAGTAAATTTTAAATAATAAAAAAAAAAATTATTGTTATTGATCAAGAAGCTAAATAACATGTACAATGATTCATCGGTTGTCATTAAAACAAGTCAAGTCTTCTCTCATGATATAACCAATACATTTACAAATCCCTCTAAAAGAAGAAATACATTTGTAAATATTTGGTTAAATGACTTTTAAATTCAAAGGACACGTCTTTTTGTGCATTTGTTCTATTAAGTTAAACAAACCAGAGATTTCAAAACATTGGTACATTTTGATTTTGGCCAGATAAATACAAATGGTTCATATGCGAACAATAAACTTTAAATCAAGATGTGCATGTATCTGTTAATTAAAGTTAAAGTCAAAATTTATCAGATATAATTTGAATTGAAAAGGTTGGGTTCATCAGATTATTCTTTAAATTAATATCCTTTGGTCTGCATTTTTGTGATGTGTTACAACATATACAAAACATTGGCAGAGTAACAATGTAAATGTCGTGCTGAAAATAATATTTTTCGATAAACCTCCTTACATTACTAAAGTTATAAGTAGGATACCTGTTCATTGGTTTAAATACGTGATTTTGAGTTCGGTGATTTCAGATTAAAAATAAAATAGTCTTGAATCTAAATCAGAGTTGTATCAAGTCCGACGTATGCAAGGTAACAGTTTTGCTCAGTAAGAAAATTTGCCAAAATAACAAGAAAAACCTCTTTATAATTAAATACGTAGAATTGAAGGGATACATTTCGGAATCCGTTTTTAAATTAATAAAGATCGTACCTTTTCCTTATCGGCAATCAGTTGATTGTACACAACGTTAACATTTTACTGTAGTATGCTTCTCAAGAAAAACACTCAAACTAATAAACTTTGGGTTTGTTAAATTTTGTTTCACTTAATTTTACATTCATGTTTTTGCACAGTCAATTTTTTATTGTTGACATTATTTTTCTGTTTGTCTCAATTTTATAGCATATGCTGTCGATTATTTAGCCTTTAGGTAACCTGCTATTGTTTTGTTTATTCAAATTATGACTGTATCTGTCCCTGGTTTAAATGACCGTAAGTATTCGACGGTTAATTTCCTTTAGTCGAAAATGCATTGGTACTGAACCGACTTAAAAGGTTGATTTTATTTACAATTATCGAATTCATAAAATAGGTTCTTGTGTATAACGGAAGCATGAAATGAAATCAGGCAAAGTTGTCTTTTTAAATAATTATTGGTATTGATCAAGAAGCTATGTACAATAATTCATTGGTTGTCTTTTAAACAAGTAAAATGTTCTCTCACCAGTAGATTTACATATCCCTCTAAAAGAAGAAATTCATTTGTAAATATTTGGTTAAATGACTTTTAAATTCAAAGGACACGTCCCTTTGTGCCATTTGTTCGACTGAGTTTAATTAATTAAAAACAATAGATTTCGAAACATTGGTTCATTTTGATTTTGGCTAGACACTTATTAATGATACATATGTAATAGTAAAGCAAACAATACACTTAAACTCAAGATGTATCAGTTAACGTCATAATGTATCATGCAATATTTAATCATGTTTTTGTTCAGTCAATTTTGACTTTTGACGATATTTTTCTTGATGTAACCTGCTACTTGTTTTGTTTATTTAAATCATTACTTTATCCGTCCCTGGTGTAAATGACCGTAAGTATTCGACGGTAAAATTCCTTTAATCGAAAATGTCTTGGTACTGAACCGACTTAAAAGGTTGATTTTATTTATAATTATCTAATTCGTAAAATATTGTTCTTGTTAAAAACGAAAGCATGAAATGAAATAAGGCACAGTTGTCTTTTGTCCGTTGGAAATTAACATAGTTTTCAGTGTTTTCATGATGAGGGTTAGTTGATCTCCCTGGGCATCATCAGACACTCCAAACTGACCGCTACGAAATCCTTAATGTCCAGCGTTGTATGTTACGATTGTTTAACAAGAAACAAAGAGAAAAAAAATTAAATAATAAAAAAAAAATAATAATTAAAATGTCAATTGTTCTTGAATAATTGAGAGGTCTTTCCTTTTCGACATGTAAAGTACATGTTCCAATAGGCGTAGAATGCATTGAAAAGCTCACAAACACACACAAAACCGTTAAAAAAATGACAAAAACAACAAATTCGATAATTTGGACATGACCTTGACTTTTGACCTTGTAACCTTTGTGAAGGTCATTGGTCTACAATGTCATTGTAAAAGACCCCATGGGTCTAGGATTTTTCGTTCTAGGGTTAAAGCTAATTTTACCTTTCTTTTTTTAACGGGGGTTATGCCCCTTAAGAATATGTCAAATCCTTTTAGTCAAAATGTAAAAAAGTTGTGCCTCAGTCACCTGAACATTTTTCACTGTTTACTATTTCTGTAAGATTAACCGTTTTTGTGATATCGACTAACAAGTTGAGAGGCCAAAGGTCAAGGTCAACCTTAAAAACATTTAAAACACACTAAAAATCATCAAAATAAGGTCAAAAACACATAATTCGCTAACTGGGACATGACCTTGACCTTTGACCTTGTGATCTTTGTCACGGTCATTAGTCCCCAATGTCATTGCTGAAGACCCCATGGGTCTAGGACCTTTGGTTATGTAGTAAAAGCTGATTTTGTCTTTTAAGAAACCTAAATCAGGGGTTATGCCCCTTACAAAAAGGTCAAATCTCTTTGGTCAAAATGAAACAAAGTTGCGCAATAATGACCAAAACATTTTCCACTATTCAAAACTTCTGTAAGTATAATGGTTTCTGAGTTTATCCCATAACAAGGTGTTAGGTCAAAGGTCAAGGTCAACATACGAATTTGACCTTGAGGTATTTTTCAAAGATACATGAATTGATGATGATTGGTGAAGATCCTAGGTGTCTACGACTTACGGTTTCTGAGTTTTGGTGGCCAAACGACACCGGTTAATTTTCATAGGGGCATAACCCTACCTATGAGTCGTTGAATCTTTCCCATCCAAATGTAACGAAGAACCGGGGTCTGGTCCTGAACAAATTTCACACTTCGGTTTTTTCTACCTATTACGGTTACGGTGTTGGAACGATAACAAGGTTTTTGGGTTTCGGAGGGATTACTCCGAACCGACAAAATATTTCGACTCACAGGGTGAGTTCCGGATAGGTATCATGACACCGATACAAAGTGTGAACATGAAAGCGACATGGTTTACGGTTACGGAGGTTTATTTTGTCAAAGTTTGGCGGAACAAAAAATATAATAAATATAAATCAATTGCTTTTAAAAAGCAATTGGAGGCGGTCTTTCCCCCTTTGAAATTGATTGAATGGGGGGGGCGGGTGTTTGTTTGTTTGTTTGTTTGTTTGTTCGTTTGTTTGTTTGTTTGTTTCTGTATGGGGTCTATATCATTGTTACCGCAGAAGTTTCATGTTTAGTTTGGAAAGTTTTTATTTTATTTTAGGTACAGCGCGCGCGCCAGATTGAGGAGACATCACGTGACGCGGGTTTATAATAACGAAAACTTAGTCTTTTTATTTCTCTTTAGGTGGGGATGTTGAACAGACAACATGTATAGAGACAGAATATACACAATATAATTTCTTTTGTCATTGCAGGAAATTGACCACAGTTCACCAGCAGTGCATGTTTTGGATTTAATTGATCCGGTGTAACTTTAATACACATTTAAGGATTCTTTTCTGATAATGTACATTTTTCAGCACCTGTTTGTAACACAGATTAGTATTTCAATCTCGGAGCGGACATTTTATTGTAGGTTTTTACTGAGATTTACGGACCTAACAAGCGATTTTTACGGCATTGTCATTTATTTTCTCTAGGAAAACTCTCGAGAGATATCTGCACCAAGTTTTTTTTATGAACCTTTAGTACATGTATGCCCTGCTGCCTGCAAATTTTCAGGTCGATTGGACTTGTAGTTTCAGAGTACATGTTGATTTTTTTTCTTGAAACAAGCGAAAAAAAACCAAATGAGAACTTGGACCCCGTATTAAACATGCATAACGGAAGCATACATTCAATGATTGATTGATTGGTTGGTTGGTTGGTTGGTTGATTGATTGATTGATTGATTGATTGATTGATTGATTGATTGGTTAATTGGTTGGTTGATTAAACACGTTGGATAGGGTCAATTTAAACAGCGAAAAACAAACAAAAAGATCTTGATTAAACACATGAGACAGAAAATTGCATGCACTGATTGATTGATTGATTGATTGATTGGTTGATTGATTGATTGATTAAACACGTTAGATAGGGCAATTGAAACAGCGAAAAAGAAACAAAAAAGATCTTGATTAAACACATGAGACAGAAACATTCATCCACTGATTGATTGATTGATTGATTGATTGATTGATTGATTGGTTGGTTGATTGGTTGGTTGGTTGGAATTCAAACACGCATAAAACTCTTTAAATAGTGCCAAAATCACATAATTTGCCTCTTAGTACATGACCTTGACCTTTGACCTTTCGACCTTCGTCAAGGTCATTGCTCCACAATGTCATTGCAAAAGACCCTATGGGTCAAGGACCTTTTGTTTAAGAGTTTTGCCTAATAATGGCTTTTTATAAACCATAAATGGGGGTTATGTCCCTTACACAATGGTAAAACCAATAGAGTCATAACGTAACAAAGTTGCCCCTTGAAGTACCAAGCATTTTTCACTACTTAAATTTTCTGTATCTATAACCATTCCAAAGTTATAGGGAAATCAAAAACAAATAAAAATCTAAAATACGACATTGACCTTTGACCTTGACCTAATTTTCATTTTTTTTGGACCAAGGACCTCAAATCAAAAGATCCTAGGTCTCTATAACTTATGGTGTTCCAGTTTAAAATACATTTCGAAATTTCAAATCCAAAAAAGGGAAATAACTCTCATATGGAGCGTTCATATTGCTTTGGTCGAAATTGGATAAATCATGCGAAGGATATAACAAGCAATTTTATAAAATAAATTTGTCGTAATCTTTTACGGTTGCGAAGGAGTTGTGATCACAAGGAAAACAGTGTTTGGGGAGATAACTCCTACAAAGAAAAGTATTCGGTTACGCAGGGTAAATTTCAAAAGCGCATAAACTGTTCGATATCATATACCAAATATCTAAGCGACATATTGCGAAACAAATGTTTATCGCAAGAACAAAATTTGGCGGAAGAAAAAAAAAATAATCAGAAGAAAAACAATAGTTCTTTCCACAGAAAAGTGTAAAGACCTAATAATAATAATCAGAAGAAATACAGTAAGGTCTTTCCTTATAGAAAAAGGAAAGACCTTAATTAAAAACCAATTGTTCAGAGAACCATTTATGGTCTTTCCACCATTTAAGACCTTTTTTTATGTGAAAATATTAAAATTTGGTTTTAAATGTCAATTTAAGCGTCAAATGACAGCTTATTGAACACTTATTCCAAAAATATATGGTTTCTATACAAAAAGATATAAATAAGGGAGATCATTTTTTACATCGGTTTAAAATGTGTTACTTCCGGTAATTTTTTATTGTTTACTTGACACTGATTCCAAAAATATATGGTTCTATATGCTTTTTCATTAATTAAGTACAAAATATAGCTACTTCCGGTTTACAAAAGGTCACTTCCGGTTGTCTTTTTCTAGGTCACATTGCTTGCAATCTAATATACAAAGTCCCATGTCTTGATCATGTATACATATGAGGTAAAAGCAAAGGTCAAAATCTAGAATGTTACATTTACCTATGACCTTGGGCTCAATTTCGAGGTCATCAACCAAGGACCTCAAATCAAAAGACTCTAGGCCTCTACTATATATTGTTAATGAGTTGTATTATCTTACAACTAATATTAGATATAAAAGGGGGCAAAACTGGCATCAAATGTCTACGTACTCTTTCGACTAAAATTTACATGTTACGACATGTCGCAACTAACAATTTAATAAAAATAATTTGGCGATAAGTAAAACGGCTTTTGAAAATAAGTGAAAATAAGCCAAAATCAAAATTTGTAATATGACCTTGACCTGTGACCTTGACCTTATTTTTATTTTTTTTGGACCAAGGATCTCAAATCAAAAGACCCTAGGTCTCTATCACTTATGGATTACCAGTTAGAAATGCATATTCTTATATCAAACATAAAAGGGGGGATAACTCTCATATGGAATCTATATACGGCTTCGGTCAAAATAAAACGGAACATCATGAGGATGTAACGAGCAATTTGGAAAAATAAATTTGTCGGTTTCTTTTACGGTTACGAAGCCTTAGAGATAACAAGAAAAACAGTGTTCGGGGAGATTACTCTTATTTTGGAAAGTATTCGGTTAAGCAGAGTTGGTTTCAAAAGCGTATAAACTGCTCGATATCATATTCCAAAAATCTAAGCGACATCTTGTGAAACCAAAAACAGCAAAGGAAAAAAATTAGGCGAAGAAAAAAAAATAATCAGAAGAAATCCAATAGGTCTTTCCACGGAAAAGTAGAAAGACTTAATAATCAGAAGAAATACAGTAAGGTATAATTTGATGGTGTGAAGCATGGTATGTTTTTTTTTTTAATTTTGAAAACTTAATTAAGGTAATCGGAAACATGATTTTTTTTTAATTAGCTGACATTATGTATCTGGGTTTTTCGTTTTTTTTTTTTAATATTACTAAAAAAGAAGCGATGTAGACAAAACAGTGTTTGGGGAGATTACTCCTACAAAGAAAAGTATTCGGTTACGCAGGGTAAATTTCAAAAGCGCATAAACTCTTCGATATCATATACCAAATATCTAAGCGACATATTGCGAAACAAATGTTTATCGCAAGAACAAAATTTGGCGGAAGAAAAAAAAATAATCAGAAGAAAAACAATAGTTCTTTCCACAGAAAAGTGTAAAGACCTAATAATAATAATCAGAAGAAATACAGTAAGGTCTTTTCTTATAGAAAAAGGAAAGACCTTAATTAAAAACCAATTGTTCAGAGAACCATTTATGGTCTTTCCACCATTTAAGACCTTTTTTTATGTGAAAATATTAAAATTTGGTTTTAAATGTCAATTTAAGCGTCAAATGACAGCTTATTGAACACTTATTCCAAAAATATATGGTTTCTATACAAAAAGATATAAATAAGGGAGATCATTTTTTACATCGGTTTAAAATATGTTACTTCCGGTAATTTTTTATTGTTTACTTGACACTGATTCCAAAAATATATGGTTCTATATGCTTTTTCATTAATTAAGTACAAAATATAGCTACTTCCGGTTTACAAAAGGCCACTTCCGGTTGTCTTTTTCTAGGTCACATTGCTTGCAATCTAATATACAAAGTCCCACGTCTTGATCATGTATACATATGAGGTAAAAGCAAAGGTCAAAATCTAGAACGTTACATTTACCTATGACCTTGGGCTCAATTTCGAGGTCATCAACCAAGGACCTCAAATCAAAAGACTCTAGGCCTCTACTATATATTGTTAATGAGTTGTATTATCTTACAACTAATATTAGATATAAAAGGGGGCAAAACTGGCATCAAATGTCTACGTACTCTTTCGACTAAAATTTACATGTTACGACATGTCGCAACTAACAATTTAATAAAAATAATTTGGCGATAAGTAAAACGGCTTTTGAAAATAAGTGAAAATAAGCCAAAATCAAAATTTGTAGTATGACCTTGACCTGTGACCTTGACCTTATTTTTATTTTTTTGGACCAAGGATCTCAAATCAAAAGACCCTAGGTCTCTATCACTTATGGATTACCAGTTAGAAATGCATATTCTTATATCAAACATAAAAGGGGGGATAACTCTCATATGGAATCTATATACGGCTTCGGTCAAAATAAAACGGAACATCATGAGGATGTAACGAGCAATTTGGAAAAATAAATTTGTCGGTTTCTTTTACGGTTACGAAGCCTTAGAGATAACAAGAAAAACAGTGTTCGGGGAGATAACTCTTATTTTGGAAAGTATTCGGTTAAGCAGAGTTGGTTTCAAAAGCGTATAAACTGCTCGATATCATATTCCAAAAATCTAAGCGACATCTTGTGAAACCAAAAACAGCAAAGGAAAAAAATTAGGCGAAGAAAAAAAAAATAATCAGAAGAAATCCAATAGGTCTTTCCACGGAAAAGTAGAAAGACTTAATAATCAGAAGAAATACAGTAAGGTATAATTTGATGGTGTGAAGCATGGTATGATTTTTTTTTTAATTTTGAAAACTTAATTAAGGTAATCGGAAACATGATTTTTTTTTAATTAGCTGACATTATGTATCTGGGTTTTTCGTTTTTTTTTTTTAAATATTACTAAAAAAGAAGCGATGTAGACAAAACAGTGTTTGGGGAGATTACTTCTACAAAGAAAAGTATTCGGTTACACAGGGTAAATTTCAAAAGCGCATAAACTCTTCGATATCATATACCAAATATCTAAGCGACATATTGCGAAACAAATGTTTATCACAAGAACAAAAATTGGCGGAAGAAAAAAAAAATAATCAGAAGAAAAACAATAGTTCTTTCCACAGAAAAGTGTAAAGACCTAATAATAATAATCAGAAGAAATACAGTAAGGTCTTTCCTTATAGAAAAAGGAAAGACCTTAATTAAAAACCAATTGTTCAGAGAACCATTTATGGTCTTTCCACCATTTAAGACCTTTTTTTATGTGGAAATATTAAAATTTGGTTTTAAATGTCAATTTAAGCGTCAAATGACAGCTTATTGACACTTGTTCCAAAAATATATGGTTTCTATACAAAAAGATATAAATAAGGGAGATCATTTTTTACTTCCGGTTTAAAATATGTTACTTCCGGTAATTTTGTATTGTTTACTTGACACTGATTCCAAAAATATATTGTTCTATATGCTTTTTCATTAATTAAGTACAAAATATAGCTACTTCCGGTTTACAAAAGGTCACTATCGGTTGTCTTTTTCTAGGTCACATTGCTTGCAATCTAATATACAAAGTCCCATGTCTTGATCATGTATACATATGAGGTAAAAGCAAAGGTCAAAATCTAGAACGTTACATTTACCTATGACCTTAGGCTCAATTTCGAGGTCATCAACCAATGACCTCAAATCAAAAGACTCTAGGCCTCTACTATATATTGTTAATGAGTTGTATTATCTTACAATTAATATTAGATATAAAAGTGGGCAAAACTGGCATCAAATGTCTACGTACTCTTTTGACTAAAATTTTACATGTTACGACATGTCGCAACTAACAATTTAATAAAAATAATTTGGCGATAAGTAAAACGGCTTTTGAAAATAAGTGAAAATAAGCCAAAATCAAAATTTGTAATATGACCTTGACCTGTGACCTTGACCTTATTTTTATTTTATTGGACCAAGGATCTCAAATCAAAAGACCCTAGGTCTCTATCACTTATGGATTACCAGTTAGAAATGCATATTCTTATATCAAACATAAAAGGGGGGATAACTCTCATATGGAATCTATATACGGCTTCGGTCAAAATAAAACGGAACATCATGAGGATGTAACGAGCAATTTGGAAAAATAAATTTGTCGGTTTCTTTTACGGTTACAAAGCCTTAGAGATAACAAGAAAAACAGTGTTCGGGGAGATAACTCTTATTTTGGAAAGTATTCGGTTAAGCAGAGTTGGTTTCAAAAGCGTATAAACTGCTCGATATCATATTCCAAAAATCTAAGCGACATCTTGTAAAACAAAAAAACAGCAAAGGAAAAAAATTAGGCGGAAGAAAAAAAAAATAATCAGAAGAAATCCAATAGGTCTTTCACGGAAAAGTGGAAAGACCTAATAATCAGAAGAAATACAGTAAGGTATAATTTGATGGTGTGAAGCATGGTATGTTTTTTTTTTTTTAATTTTGAAAACTTAATTAAGGTAATCGGAAACATAATTTTTTAATTAGCTAACATTATGTATCTGGGTTTTTCGTTGTTTTTTTTTTAAATATTACTAAAAAGAAGCGATGTAGACAAAACAGAGACTTTTACTTACATATAGTTGTGAACAGAAATTGAAAGAAAACTCAATTTAAACATCTCAGATAATCATACAGTTAGGATAAGATAAATAGTATCTCCTGGCCTGACACAAATTGAAAATTTCAGTCAATTATTCTTTAAAAATTTGGGAAGAACTGCATATCTTATGATTAACTTATTGCTTTACTTTCTGTCAATAACCAACTTTTATATTGTTGACACTTTTAACAGTTGCATATTATTTCTACATGTCATGCATGTATGCCCAAGAAATCACTTTTGAAAAATGTGCATAAAAAGTGATTGCATCTCCTGCATCAATTAGAAAACCTCTCACTTCCAAATTAAACTGTCACTCATATGATACTATGTTAGTTGATAGATACCATATGTTTTTATATGTGACAATTGTTGCATGAAGGAATAGTTAATACACTATACCTGTAGCAATCAAGGAATGTGTCTTCTTTTACTATGTGTAATTTTGTTTTAAAAGCTTCGCTCTCACCCCATATGGAATTTACTGACCCTGTATATATCATATTAGGTCACTAACACGCTATGTAACTCATAATATCTGTCATCTTATCACCATGACTTAAAACATTTCATAATTGAGAGAAGATATGCATTTTCACTCAAAATGTGTTTTCTAGGGCAAAAATGTAGGACTGTAGAAATCATTCCTCATCTCTTTGCCTATGGAACTATAACACCAAATATATACTATATAGCGGAGATATGCTGTTTTATATATAAAAAAACAACATTTTTCTCTCACCATGTAACGTTAGTCATTGTTAGCCTAATATTGTATTGGCTAGAGCATTCACTGTTATTACATGTCGGGGCTTATATTGCATTCAAATTGTCTGTATGTCAGTCTACTCGTCCATGTTTCCCCCAAACATTTCTCATATGCTTCTTAAATGAATAACTTATATTTGGTGAGCAACTTATCAATCTATTAAAATTTTCTACTAATAGGCAAACTGAAAAATCCCAAAAGGACAAAAACCTATAATTTGGCCATTGTGGCACGTTTTTAGGCCGTCTTGTGATCATTATTAAAAGTTTCTCTTTATCTGTTATAGCTTCAAATATAATATTTATTTTGGGCCCTTATTTGCCCTTAATTACTTGGGCTAATAGTTAATAGAGATCCATTCACTTATACTGAAGTTATTGTCTGTGAATCAGACAAATAATTGTTTTTGTTAGGCCCCTTTTGGCCCCTAAAAAATAAACAGCTATGATAAAAAAAAACTAAAATTAATCCAATCCTTCATTTTATGGAATGCTAAAGTTTCATAGATTATTAGTTACATAGCGTGTTAGTGACCTACTATGATATATACAGGGTCAGTAAATTCCATATGGGGTTCGAGCTTCGCTCTCACCCCATATATAACACACTATGTAACGAATTTATCTTACCGACTATCTTTATTTGTTGAATTTAGACTCAAGTTGTCTTAATTGCTATCATAACACATCTTCTTATTTCTGTATTAAAGTGTTCATAAGAAACTTCTTCAATTGATCTGCAATAGAAAAACACTTATGTAAACGATAAATATCTATTATCAACAACCTTGCTATATCAATATTAAACAGAACTTTCAATACTTTTAAATAATCAAACAGTGCCCAAGTCGTAAATCCACTTCTAACCGTGTATTGAAATAAGCTCTCACTCACTCACAGCCTCCCTCATAACCTAATATTGAAAACACGGTCTCCACGAGGTCGCTTTTAACCAATCATATTCCTAGAAATGTATAGGAGGTAAGATAAATATATATACTTTGAACTATAATGGTTTACTTTTACAAATTGTGACTTGGATGGAGAGTTGTCTCTTTGGCACTCATACCACATCTTCTTATACTCAAGTTAGTGTCTTAAAACCAAACAAATAATTTTTTGTTGCCCCTTTCTGGGCCCTATTTACAAAACAGCTATGACAATAAGCCCCACAATAAATCCCAATACTCCTATTATGGTATGGAACCTTGTGCTAAAATTTCATACAGATTTATAACCTTATATACCACGACTGTCCGCTACGAAATCTGTAATGTCCATCGTTGTTATTTATGAAATTTTTAAATAGAAACAAAGAGAAAATCAGTTAATTTTAATTCAATTTTTTTAAAATTATTATTGTTATTGATCAAGAAGCTATGTACAATGATTCATTGGTTGTCTTTTAAACAAGTAAAATGTTCTCTCACCAGTAGATTTACGAATCCCTCTAAAAGAAGAAATTCATTTGTAAATATTTGGTTAAATGACTTTTTATTTCAAAGGACACGTCTTTTTATGCCATTTGTTCGACTAAGTTAAATTAATTACAAACAATAGATTTCGAAACATTGGTTCATTTTGATTTTGGCTAGATATCTATTAATGATACATCTGTAATAGTAAAGCAAACAATACACTTAAACTCAAGATGTATCAGTTAACGTCATAATGTATCATGCAATATTTAAATTGAATAAGTTGATTTCATTAGATTATCATGTTAATTAATGCTCTTTGTTTTACGATTACAATAAATTGGCAGAAGAACAATGTTAATGTCGTGCTGAAAATAATAATTTGTTGAAAAGCATCCTTCCATTACTTGACTAAGAACTGGGATTACTGTAGAATATTTTTTATACGAGGTCCTAAATACAGTGATTTCAGATTAAAAACATTATAGTTTTTGAATAATAATCATATAAGATTTCATCAAAAGGGTGTTTAAGTAATCATACAATCATATTTGTTCTATACTTCAACAGAAATTACTTTTTAAAATAAGACAAGTATTTGGTCTTTTAATCAAATAATCACGATAAAAACAGCCAAGTTATCATATAATTAAAAGCCCATGATGAGGCTCAGGGATAAATTTTTGGATCCGTCTTTTAATTGACTTAACATCTTGCAGTTTTCTAATTTTCTATCAGTTTATTGCTCACATATTTTCTTATAAACTTTACCGTTAGTATTTAAACGCAGTTTAATAATTTCTTTTTATTTATTTAAAGATAAAAACTCATGCAACGTTTCTGGTTTATCTAGTATATATGTGAAATGTTATTTGCACAATGTAATATACCAATAAACGAGAGGGTACAATGTATCTAATGTATGTATAGTAAACATTAAATAAGGTTTGTTCACCTCGTTAAATGTACCTATACGTGTTTGAACTGTTTTGTCCTTGTGACATTTGTTCGACTTAGTTTACCTAATTGCAAATAGTGGATTTCGAAACATTGGCATATTTGGAGTTTGGCTGCTTATAGATTAATGATACATATGTTATAGTAAAACGAACAATTAACTTTCATTTAGAATATTTAGAATATGTTAAGTAAAGTTAACGTCACAATCTATCAAATATAGATTAAATTGAATAAATTTGCGTTCATCAGTTTATTCTTTTGATTATTTGTCTTTGTTCTGCGTTTTGTGAGGCGTTACTCCATATTGGCAGAATAACAAATTAAATGTAAATGTCGTGCTAAAAACAGATTTTGTTAAGAACCCTCCTTACATTATGAATCCTGTCAAATGGTTTACATAATGCGATTTTGAATTTGTAGATTTCAGATTTAAAAAAAACTAAATAGTTTTTAATCAGATAAAGTTGTACCAAGTCCGATGTATGCAAGGTAACATTTTTGCTCTGTATAAAAATTGCCAAAGTAACGAGAAAAAAAATCTATAGAATTAAACACTTTCCAATGAGTAGAATTAACGAAAGCATGAAATGAAATAAGGCACAGTTGTCTTTTGTCCTTTGGAAATTAACATAGTTTTCAGTGTTTTCATGATGAGGGTTAGTTGATCTCCCTGGGCATCATCAGACACTCCAAACTGACCGCTACGAAATCCTTAATGTCCAGCGTTGTATGTTACGATTGTTTAACAAGAAACAAAGAGAAAATCAGTAAATTTTAAATAATAAAAAATAAAAAAATATTGTTATTGATCAAGAAGCTAAATAACATGTACAATGATTCATCGGTTGTCTTTAAAACGAGTTAAGTCTTCTCTCATAATATAACCAGTACATTTACAAATCCCTCTAAAAGAAGAAATTCATTTGTAAATATTTGGTTAAATGACTTTTAAATTCAAAGGACACGTCTTTTTGTGCCATTTGTTCCACTAAGTTAAATTAATTGCAAACAATAGATTTCGAAACATTGGTTCATTTTGATTTTGGCGAGATACTTATTAATGATACATATGTAATAGTAAAGCAAACAATACACTTTTAATCAAGATGTATCAGTCAACGTCATAATGTATCATGCAATATTTAAATTGAATAAATTGTGTTCATTAGTTTATCATGTTAATTAGTGTTCTTTGTTTTACGTTTACAATATATTGGCAGAAGGACAATGTTAATGTCGTGCTGAAAATAATAACTTGTTGAGAAGCATCCTTCCATTACTTGACTAAGCACTGAGATTACTGTAGAATGTTTTTATACGAGGTCCTCAATATTGTGATTTCAGATTAAAACATTATAGTTTTGAATACTCATTACATAATGTTTTATCATGGGGGTGTCAAAGTAATCATATAATCACATTTTTTCTATACTTCAACAGAAATTACTTTTTAAAACAAGACTGGTAATCAAATAATCCAGAGGAAAACGGCCAAGTAATCATATAATCAAAAGCCCATGATGGGGCTCAGGGATTAATTTTGGAATCCGTCTTTTAATTGACTTAACATCGTGCAGTTTTCTAATTTTCTATCAGTTTATTGCTCATATATTTTCTTATCGACTTTACCGTTAGTATTTTAACCCAGTTTAATCAAAATGTTTATTTTTTGAAAGATAAAAACTTATGCAACGTTTCTGGTTTATCTAATATATATGTGAAATGTTATTTGCACAATGTAACATACCAATAAACGAGAGGGTATATAATGTATGTATACTAAACATTAAATAAGGTTATGTTCACCTAGTTAAATGAACCTATACGTGTTTGAACAGTTTTGTCCTTGTGACATTTGGCTGCTTAAAGATTAATGATACATATGTAATAGTAAAGGGAACAATAAACTTTAATTTAGAATATGTTAAGTAAAGTTAAAGTCACAATTTGCGTTTTTTCTTAACCTAGAAACAACCGGAAAATCAGTAAATGTTAACTTAGAAAGAAAAAAAACCGAAACAAATATATTACTGTCATTGATCAAAAAGCTAATGTATAATGTACAATGATTCATCGGGTGTTTTCAAAACAAGTAACGTCTTCCCTCATAATACCACGAGAACGTTTACAAAACCCTCTAAAAGAAGAAATGCATTTGCAAATATATGGTTTTGAAATTTTTAATTTCAAAGGACACGTCTTTTTGTGCTATTTGATATATTAAAGGTAATGAATTGCATACATTGGATTTCAAATCATTGGTACATTTTTTTTTTGGCGGAAAGATAATAACAAAAAATATGTAAAAGTAAAGCGAGCAATTCATTTTAATTTAAGATGTACATGTATCAGTTAACGTCAAAGTTTATCATGTTTTAATCTAAATAAAAAAAGGTTGCGTTCATTAGATTATTATTAAATTAAATTTCTTTGTTTTGCGTTTTTGTGAGGCGTTACAACATATTGGCAGAGTAACAATGGACATGGCGTGTGGAAAATATAGTTTGTTGAGAACTATCCTTCCTTTACTTGACTAAGAACTGTGATTACTGTAGAATGTTTTGTAAACGCTGTTTTAAATATTGTGATTTCAGATTAAAAACATTATAGTTTGGAATCATAATCAAATTATGTTTCATCAAGTCAAATGTATGCAAGATAACGTCTTCGCGTTTTATATAAATTACTACCTTGAAAATCAACCTCTAGAAAATAAAACACTCATCCGTAATTAGAAATAAAGAATTTCACATTTTTGTCGTTATAATCAGATAGTGATTGATTGTTTTTCAAAATAAGATAATCAAAAATATCCAAAATAAAGTTGGTAATGAAAAGACTTTAATATGATTTTATTTGTGATTATATCGTTCACATAATTATATCTTCGTAAATCGCAGATTTTACATTTGCAAATTGATTTTACCTAGCGACCCGTTGCGTAATTAGGTAAACGGATATTTACGACACTAAAATGAAGTTTAACGAAGGCAAAACTTAAACTACAATTCAATTATATCTATTATAATGCAGCATATCAAAATAAACACCATTTAACAACAATTTTGGCGTTAAATAACATAAACTAAAAAGTATTTACCAAATAAACAATGTGACGTTATATTTATACTCATGATGTCCAAATGAATTCTAGACGAATTCTAGACCTTTCGTATGTTTCAGAATGACTCAAAATGTGACGTTCATGTCTATTTTGTGAGATCTTACATACCCCACAAAATATAGGAATTTAAAATGGTGTCTTTCTTAGTTATGCACAAGTAGATCGAAAATTGTACCCCTTAAAATATGTGTAAAAGTCCAATGAAAGTTATCGTTACAAACGAATTGCATTGGCATCAAACTTAACAGTCAAAAATAACTATGAATTTATTACATGACTGTGTACAATTGTTTGTCTGTTTGTCTTTCTCATTTTTGGCCATCCCGTTTTCAGTTTATTTTCTGTTTATGAGTTTGACTGTCCCTCTGGTATCTTTCGTCCCTTTTTTACAAATCATATGTCATCTCGTTTTTTTTATCCGCTTTTGTTTAAAACAAATATACTAAAGATAAGACTTTTATTGATTATTACAAATACAATTTATTATCATGTACACGGCTTTTTGTGGTATCTTTAAAACTGTTAATGTCTTCTCTCAATATACAACCAGAACATAAACAAAACACTCGAAGAAACGCATTTGTGAATGTTTGGGTCCACGACTTTTAAATACCAAGAACACGTCCTGTTGTGCCGTTTGTTCGACAGTTGCAAACAAAAAATTTCGAAACAAAGTATATTTGATTGTAGCTAGATACATATTAATGATACAAATGTAATAGTAAAGCGAACAATAAATTTTAAATCAATATGTATCAGTTAACGTCAAAATATATCATGTAATATCTACATTTAATAAATTGCGTTGATCATATTATATTTTAATTAATTTTCTTTGTTCTACGTTTTGTGAGGCGTTACAATATGTTGGCAGAATTACGAGGTAAAAAGAAGATTTGTCGAGGACCCTTCTTACAGTACCTATGTTATCAGAATGATAACTGTTCAGTGGTTTAAATACGCGGATTTGAATTTGGTGAATTCAGATTAAAAAACCGAATTTGTTTTATCAAGTCAACTATATGCAAGTGAATTCAGATTAAAAAACTGAATTTGTTTTATCAAGTCAACTGTATGCAAGTGAATTCAGATTAAAAAAAATGAATTTGTTTCATCAAGTCAACTGTATGCAAGTGAATTCAGATTAAAACACAAACTATTTTGAATCATAATCCGATAAAGTTGAAATAAGTCAGACGTTTCCAAGGCACCACTTTCGCACTTGATGAAATTTACCAAAGAAACGAGAAAAAAACTCCATACAATTACACACTTTACAGTAAGTAGGAAAAAAGGAATGAAGCTCTTCATTGGGATTTCCAAGTAACAACAGAATCACAATTTTGTGTCAATATAATTATATAGTGATCGAATTATCTTTTAAAAGTAGATAATTAAAATATCCTAAATTGAGTCATAGACTATCAACTAATTAAATAACCATAAAGTGTATGGAATTTTAATCAAATTATCACTATCAAAACAGCCTAGCTATCACATAACCAAAAAATCCAATGAGGCGGCTTAGATATAAATTTCGGTATTCGACTTTAAATTAATGTAAAATCATGCATTTCCTTATTTTCAAATAGTGTATCGCCCAAACATTTTCTTATGAGTTTTAACGTTATGGTGTAATGGTAATATGATTCTCTAGACACACTCACAAACAAATACATTTTGTTCTGTAAAAGTTTGATGCATTCAATTTCGACTTTTGACGATATTTATCTGTTTTGTTTATTTTTTATATAGTGTCAATTGCTCCTGCAGCCACCTGCTACTAGTTTTGTTTATGTTAATTGTGACTTTGTCTATGCCTGTTGAAATCATCATACGTAAAAATAAGTAAAAATATTTTCAAATTAGAGAAAAGGAAATGAACCACATAAACTAATACTGGTCATAAATTCGCCGCTGCTGTCAGTCAGTCATAGATAAGGCACTAAATGATAATGCACTTACATTAATTAACCTTGTTGGAACAATAGTTCAATATTCATACACAGTTATTAGACTAAAACATATTAAAAATAAACAAAAATAATGTTTCATGATCATTAATCCATCGCTACATTTTGTATTCTAACGTTGTTTTTTTTTTGTAATGGTGTTTTCTTTCACGTCCGCAATTTCGATGTTAAAAATAGAACACAAATCTTTAAATAGATACATGTATAAATAGTATATGGTTAGAAGATTTATACATGGCTTAGTATCCTAATAGTATTGATTCGTATGGTTGTCTCCTCAAAAGAAATTGTTATATATATATATGGCTAAAAATTAACCGAATAAAAAAAAATGTACCCTAGCTGAAAGTAGCATCTCAAATATAAAATAGAACTGTTCTCATTTCTATTTCACTCATAAAACTGGAAGGGGTCCTGATACCGAAATCCCGGACTCAAAAACATGAAATCCCCAGGTCCCGAATTTATAGAAATTTGAATTCCGCTTTCCCGAAATTCGAAAAAAAATAGCCGGACCCAGAAAGGATCAATCCCGAAATCCCGTGCTTAAAAACACCCGATCCCGGAGTCCCGTTAAAGGTTCCCCCCTCATTTGTGTAGTTGTACTAAATAACAAAACACAATATTTCCAGTCATGTCTCAGCCTGTGTGCGATTGTTTTTTTTCTTGTTTTTTTTCGGTTTTTTTTTCGGGGGGGGGGTATTTTTGTAGGCATATTAAACATAAATATGTACATCTGTTTTTATGTCATATCTCAACCTCCGTATGTTTGGTTTCCTTAGAAAAATTTTTACACGATGTATTTTCTGGAAAATACACTGAACTACAAAGACCGTGCAATGTCTTGAGAGAAAGCGAAACTCAGAGAGAGAAGCACATTAATTTATTGTCACATATAATTAGATCTCAAAGGGAGTTGCAGAGTAACGGATACTAGCGAATGTCAAAATTGAACAAAAAAGTTTGCAAAATTATAAAGAATAACAACGGGAAATAAAATAATTATTTAATATAATAGTGTAGACCATGTACAGAGTTAAGAATTCATGTAATAGAAGAATTTTACAAAATCGTTAATTGAAGATTTTACAGAATAAGCGTTATATTTAAAGATAAAGAACATTTAGGTCCACACTTCATGTGGACCCTTAAAAAATCGTTGGATTATCTCGGTGTTGCTGGTCAGTAATGAATAAAAAATCACTGGTCAATTTAAAGGTTGTTGTATGTGATGCAATATATTCTTATTTTCCTGTTCCCCTTATGTTACTTCCAGTTTTATTGAAGTTTACATCCATCAAATCCTTAGTTTAATTTAGTTTCCTGTTATTACTACCCCCCCCTTTATTTGTCGCATGTTGTGTATGATGTACTGATTCTATATATACTTCGAGCATACATATGTACACTTATGGAACAATAACCATTTAGTAAACTTTTTAAAAAGTTTTTGTAGACTTGTATACAATAAATTTTATACAGAACAAAAAAGATATTAACAAAGATGTCAGTTTGTCTGCGTGTTTTACTTGTTAATTTGCAGATGTATAAATAATCATTGAATCATTGATATAATGTTTGTTTAAATATGCCATGTTAAGCAGCAGTATATGGACAGAACACGTTCTGTCGTGGTATAGTACCAAAACACAAGCTATTACATGTTCCACTGCTAAAGAAATCGTTTTTTTTTTCAAAAGTGGCCAAATCATATATCGGAACGGAGAAAAAGTGTAAACAGATGACTTACAAGATAGTCTAAGAGATTTATGAATTGGTTACCCAAAAAATGTTCAAAGTTCAACTATCTCTCATTAGAGCAAATATTAATAAAGATCAAAACCCTGACCCCATGCAAACAGACAGCAAAGTGAAAACATTCTAGGATTCAAACTGTAAATGTTTTGCGGAATAACTACAAAGGGGGACGGACGGACGAAGGACGGGCGGCCAGACGGAACAACGGGCGGACAGACATACAGGGGTAGTTGAGGGGGCATAAAAAAATATAGCTTCAATTACATCTTTTATTGCGTCAACTTGTAAACAATAACCCTGATGATTTCTATTTTTAAGTTTTTACCATTTTTGCGTTCATGTACTTACAATGTATTTTTGTCTGAATTAGTAATTGTTTTAGATATGTATTTTGATAATGAACATACATGTATCATATTTTTTACAACGTATAATTTCTGTTTAAAAGAGGGTCTGATTGGGGTTTACGGAATACAGAATAATGGGCAAAAATTGCAGAATAAAATGCAAAAAAGAAAAAAAAGTGGATAATGGGGTGCTAAAACATACAGAAAAAAGAATATGGGTAATACTAACTATAAATTAATGATAATTATCCAAACTCTTATGATAAAAAGAATTTATCAATACGAAACACATAATCATCGTGCATAATCAACACGAAGAACGTTGGAAATTATTAGCATGATAACTTGACGTTATGTATTAAAAATTACGACGTCACGAATTTTGATGTTTTTTTTTGTCAAAATATTGGATTTGCGTCGCTTCTACAGGGAAAACGAAGTCGGTGACCATATTTTTTTTTAATATCATCTAATTTGTAAGACAAAGAGGAAGAAAATATTAATTTAAAAAAAAATTCTATGGAGCGGTTCACGTGATTTATACCGGAAACCGAAAATTGTAGAAGAAAAATATAGATTTACCCTATATATTCAATGTACCCTCTCGGACCATTTTAAAAATAGATTTTTCTTGAAAACGAAGTCGGTGACATATACTTTTTTTTACATTTTCTGATGTATATTTTCAATATCTAATTGAGTTCTAAATTTTAAAAAAATCTATGGACTAGTTCATTTACTGATCCTTGACCTTAAGCCGGTACGGCGAAAGTGAGAAAGGTAATCGAGTTGAGATGACCAATAATAATTTGCTTAACCTATGACGAATTATCAAAATCACTGGCAACGCCACGTGTCCCCTTAGTTTCTACCAATCTCGTTTTCATAGCACTCGACTCCGCTGAGAAAGGAAATTATCAGTCAGCAAGATCAAAGGAAAACTTTATAAATTAACTCTAATCCCGTTTATAGACAACATTAATTGGACAACATTTGCTGAAGCCGGTATTAACAAATCAATGTATCTGTTATATATATATATATATTAACATAACCAAAGTGTTTTCATGCTGAAGATCAGGCTATCTCGCTAGGCATCACCAAACAATAAAAACTGATCCCTACGAAATTTCTTAATTTCAAGCGTTGTTACCTAGCGGTTTTTTAACAAGAAACGAAGTGAAAATCGGTAAATTTTAACTAATAAATGAAACACCTAAAATCTAGATTCTTGTTATTAATAAGGAAGACAAGTATCATGTTCTATCAGGTATATGGTTTGCTTCTGACCCTCTACGTATCCGTAGAGGGTAAGTGAAATCCTTAGGAGATGAGGCCGTAGGCCGAGTCCCCCGTGGATTTTATCTGTCCTCTATGTTTTCGTCGGAGGGGTCAGTAGTAAACCGTATAACAAATATATCGCACAAATGACTTCTTCTGCTGCGTTTTGTAAAAAAATAAACAATGAAATACAAAAACATTAATAGATGACGTCACCGTTAACAATAGACGTGACGCCATGAACCTCCTTTGAATTCTACCAACCGCCTACTGATTCATAGGGGTCACCACGTGACAGAGTTTAACCAATCACAACATGAAAATTTACCCGCGGTGTGATAAAAGGATTTTGTTGTATCTTTAAAACTAGTAACGTCTTCTCGTATAATACCGCCACTACATTTACATATCCCTCTAAAAGAAAAAAAAATCATTTGTAAATATTTGGTTAAATGACTTGTTAATTCAAAGGACACGTCTTTTTGTGCTATTTGTCTTTTTACGTTTAACAATAGATTGCAAGACATTGGCACATTTTGATTTGGCGAGATACATCAACTTTAAATCAAGATGTGCATGTAATTGTTAAAGTTAAAGTTAAAATTTATAATACATAATTTAAATTGAAAAGGTTGGGTTTATCAGATTATTCTTTCAATTATTTTCTTTGATCTGCATTTTGTGATGCGTTTCAACAAATACAAATCATTGGCAGAGTAACACTGTAAATGTCGTGCTGAAAATAATATTTTTCGATGTACCTCCTTATATTACTTAAGTTATAAGTAGGATACCTGATCAGTGGTTTAAATTTCACGATTTTGTATTTTATGATTTCCGATTAAAAATAAAATAGTTTTGAATCTAAATCAGATAAAGTTGTATCTAGTTCGACGTATACAAGGTCACAGTTTTACTCTGTAAGAAAAATTGCCAAAATAACGAGAAAATCCTCTATATATACACATGGATAAAAGTATTGCAACACCTAGATTTTTGAAAACTTGAAAAATGAGCCTCTTATTTTGGATGGAATATGATAAAATATTTGTAAAATAATATTGAAACGTAGATAATGATAACATTGGCATCAAAACAAACAAAATATGTATGAAAAAAAAAATGTTTTTATCAAACCAAAATATTTATTACAAAATGAAGTGTTTTTTTGTACAAAAAAAATGCATTTTACAACTTTTTGTGTAGTCAAACTTTACAATGTCAGACATTTCAAAATTAATCTTTGGATGATTGTTCACATCATCGTTATACGCAAAAGAATTAGTACTTTGTGTGCTGTTTCCATTCAAACGGATAACCGCATCTTAACGTCTTCTTATTCCTGCCATAAGCAGACGAATTTGTTGCTCAGTTAGCAGCAGGCATTCCTGACGAAGGGTATTGTTTATTTATGACGTGTTTGAACTGGGGTGTCCTTTCGTGCACTGTACGCTCAACAGTGTCCCATATATGCTCGATATGGCTCAAATCCGGGCTACGATCGGGCCAAGGAAGATTCACTGATTTCCATCGGAAAAATGGATCTTCCTCCACGATGCTAATTTCCAACTTTGGCGAGCGCTGCACTATATTGGATACGGGTAACTGTGTGTCTGTTCGTAAGCAAAGTTCCCCGAAATGGTCTTGTCGCACGATATCCAGTAGCGATGAGTCGGTCTCGAACAGTTCTTGTTTAAAAGCTCATGTACGTTCATCACTTTATTTTTAGAATTGTATTGTTTGCAATGGGGTTCCTTCTGACCAACCTTCATTTTGCTTGATTTTCCCTAGCAGATGTTATACGGGGTCTTCTTGATCTCGGAAGGTCTTTAACATCGTGTGTTGCCTCATTTTTATTCTCAAAACGATAGTGGAATGGGCATGACCAACAATACGTGTAATTGTCACATCGACATACCTGCTTCTCTCATGCTGATTATCTGCAATTTTGCTGCAGTTATGAGTTGTTGATAACCAATTACAAGGTGTCAATCACATAACTTTATAAACTTGATTATTTAAAGTGTTGAAAACAATGAGGATGAAAACATCTGTTTTATAGTTTACGAGTACAGTAGCTGCATGTGCAGACAAGAACTTATCGATATTTATTAATTCTACTCAGGTGATATTTAAATAATGTTTAACTAGTTATCTTTCAACAAATAATATCCAAAAAAATTTAAAAAAAGTGTTTTTTTAATTTGAATTTCAATTAGAATTGAAGCGATACATTTCAGAATCAGTCTTTAAATTGACAAAGATCATGCCCTTTCCTTATCTGCTATCAGTTCACTGCCTGCATATGTTTTTTGGAGAATGTACACAACGTTAATATTTTACTGTAGTATGCTTCTCAAGAAAAACACTCAAACCAATAAAATTTGGTTTGTTGAATTCAATTTCACTTAAGTTTACCTTCATGATTTTGCGCAGTCAATTTTTGTTTTTACGATATTTTTCTGTTTAGCTAATTTTTATAGCGTCAGTTGCTCGTCATGTGTTTAGTCCTTAGGTAACCTGATACTTGTTTTGTTTATTTCAATCATGACTTTATCCGTCCCTGGTGTAAATGACCGTAAGTATTCGACGGTTACTCTCCTTTAGTCGAAAATGCCTTGGTACTGGACCGACTAAAAAGATTATTTTTTTATAACTATCCAATTCATAAAATAATGTTCCTGTGTATAACTTAAGCTTGCAATGAAATAAGGCAATGTTGACTTTGGCCAACTTTGGCAAATCCAATATATCCCCTTTGGGTATTAAAATAATTCGATATTGTTGTCATGATGAAGGTCAGCTAATTTCCCTGGGCGTCTTCAACAAAAAAAACTGACCGCTTATAAATGTCCAGCATTGTTATGTTGCTGGTTTTTTTTTTAACGAAACAAAGAAAAAGTAATTTCTTACTATTTCTAACTGAGAAAGAAACAATACAAACAAAAAAATATTTTTATTATGTTTTCTTCTTCATATAACACTCCTTAAATCTAAAGGAACTTTACAGGTTGTACCATAACAGCCATTCGTGGTACTAGATGACTTAAAGATGTATAGGCCAGCTATTTGAAAAAAATGTCATAAATTAATTTGTTTTCTTTACATTTTATCACATTTGTCGCAACGGAAACAGTTGTCACCTCGATACTTGTTTACACAAAGTGTACATTCAGATTTTCTCAGCAAGGTAGTGAAGATATAAACGTGCATTATTGAATATATCGTTTGATCAAAATTATCACTTGGTGTAAATTAACCAATTATCAGAATTGACGAACAGACGCCATTGATGCCTTGATTTGAATTTCACTACAACAAATAACAAACACTGAGTTTGTTTGGATATTGAATTGTCATGGCAACATTTAATCAAAATTCATTCATAAAACGACAACAACTGTTACAACAACAGTACACAACCAAAATATTTGTCAATCAATAAAATGTTGATGACGATTGAACTAATCATTGTATCACAGCTGGGCAATCCAAAGCTGGTGTACTGAAGGGCGGTCCATTCAGCAATATTTCAGAATTAGCAGCTGGGCTATCCATAGTCTGCATAAAATGAAGTAAATTTCGCTCCGGTTGTGTGACTGCTTCAGCATGTTACCATGACGGATATTTGTATGAAGACTGGAGCATCTGAAAAATAAATAAAACCAGCAGCAAACAAAGTTCAATTCTTAAGGGTGGGAGAGGATGGGTCTTAATTTTTTAACGTCCGCTCTGTTCGGTTTTCAAGGTAAAAGAGACCGTTAAATTGCACGGACTTTTATTACTCGGCTGTCACATGCTCAAATTAGCATAATAAGAGTAAGGACGACTCGATTTGTCGAGTCTCAATACATGTATATGTTAATTCAATAAATGAATTTAATTTTCATTTAATTAAATTCTATTATTGAATATATCGTTTGATCAAAATTATCACTTGGTGTAAATTAACCAATTATCAGAATTGACGAACAGACGCCATTGATGCCTTGATTTGAATTTCACTACAACAAATAACAAACACTGATTTTGTTTGGATATTGAATTGTCATGGCAACATTTAATCAAAATTCATTCATAAAACGACAACAACTGTTACAACAACAGTACACAACCAAAATATTTGTCAATCAATAAAATGTTGATGACGATTGAACTAATCATTGTATCACAGCTGGGCGATCCAAAGCTGGTGTACTGAAGGGCGGTCCATTCAGCAATATTTCAGAATTAGCAGCTGGGCTATCCATAGTCTGCATAAAATGAAGTAAATTTCGCCAAAATTATAATTCGGACTTTAGTACAGAATGATAATCCGCCACAAAATTTACCCATGACAATTCAGTTATCTCAAATTCTATAATCAACTTAAAAACATTTAAACAGTCAAAATAATAAAAGATATTGCGAATTCAACATTTATATAACAACCAAATTTCACAAAATAAATGTATTTCCATCCATTGTCAATATGAACTATGTTTATTTTAAATTAAATGTGATCGTGAGGAAATACAACACAATGTGGATACTTTATGAATGTTTCAAGTGCTGATTGAATTTGATTCAAGAAAATATCATTTCCAATAAATGATAGATGTACTCCATCGTCAGAATATAGCGCTGGATGACGGTCGTCAAAATCTGGATATTTGATAACGTATCCTCCATGTTTGAGTATATAAGATCTCACTCCCCTATTTATTCTCTTTCTTGTAACTTCCATGGCATGGTCATCGCTTGAGTAACGCCATGAACGCCTGGGAAGAATGCTTGACCATATAAGAGAGCAATTTGGGAGCATTTGAGACAGAATTGCTATTGTGAATTTAATGTGATATAGCAAAGCACCACATGGTACATTTCCTATGTCATTTCCACCACAATGCAATATCAACGCATGTGGAATTTTGCTGCATAAATTAATTATGCTGTTAACGGTGCCAACAACATCGTCCCATTTCATACCAGATTTGCCTGCCCATCGCAAAAAACAATTATTATTTTTTAAAAGACCTAATTTACTACCTGAAGGTCTGTTCTCTGAGTGATCACGAGCACTGTATATTATTGAAGAACCAATAATCCATATTTCATTACTAAGACAAGCTGAAATTATAAGTTATTTGGTTAGCTCAATTCTTATATAGCGTTTAAAGGATGCAGATTTCCAACGACCTAAAGTCATAATGTCTTCATCAGTATGGCCATTCATAGCAAAATGTGTAGCTGCACCTATTCGAAATGAATGCGTGTTGTACTCATTTGGATTACAATCAATAAATTTCATGGTCTTGCATAATACACTAGAAAATTGATATCGTGTTACACCGGTTTTGTTAAAATGACAAAAAAGTGGTCCATTGTTTTTGTGTCTGATTGAAATAAAGTTTAATAACAATCTCACCAGGCAAATATCTACTTGATTAAACCTTTCAACTGTTAATGTTGTAGATAAACCTTTTTGGTCTGTTTTCGAAAAAGGAATCGTGATATATGCAGATTGTGAATGATGTGAAACATTGACATCGTCATTGTTAATGACATGTTGCGTATTTCTATTAATTGTAATTTCACCAATTCTCAAAAATGCAAAAAATGCTAATGAAAACATGGATCTAAATAACGTACATTCATATACTGAAGAACAGACAAATTGCAACGAGTTTATTAATCGAGCTAATATTTCTAAAGTTATAGGTTTGCGACTATCTACTACACCATATAATTTGTCCATTCCTTTCAACATTTTTTGTATAAAGAACGATGAAGTCAAATCTGTGAGCTCATTTATTCGTAAATAATAGCTTAAACCTGATAAGTACACCTTAACCGTTGCAGGAGCATACCCTAATTTTGATAAATAAGCAACATAATTTACTAAATGCGAAATACTGGGCGGCCATGTATTCCCTAAACCTTCTTCTAATCTAAATGAAACAAATGAAGTCAGTCCATTGTTATACGTTTTCCATGTGTTCTGAGAATTCGATGCGTCCAATAGCTTTGCTATTTCTGGCCTAAAATGATCCAAAATTCCTCCGGAATTGTAGCTGGATGTGTATCTGCTGTCAGAGCCAGACTTTTGAATTTCTGAAATTTTTTACGAGAAATACAATCTGCAATTATATTTGTATAACCAGGAATGAACTGTGCTTTTATGTGAAAATTGCCTAATAACGACCAATATACTATGTGTCTAACAAGGTTCATAATTCGTATAGATTTTGACGTCTTCTTATTTAAAATTTCAACCACGGCATTATTATCCGAATTAAATAAAATTTTCTTTTTTTGAAATAGATTACCCCATAAATAAACAGATAGTGCAATAGGTATCATTTCTAAATATGATATATCCCTGAGAACTTCAGTACCAGACCATTCTACAGGCCATTTAAGAAAAGCCCATTTACCTTGGAAATAGCAGCCACACCCTTTTGTTGAACCACCAGCGCTGTCAGTAAATAGTTGTAAAACTGAATTTGAAGTCCAATCAATGTCAAGCATGTAACTAATGCCGTTAAATTTGTCTAAAAACAATTCCCATACCAATAAGTCTTGATACATGCCTTCTGTGATTCTGACATAATGATGCGGTTTCTTTGCGTGATTACTTGCCAAATAAATTCGTCTGCTAAATGCTCTGCCGGCAGGTAGAGCTTTTGCACAAAAAGCTAATGACCCACACAAAGATTGTAGGTCCCTTAAAGTGATCTTTTTCCTACCCAATACCCATTTAATTTTCGACTTTAACTCCAATGCTTTGTCCTCCGGAATTTGTATTAGCATTTTTTCTGTGTCTATAAGTAAACCTAAATAACTAAGTTTTGTTGTAGGGCCTTCTGTTTTTTCATGAGCAATTGGGACTCCAAGACGACAACATACTCTATCAAAACTATTCATCAGATTTTTACAATCCTCAGTATTGCTTTTACCGGCAAATAAAAAATCATCCAAATAATGATCAAGATTATCTGAATTGGACTCATTCATGACAGCCCATTGAATAAAAGTTGAAAATTTTTCGAATAAGCAATTTGATTCTGAGTACCCCATAGGCAATGATTTATCTATGAAATAATATTCATTAAGTTTAAACCCTAATAGATCAAAGTCCCCTGGATAAATTTTTAGCAATCTGAAGGCGGATTTAATGTCCTTTTTTCCAATTTCCACATTTGAACCCAATCTTTTAATCAAATCAATAGCATTGTCGAAAGACGAATACTTTACTGTAGTAAACTTTTCATCAATAAAGTCATTTACACTCAAATTTGGCGGAAAAGATAAGTGCGTAATCAACCTAAATCCACCAGTTTCTTAGGAATTACACCGATAGGCGAACACCTTAGATTAGATATAGGTCTAGTCAAAAAAGGACCAGCTATGCGACCATTTTTTACTTCACTCATGACTTTTTCCCATGCCACCCAAGGATTTTGGATGACTGAATGTAAATTTTTTGATTCAATCCTACATCGTGGACCAAAATAATTTAACCTAAAACCTTCAGAAAATCCCTTATATAATATCATTGCATCATGTTGATTTGGGTAATTGAAAAGGAGTTTATTTAATTCTGTGACATTGATCGGAGTAAAGCCAAGACACCATATGTCCAGCGGATTAATTAAAGATTCTGAAAAATATAAAATTTAATTGTTAAATGTGTGTGGTGCGGCCATTCGAAGGGCAGGGAATCTGCTTCCTGGAGGTCTAAATCCTTGATTCGAATTCGCTGCTCTTTGAAAATGTGTTTGAGTTCTAGGTGCAAAATTTCTAGCAACTCTTACTGTATTTTGATATGTGCCTCGGGCTGCATTTTGAGCACGAGCATATGCCTGGTTGCTATTTGCTTGTTGCTTGCAGCGAAAGGGTGGGCCATTCCGCATTTCATACATAAATGGGTGTAAAAACAATTTTGTCGATGACAAGCTCCCTTAAAATTGTAATCATAGCATGGTCGATTACCTACACTTGTCTGTTGAATTGTATTACCCTCCGGTTCCCCATTAGCTATGACGGTGTACCATAAAATGCCATCAATGGAAGACCAAGATCTTGTAGGATTGTTTGCCATTCTTAATCTAAATTGCTGGTCATAACAATAAATCTTCTCAAAAGACACTTGTGTACCTCTAATGATTGACATATAAGTGGTCAATTCATTAGCTAAATTTGGAAAACGTTGAATAAATATTTTCATATAGTTTATAAATGCATCAGTCCATGACTCAATGTTTTGAATAGATTTAACTTTGCTGTTTTTGTTTGATGTGATTACAAGTGAACCGGCTGCATTATCATAACTTATAACATTTTGAGGTCTGTCAATTTGACTAATAAAGTTTTGATAAAGAAGTAATGACAAATCTATGTATTCTCTATTCCATATTTTTTCTTTTAAATTTTGAGATACGTAAACATCACATTCTGACTGATTAGGTATAAGCATAGGATCATTATTTATCTCACCATTTTGATTAGGCATTGGTACAGGAGCTGGAATTTCAACTTGTGCAAATGGCGCTTGTACGTTCAGCGCTGGTGTTACGGGACCTTGCAAGGCAGGCTGTCTTTCAATAGGCAAAGGAGCCTGGATTGGTAGAGGAAGAGGTGCTTGTACTTCACCAACAACTGCCCCCACATCTTGAATTCCTGGTGCAGCAACTGCACGGTTCCTCCTTCCGCGTCGTCTCTCTGGTGGTTGAGCTTCAACAATGGGCACTCGTGCACGCCCATTCCCATTTCTCCGTCGACCAATTCTAGGCATTTGTATAAACGAAATAGGTTAAAAATTGAAGTACTGACTAACATCACATAATTAGTATCATCTGTCTCTTAATTTAATTTATTTTTATAACAGTATCAATGCATCGACTTCAATATTAATTTACTCATATCTATCAACTCAATCATTTGATCTTAAATCAATAATTTAATTCCTTAAATTGTCTCTTATCTAAATAAATGTCTCACCGGTACATGTATATCACGAGAATGACGTGTAAAATATATAAATAAGAATAATTAACTTAATCTGTAAACATACACATACCTGCCTCTACGAATTATAACAGGTATAATACTTTTACATTCTGCATCAAGGATAAATTAAAATGTGAAATTAAAAATATTTAGGCAATGCATGTACTAGTAAAAATTATTCATTTAAAATTTTTCAATACCACGTGGCCCATCCGCACGTTAAATTCGACGAAGTAATAAGTTAATTTAATTATTACAAAACACATAAATGAAATCTTTAAATCCGAATTAAATTCAAAATATGAATTCTTAAACGAACTAATTAAAACAATACTTATCTTGATAATGTATGTAAAATATTTCTCTTAATTTTTTAACGTCCACTCTGTTCGGTTTTCAAGGTAATAGAGACCGTTAAATTGCACGGACTTTTATTACTCGGCTGTCACATGCTCAAATTAGCATAATAAGAGTAAGGACGACTCGATTTGTCGAGTCTCAATACATGTATATGTTAATTCAATAAATGAATTTAATTTTCATTTAATTAAATTCTATTATTTTATGCTATCCTTGATGATAAAGCTGCATATCTGAATCTGCCCTTTTATCTAGTGTTATCTATCATTGGTCGTTTAAAATTGATTTGAATTTTAAACTGTATAATTCTTTTTAAATGCTTTAAGTTTATCATCTATTTTACGATTTATATAAATATCAGACTAAGGAATGTCGGTAAATATTGTCTTTTAGTTACAAGATTGGAAGCTAACCAAAAAAAAAATATAAAATGTTTAAACTAAACAAAAACTATTTATAAAATATTTAAAGACCAAAAAGTTATATTTTTATTTTTAAATTGTCTTCCGTAGAACTTAAATATCTTTTCGAAAATAATTAAATATATGAATATACTTGGTATAAGTTTTATTCTTATCAATGAATTACAACCAAAATAAGTACTAATAATTGTCCCACTCTTTCATATTCATGATACTTAAAACTATTGACTTTTTTTGGTGGTTTGAGTTTAAAGCAATTCAAATATCTAAATAGAAAATATATTTAATACGCAAGGAGCATAGTAGAATCTGTACCTAGCGATGAACTATTTTTTTTAATTTTAAGTTCTTTGACGTACCCCTGGTTCATCAACTTTCTGCTCAGACACTGATGACGTGCTACAAAGTCTGAATATGAGCTGCAACTTCTTAAATACCAAAGTTGGGAAATGTTTATCCCATATGCAGGTGAAGTTGGTATATTGGTACTAAGGTGGGGCAAACTGATCATTTCAAAATAAAAATCGTTTCTTTTGTCATATATTATGGTACTGAGGTGACGATGTATGTCAATTTAGAGGTAAAGGTCTAAATGAGGCAGAGGAACCGTGTCTGTTGCTCCTTTAATTTATAGTTCTGGTAGATATATCAATGGAATCCAATTGGAAAAGTTTGGATTGTTTATGGAAAGAAAGTCATCAATATATCTGAAGTAAATTAAATGACCTTGCTTCTTTGATCTTCTTTATTTTGACAAGTGTTTATATAATTCGATTCGTATGAAAATAAGAAGAGGTCGACAAGTAGATGCGCAACGTTCTTTACCATAGAAATGTCGAAAATTTGTTGAAAACTCTACTCCAAATTCGTTAAATATGTTGTCAATAAGAAACTTCAGCATACTGATCACTTGTTCCTGTTTGTAGTATGTTTTACCTCTTTCTTCACTTTTAATAAAATATTCCGTATGGTATACCAAATAGTTATCAAAGGTACCAGGATTATAATTTAGTACGCCAGACGCGCGTTTCGTCTACATAAGACTCATCAGTGAGGCTCATATCAAAATATTTATCAAACCAAATAAGTACAAAGTTGAAGAGCATTGAGGATCCAAAATTCCAAAAAGTTGTGCAAAATACGGCTAAGGAAATCTTTGCCTGGGATGAGAAAGTCCTTAGTTTTTCGAAATATTCAAAGTTTTGTTAACAGGAAATTTATAAAAATGACCACAATATTGATATTCATGTCAACACCGAAGTGTTGACTACTGGGCTGGTGATACCCTCGGGGACGAAACGTCCACCAGCAGTGGCATCGACCCAGTGGTGTAAATTGTTATCAAAGGTACCAGAATTATAATTTAGTACGCCAGTCGCGCGTTTCGTCTACATAAGATTCATCAGTGACGCTCATATTAAAATATTTATCAAACCAAATAAGTTCAAAGTTGAAGAGTATTGAGGATCCAAAATTGCAAAAAGTTGTGCAAAATACGGCTAAGGTAATCTATTCCTGGGATAAGAAAGTCCTTAGTTTTTCGAAATATTCAAAGTTTTGTTAACAGGAAATTTATAAAAATGACCACAATATTGATATTCATGTCAACACCGAAGTGTTGACTACTGGGCTGGTGATACCCTCGGGGACGAAACGTCCACCAGCAGTGGCATCGACCCAGTGGTGTAAATTGTTATCAAAGGTACCAGGATTATAATTTAGTACGCCAGTCGCGCGTTTCGTCTACATAAGACTCATCAGTGACGCTCATATTAAAATATTTATCAAACCAAATAAGTTCAAAGTTGAAGAACATTGAGGATCCAAAATTGCAAAAAGTTGTGCAAAATACGGCTAAGGTAATCTATTCCTGGGATAAGAAAGTCCTTAGTTTTTCGAAATATTCAAAGTTACGTTAACAGGAAATTTATAAAAATGACCACAATATTGATATTCATGTCAACACCGAAGTGTTGACTACTGGGCTGGAGATACCCTCGGGGACGAAACTTCCACCAGCAGTGGCATCGACCCAGTGGTGTAAATTGTTATCAAAGGTACCAGGATTATAATTTAGTACGCCAGTCGCGCGTTTCTTCTTCATAAGACACATCCGTGACGAAAGTAATGCATTTACAGCGTATGCTACCGTTTTTATGTTAAAGGTAATGTGGATGTTTTTCTTATATACACTTTTTTTTCAATTTCACGGCGGAAATAGTTGAGTACAGGGTTGAACAATCCTATTTCTAAAATAAAATAGATTTAAAATTATCTAGAAGTTCTTTAAAGTTTTTAAGAATACACATATGGTTACTACCAATACACGGGTAAACAGTTTCACAGTATTTCAGAAGACCCTTTCTCACTGCAGACAGAATTTTGGTCAATCTAATGGACATTTTGTTAGTCAAGCATGAAGATGAGCCGTATGGAATTTTGTGAAGCTAATGTATCCAATACAAACACGATAACTTCTCCGATTTGTTGTTCAATGCTATGATATTTGATGTCATGAAGGACTTATGATTCGTTAACATCTCATTTATGTTAACTGATATCTATTTGTATGTGGTAATAACTGAGTGTTCATTTATCTCTAATTCTTTTACAAGACACTCGTTGCATATGGAATACCGATTCAACAGTATCTGCTATGTCTCTCATTTTGTGCGATGGGACTGGTGAGTTCAAAACTAAAAACTTAAAAAAAAAAAAAAAAAAATATGCAGTATGGCAGAGAATAAAAAATAATCGATGTTTTATTTTAACATGTTAAGCCCATAAAAATTTAGCGATGTTTAAATCGAACAAATCAAATCAAACCAAAACAAGAATCTCTAGGCTCTTTCCATATTCCATGTAAAGATTATGTATGAATGCGGACTCGTTTGTTTATAAAATTAAGTCTGCAATGGTAGGTGCGCTGTTTCAACGTTATTATCAACATGTAACTTAACCTTACAATGTGACTCAATTATAACAGTGTGTAATTTTAGATTGTTTAAGCCTTATGTATGTCAAAAGTTATCATTAAAGCTTTACATGGAACAATTAGTATTCAAAACGATATTCATTTATTCAATTTGAAACATATATAGATATAGGAAGATGTGGTGTGAGTGCCAATGAGTCAATTCTCCATCCAAATAACAATTTATAAAAGTAAACCATTATAGGTCAAGGTACGGCTTTCAATACGGAGCCTTGGCTCACACCAAACAACATGCTATAAAGGACCCCAAAATTACTAGTGTTAAACCATTCAAACGGGAAAACCAACAGTATAATACAGGTTTATCTGAAATTGTTTTCAATATATAATTCCGATTTACAATATACAAATGTGTATCTTTTTCATTGTCAAAAACTGTTGATATAAGGTTTGTACTATTATTTTAAAACAATAGATTTAAAATATTATTTGTGTTTAATTCATTAGACTCACCTGCCAAATCATCAATTTAACATTGTACAATTAAATAGTGTCTATATGAAGATTTTCAAAGCCTCGTGACAAATTTTATCATTCAAACTTTGAATGGCAAACGCGTATTCATTAAAATAATCATTGATTGATTTTTCTTTGTATTCCAATGATCGTTCGAGCAAAGATTTGTGAATTTTTCTAATAAGATAGAGAAGATAATCATAAAGTTGTCGCGCTATGTTTCACTATAATTAGAATAATAATTTGTGATCATTCATGAACAGATATGTTGTGTTGAATCATAATTTAACTTTGAAACGGCAAACAAATGATAGTTAAAATTTCATCAATTCTTTTATTCACTTTAAAAGTTTTGGAAAAAAATGCTGACCAATTGTGGTACAAATGGAAGTTATTGGTAAATCCCTTTTCCTAAAAGGTGATATACCGAAATTACGTTTACTAGTTGGAATACGTTATATTGATCATTGATATGTTAAACGTTAACTTTTAACCATTTAAATTCAAAGAGAAAAACACTCTAATCCAAACATTTTTTTTTGTCAAGGTTTGATTCCCTGATAGACACTTGTCAAGAACAATACGCCAGAAATTCTTTAATAAGCATCTAGAATGTATATATTTCCTGTTTTATTATTTGTCCTTAAGTTTTTTACGTATCAACACGTTCGTACCTTATATACAGTCGAACCTCGTTGTGTCGAACTCGGTTGTGTCGAAAACTCTGATGAGTCGAAGTAATTTCCCGGTCCCGGTAAAATTCCCGTTTGATCAATGCATAATTACCTCTGATGAGTCGAACTCGGTTGAATCGAATACTCGGTTAAGTCGAGTAAATTTTATAGTCCCGTCGAAGTAAAACTAATGTAAATTGACCCCGATGTCTCGAACTTCGAAAGTAAGAATTTTCGAAAGATGCAGACATAATGATAAAAATTTAAGTCGGATGTATTTCTTAGGTCAACTAATCATTTTCAAAAGAGATTAAAGCTGAGTAAACATACTTGTTTGTATAACAGTTAAAGTGACATGTTTATGGTGACCGCTAATTAACACCTTTGTTGATCGTTCAAGCGGAACGTTAGTGTGTTGAACATTTTTCACCTGAGATAAAAACGAAACGAATTTAAATGACCCAAGCCAAGATTAAATGAATCGTTAGATTTAAAACTCATTAATTACAATAGATAAAAGGATTAGGACAATTATAATAAATTCATGATTATTTAATGTAAAGCAGACGACCTCACCAGAGACCGTTCAGAACTTATTTCGTGCCGCGCGTGATTTCATAATTTATAGCGACTGACCTTTGTAAATATTTGTGTAGACTATTGATTTTATTTGTGCATGATTTGTATCTGTACTTGTGTTTTTAATTATTACGAAGGACCAAAAATGGAGATTGAATACACAATTATAAATTGTCATATAGAGAAAAAAAAAGGCACACTGTTCATTGTATCTAGTTTACACACATCTCATACCGTATTTCATGCATTCAAAATTTATGACGACACACTCAACCTCGGATGAGTCGAACCTCGGATGAGTCGAATACTTTGGTCCGGTCCCTTCGACTTCGACACAACGAGGTTCGACTGTATGTACCATTGCTTGCATACTTTCTGCCATCAAGGGTACTAGTTGTGAAGTAACTATTTGTTTTAGAGAGCACAATTTTATATAATAGTATCCCTTTCCAATTTTTTTTTCGGCTTATACCAGTGTTGAAATAAATCAAACATTCCTTTTGCATCATTTGCTGCTCAAATTTTTTAAAATGATGTATATGATGACGATAACTTACAAAACACACTTTGAGCGCATTGACATCGTATTATTTTTATTTACCTTTACGTCTGAAGTCATACAATGACCAGTGACTAATTTGTAGCTGTCATAGTCATTTGACCCGAACTCAGCGCTTAAAATTTGTACGTTTTACGAGGTACAATTTGATTGTAAACTTTATGTTACTACAAGTATGTACCTAATACGTTTGTGCTAAATCTATGTCTGTATCTCCCTCATGCGAAGTTTACTTAAAGGACTTTGGCTGTCGTATGTATACTCTTCTTTTGTTCATATGGTATGTTTACTCGAGATTTATAAATGTTGATTGTACAATACGTTGGTATGAATAATACAAATTATATGTTAAGATCAGAATAGATAATTTTTTTTGTAATTATACGATATATGTGGTTAGGTTGAAGAAGTAAACATGTTGAAAGTTCTCTATCCCCAAGGTTAATAAAACTTTTGGATGGATTAAAAAAAGAATAACAGATGTTGTGTTGTAACGTGCAGTTACATTGTCAATATATTAAAATAGTATGCGACTGTCATCAAAGTGAAATGTTTAGCTAGCTCTTAAACCTTGTTTAATCCACCATGTTGTACATAAGAAACTGTCGGTTCTAAGCCAGGAATAAGACAAGTGTTATCAATTCATTTGATGTGTTTGAGCTTTTGATTTAAAAGTACCAAAAGTCGAAAACAAATCGATCGACAATGTCATTGCCAAAAAAAACATAAACGATGTAAGGACAAAAAACAGTTTACAAAATAATACATAGAAACTGGTGACTGTGAAACTAGACGCCAACAGAAACCGCACGAGTGAAGTTGGGTATCCCGTTGTGTTAAAAGAATCCTGCTCAACATATTAGGCACTTAATGTTACTTATATACATTAAATGTCATGACTTTAATGATACCACATTTTGATTGGGTCGTATATTTTGTATTCTGAGACATAGATATCTCATTACGGTCAACTAACTGTCAAGGGCTTCTATGAATCATTAGAATGGATAATTTCAACTTCATCACTTGGAACCCTTGGTTTAATCACTAAACAATGACAATGAAATAGTAAACACTAAACTTTATCATAGACAGTTTATTATAATACTTTCTCTTAATGCAGACGCTACTACGCTTATCTGAACTTGTGATATTATTTGATTCATGTTCATAGGGAAATGATGTTACTTGGAGAGAAAGTTTAAACCTGGCTTATTTTCCCTTTTTCTGCGTACATTATATGTAAAGACTGCTTCATATGAATAAGAGAACAAGTCGGCAAAAAGGGAGTACTGTTTATAATTTTATTATTTTTTATATAAGTTATCAATATGAACCAAACTGAACCAAACTGAAATAAATTGTCTTACTCATTATAGTATGTAACTTCTTATTTTCAAAGGCTTCCTTCAATCAAACTTCATATTGCAGAGTTAACACTCATAGAAATATTTTCAGATTATTCCTCTTAATCATTATAGTCTGTAACTTCACATTTTCAAACGATTCCGTCATTCAAACTTCATATTGCAGAGTTAGTGCTCATAGGAATAGTATTCCGATTATTTTCTTTATATAGTGTTTGAAGTAGTGAAAAAGGGAGCGAAAAATACCAAAGGGCCACTCAATCTCATAATTTGAAAAAAAAGACCAACAGACAGACAGACAGACAGGCAAGTGTTCACAAAACACAACATAGAAAACTGAAGAACAAGCAACACGACAACAAAATGTAAGTTATCTTAAGTGCTCCACATGGGTAAGCAGATCCTGCTTCTCACGTGGCACTCGTAGTGTTTGTTTTTTTCTTCATCTTAGTACAAACCCAGTAATAAGTACAAGTTAGTAGGTCACATTCGGGTAAAAGGAGTACGTGCTTGTAATCACGATATTTGGAACATATCCGTAAGCATATGTGAAACAAAATAAACAAGAAACTATTGTGCAGCTACTAGAGGTTTATACCTTGCTCTTCACCTTCGTACTGTATTAGGCCTTTTTAACATTTTTCTTATTCGGGCGTCACTGATGATTCTTTTTGTACATGATTTTTTTTTTTATTTTATGTTTCTGTTGTGTCGTAGTTCTCTTATGTTTGATACGTTTTCCTCAGTGTTAGTTTGTAACCCGGATTTGTTTGTTCCTTATCTATTTATGAATTTCGAACAGCGATATTCTACTGTTGCATTTATTTATGTCGTGCATTGATATACCAATTATTGTTTTAAACCATATATATAAATTAGAAGATGAGATATGAATGTCAATGAGACAACTCTCTAAACAAGTCACAATATATAAAAAGTTTACAATTATAGATCAAAGTCCTGCCTTCAACACACAGCTTTCGCTTACACCAAACAGCAAGTTATTGGGAGCCCCAAAAGTTTTTCCGGAAATTCAAGTATTGAGTGTAGTATATTACATTTTGTCTCCAATAAATAGTATATTTTTTTATATTTGTGTTTCCAGTAGTCAGTGAGATATGAAGTATTTGATACCATCATTGATTTTGACTAACTGTCTGATTATACAAGGTAACAAACTATACTGTAAATAAGAAGATGTGGTATGCACATGGATTTACCTCATGAAATTTTACTTAGTTTTATAGTTTTTAAATTTTATATAAAAACATAATAATTCAAACACAGGTTGACACTTTATCCTTGTTATTACTTTGTCATCAAACGTAATAAAGATGAGTACAATATCACCATGTACGATCAACCATGATTCAAAATAAATGCAAGCCACCATGTAATATTTCTCTAATAATAAGGCTAGACAGCAATTTTTTTGGATCACAGTGAAATAAGTCAGACAAATATTGATATACAAGACAATGAAAGCAGAACTAATCACATGTTAGATTGTTTACAATATCTTGCTATAAGGTAAGACATAGTAAAACGCTTATCCAAAATGTAAATATTGTGATCGTAAAGAAAGAATTAATCTTTTTATTTTATTTAAAACACACAACTCTCTAAAGGAGGTCGTATTAATATCGCTTTTGTATACATATTAGAAATACTGGTAGATGTTTTGAACTATATTGATTTCATTTGAAATTGTGCATCAAACAAGCATTTGAATTGCAAACTATTTGCAGCAAATATGCTGCTAATATAGATTGTATGACATAAATATTATCTCTAGGTCTGCAGCAGGTTTGCAGCTATTGTTTGGAGTTGAATAATTTAATTCAGTAAGAGTCAAATGTTACGCAATAAATACTCTTCAGATACAAAAGTGTCTTAATAAATATATCAAACACTGATGGTCGTTTGAGTAAAACTTAATAGTACTTGTATAATACTTATTTGGAAGTAAAATATTTAAATTGTATTACCGCAGGCTATCATTTATCCTGATTAAATTATGGGTTATTATATGAAACGTATAGAAAATAATACTATTTTAATCAAATTAAAAGTTTCAGGTGTTTTGGATTGGATGGTTGTTGGAAAGGTAACAGAATATGGACAAAACGTGACATTATTTTGCAATGTTTCAAACTGCTGTCCAAAACATGCAGGTTGGGATAGGTGGACTCCAGTACAACGCACACTGTTTATAGATATAAAAACAGGAAGACCTAATAAAAAATATGATGGAAAGGTTTTAAAGGATGGATACACCTTAGTTATTCAAAATCTGACTGAAAAAGATCTAAATGTTTCATATTCTTGTTTGTACGGTGTAACTCTAGGGGAAAAAAAATTTCTACTGGAAGAAGACGTTTTTGCATGTGAGTACATACACTCTATCGCTATGGTGGTTATGGTATTGGCGTATATGAATATAAATATACTATGATATAAATACACAAAAAAAGAAGGAATATACTATTTTCCTTTTTGTACTAATTTCGTTTTGACTATAATAAAAGTTTGGAAAAGATAAATAAAACAAAAGCACACCTTATCAATTGCTTGCGTCCGAACCACTTGTTAGCATGTAGCGTCAACAGGTACGCACAATGCCGAATATTTGAAAGCCAAGGATGTGTTAGAATCAAAAAGAAACAGTTGAAGATCTCTACGACCAAAGGGACATACATACAATAGCTTATTTAGAAAAAGAAGATGTGATATGATAGTTAATAAGACATATCTCCACATTAGATCAAATGACATATAAATTAACAGCTATAAACCATCACACGGAAAAAATGGCAAACCCCATACCGCAAAGTAAGTTATGAAAGGCCCCGAAATCATAGACGTGAGTCGAGCTTCGGGTGAGTGAGTTCAAACCTTTTTTTATTTATAAAATTTATCAACGGAAATTTTAGAAAGGTTGATAAAAAATCATGACGAAACGAAGGTATAGACTTCTGAACTGATTTAACCATCGGGGACCACAAACTACTCGTTATACATTTGTGTGTCCGAGGCTCTTTTCTTGTTTCATCTTCTTCTAGTAACGCTCAAAGTCAAATACTTCAAAGTAAAACACAAAATAGACACCCGCTGATATCCTAGCTACCGACTTGGGACAGACAAGTACAAATTGTGCGGGTTAAACGTGTTTCCAGTACTCAACATTACTGTAACTGGGGACAACTGTGTAAGAGCACAAAAAAGAACAAATGGTCAAACAATTGAAAAAGTATTGACACAAAGTTTACATAGATTTGATGTGAGCTATTGCAGTGATATAGACAAGAGAAAATTAGACGACGAGACTGGGTCAATGAGACGCCAACCACATAACCTCGAAAAGCATGAAATTTTGAGATGAAAAAAAGTGTTTGGTATACTTGTCAAAAAGACAGCAAACTAATGAAATGAAAAATGGTTACGACATGGTTCATTTCAGAGAGATAACAACCTAGATGACCTCAAAATAAATGATTCTACTCATTATCTTCGGTTGGTTCCAATTTACACCCTAACAAAATGTGGTGGCCGAAGATAATTTGTATTGGCCAGTTTCGTAAAAAATCATGTGTGAAAATGTAATGTTATACATAAAAACAATTTAAAATTCATGCATTCAAATCACATTTATAGAGTTACATTTATCATGAAAGTTCAAACCGAAACATCGGATAGCCATGAAGTAAAAAGACGAATCAACAGTAGGAGTGGTATGATCATAATGAATACTTGAGTTTTACGTACACATGATTGATGGTTGAGAGAGATTCTTTTCGAGAAATTCTTATTCAATGATGATTGAAGGAACAATACAATGGCCTATGATAAGGTATTATAACCAACTATGTGTGTCTTTACTTTATCAGTTTGTTATACTTTTTTTCTATTTCAGCCGTAAGTACTGCACCACCTAATGTTCCAACTGGGAACAGTAAATTATCTCAAGGTGAAATGTAAGTAAAAAGTTCAACATAATTGATGTGGCTAAATTTATTCTCTTAATTTTATATTACACAATGAGTGAAAATTGATAACCAACTCGAGATATTTAATTCACTATAAAGATAAAAGAGCCTGTGCCGATTATTTTTTTTATTAAAATCTGAATTTGATATCGAAAATTGACATCAAGCGATACTCGATTTCCGCGATTTGTTAAACCTATTTCTCTGTTAATAAATATTCTCATTGTACTAGATATATAAGTAACTGACTTGTTTCCGAACATCAGTATGACGTCATATGTCATGTTTCGGTGCCAAATAGTATAATCAAAAGTTTAGAAAATTGTATGCTTCAGAAAAATAAAATGATAAAAATAAGATTTCCCGGTGAAAAGTGTAAATGCTTTGTATATTAGTGACGAAATCACATACTTCTCCATAGTCGTAAAAACTAAATTCTACACATCGAAATTGTTTATCTATACACAATTATGCAGATATAATTTATATCCAAATGGTGTTTTTACTGTAGATGGCCCGAACTGAATTGATATCCAGTTCGTGACAAAAAGAAATTAAAAAAATAAAATGGGTCTAAAAACAAATGTCAAATATGCACATGATGCAGTTGTGATATAGTTCTGCAATTGGCACATGACCTGACAATATTGGACATACATTTGAATAAAAAGCTCAGCATTTTGTTTGCATCAAGAATGAACATCTGTGTTGCCTTCTAAGGCAATACCGTATATCACTAAATAATATTTTGAATATCTATAAATGATTTGTAAAAGTTTCATGAGCATATATGGTTCGGTATTCTTTATTTGAGGTTTCAATTCCAACGAAATTTGCAATTTTGTGTTTTATGTAATTATGTTTGTCTGTTTGTCTTTTGCTATTGTTTTAGTCAAGTCATTATCACTATGTTTTTACTAATGAGTTTGAAAGCACTCCGATTTCATTCGCCGCTCTTTTATATATATATATTTTTAGTAAGATTATGTATAATGTTGAATGAGTAGGGAGAGTGTTACATGATTCTCCGATATGTAACAAGTTATACTCGTAAAGGGTCTTACTTAACCTGGAAAATACTTATGAAACTTCAGGAAGTAACAAGTTTTGTCGATATAAGGCCTTATGTCTAACAAGGCTAAACAAAGTTATTTGCTGATTATAAGTACTATTCCTGACATTGCACAATGCTACCACAATGGTAACACGTTGTTAATACTGACGATGTAAAAATATTAACATGTTTGACGATATAATGTGTACAATTACAATTTCTTTTAATTTCAGAGCGTCAATAATAACAGGAATTGCTATGGTGATAGTGTTAGTGGTAATTCTCATTTATTTTTGGATACGAAAAAATAAAAAGCAAGGTAAGTTTTATTGGTTTAAAGGTCACACATTGTGATTTATAAATGATATTGATTGGTAAAAAATCGGACAAAATAATAAAATAGAAGGAAATAATGTTCAGTCACATGGTAAAACAATTAATCAGAGTCAAAAGTAAAATGACAAAAATATCAAACTCCAAGGGAAATTAAAAAAAAGAATGTCCTAAATATAAATGGACAAAGTCAAAATCGCAAATACATCTAACAATTGGGAAACAACTGTTAAATTCCTAAATTAGTACATGCTTTTCCATATGTTAAAAAGGGGGATTAATCCTGCTATTCTGTGGTATATATGTTGAAATGTACTATTATATTATATATTTATGTATTTATCTGTCCTGAGTGTTCTTGCATATATTGCAGATATACTGTATTCCTGTCACGTATTGTTGTCATTTTAGCAGTTTTATTTTAATCCTTGACTTATAAGCAGAAGGGTTTGATAGCCTTTGCATACAATGTCCTATACCAAGTCATTTTTTTGTACAGTTGTTGTCAAATAGTACGTTTCTGTGTATGCTGGCCTTGGTTTTTGTAGAAGTTAAGTGTTTTTGTTGTTTCTCTTTTCCCTTACATTTGATGTGTTTCTCACAGTTTAAGTTGGTTACCAGAATTTGTTCAGTTGAATCGAATTATGTCTTTTAACAGCGGTATACTAATATTGCCTTCATTTATAGCTAGCTAGACCGCTCACTTGTATGACAGCCGCTTATAATTCCATTATATTGACAACTATATGTGATCAATAACAAACAGAAAGAAAAGTTTAAAACGTCTCAAATCGGGGTACAGCAGTCAACATGTTGCTCTGTACCGTCCATATTTTCGTTCTTTCGTTCGTTCTATTTTTTATATTCGCAATATTACTTAAGTTTGCCAGCAGTAATTCTATACAACTTTGTCAATTCGTTTGATATGTTTTATCATTTGATTTTGATAAGCGACTTTCCGTTTTGAATTTTCCTCGGAGTTCAATATTTTTGTAATTTTACTTTTGTACTATGCTGAGAACGAATTGTGGCTCTAAGTTATCTACCGTATCAGAGTTATGACACTTTATAGCTTGGAAAATTTCATTTTGTTTCCGCACTCTAATTAAATGTGCCTCATACAGAATGTCATGAACCTCATATACTATGATACAAACTCAAACTCGCAGACAGAATTTGAAATTGGTGAGTGAGTTGTCTACTGTTCTAAAGCAATGCAACTTTATAACTTTAAAAATGCCTTTTTCGTTTCTTCACAATGACTTACGTTTGCCTCATTCAAGTTTTAGGAACCTTATGCACACTGTTGAGAACCAACACTCGCAGACAGGTTTCACCTTGAGATAGTGTTTTGACTACTGTTCTGGAGTTATGCCCTTTTCTAACTGTTTTTGCACTCTAACTTTATATTAAAAAAATGTGCTGTGATTATGATGATTGTCAATGACAGCCCAAATGACTAAAGAGCATAGAAATTAACAACTATAGGTCAATGTATGGCTTTTAACCATGAACAAAGCCAACACAGCATATTCAGATCAAGTTTGTTTACGAAACTAATATACAATGCGAATTACAATGCTCAGATGTTTCAAGCCTGAACTCTAGCAACAAATTTAAGTAGCAGACACATTTATCTTTTTTTTGTTCTTCCACTTTTGAAAATATAAACTTCTCATGGATGTTATGTTGAAATTAATCCTCTAAGAAAAAATATAGTCGAGTGACATAATTAAACTTTGAAGCATATATAATAATTTTAAAAGTCTCAAGTATATCAATTTAATTCGGTTACAAAACATGAATTACATTTTTATATATTGTGATGATATATTGGCTGTCAATAATGACCACTTCAATATGTACACTGAAGAGATATTTCCTGCTGAACTTACTTTAAATAAAGCTAGTACTAACAATGAGCACTGCCTGGAACTTGATATTGATATATTTAAAGAAAGCTAAATACACACTAAACTTTATGAAAAAAGAGATGAGTTTTCATATCCTGTTGTTATTTATCCATGTCTATATAGTGATGTACCCTTGTCATCATTTTATGGTGTTTACATATCTCATTGTGTTCGGTTCGCTCGTGAATGAAACAACTTATTTGATTTTAACGAAATAAATATCTGTATTATTGAAAATCATCACACAACGGTTTTCACAAACAAATCAAAACACTTACAAAATCTTATCATCCGTACAAGGACTCCATTTGGAAATGTGAATAAACATGCAGACACATTATACTATGTACTTTCAGGTGAATCATATCCATTTTTATTATGATATTCTATACACAGCCCAGACATAAAATTGAGAATGGAAATGAGGAATGTGACAAAGAGAAAACAACCCGACCATAGAACAGACAACAGCAGAAGGTCACCAACAGGTCTTCAATGCAGCGCGAAATTTACACACCCGGAGGCGTCTTTCAGCTGGCCCTAAAACAAATATATATACTAGTCAGTGACAGTGAACGCCATACTAAACTCCAAATTGTACACAAGAAACTAAAATTAAAAATGATACAAGACTAACAAAGACCAGAGGCTCCTGACTAGAACCAGGCGCAAAAATTCGGTGGGGTTAAACATGTTTATGAGATCTCAACCCTGCCCCTATACTCCTAGCCAATGAAGAAAATTAAACGCATAACAATACGCACATTAAAACTCAGTTCAAGAGAGGACCGAGTCTGATGTTAGAAGATGTAACCAAAGAAAATAAACAAAATGACAATAATACATAAATTACAACAGACTACTAGCAGTTAACTGACATGCCAGCTCCAGACTTCAATAAAACTGATTGAAAGATTATGTCTAAATCATATGATTATCAGATACAATCCTTCCCGTTAGGGGTTTAGTATCATACCATCATTACATATATGAGAAAAACATAACCCGTGTCATGTCAACATCTGGTTTTTAAATAGATGTGTTTAGTTCCAATGCAAAGATCCTATAAGTGAATCAATGTTAACGCCAAAATATGCAATCTTTAATGACCTGACAACAGTATCGTAATTATATCCCTTCTTAATAAGTCCATTTAAAGGTTTGGTTAGCTTCTGAGGTGAATACTGAAATTTTTGTGCTTTATGCAGAATATTTCCATAAAAAATTGGATGTGAAATACCTGAACGTATAAGAAGTCTGCATGGTGAGCTATATTTACAAACGATATCCTTATACCGATGAAAAAAAATAGTAAATGTTTTGACTAGTTTGTGATATCGTCACCATCTAAAAATGGATAATTAACGATAGGAAATGAAAAATCATCTCAATTATCATAAATTTTAGTATTTCAAGATCGAGGAAAGGGCAGTGGTCATTGTTAGTATAAGCTTTATTTTAAGTAAGTTTAACAGGATAAATTTATTTAGTATACATACTGAAATCGTCATTATTGAGAGCCAAAATATCATCCAAATATCTAAAAGTATTATTAAATTTGTTTATCAGATGTTGTTTCGACGGGTCTTGGCTGATTTTTGTCATAAATTGTAACTCATAGCAATGCAAAAAAAGGTCCGCAATAAGTGATGCACAGTTAGTCCCCATTAGAATTCCAATAACCTAGCGATATATGGAATCTCCAAAGCGAACAAAAATGTTATCTCGTAAAAATTCAAGGGCAGATATAGTATCAAAGCATGTACAATTGACATAGTTTTTTTGTTTACTGCTACTAAAAAATGACCTAAAAGAGTTTGAACATATATATTCACATTCTGACTTTTTAAAAGCCCATTTAATAAGGTGTGTGAATTTCTTCTAAATGAGAATGCAAGACAATGTGATATATAGGGTAGAAATATCAAAACTTTGAACAGATTCAATATCACCAATATAAGCATGCAATTTATCAAATATCCAACGAGTTCTTCACACTCCAAAAGTAATTAATTCCACTATTTTCGAAGGCCTTATTTGAACAATTTATTATCCGGTTTTTGATTGTACCAAGTGTACTGTTAATATCAATAGACAATTTAGTTGTGGAACAATGGCTTGAATACGAAATAAATCTATATTTGTAAGGTGTTTTGTGTAGCTTTGGAAGCAAATACATCATTACATAGTTGGAACTTTCATTGTATTTTTTTCTGCTTGTAAAGCGGTAGCTAAAAGTTTATGTTTATTAAAGATGTCGTTTTCTGATAATAGATTCAGTTGGAATGTTGGTGAATTGGTAATTTCTTTTTTCAGAACCTCAATGTAAAATTTACGTCAAACAATAATAATATTATTAGCAGCTTTATCGGTCGGGACAAAAACAAATTCCTTGGCTAGTTCTTTTAGTTTCTGTTTGATACGAGAACTAAGTTTATTGTGGTTATTGTTAAGAGTAAAATGTTCCTTAAAATGCTGAATATTAACTATGTTCATTACTGAATTAAAAAATGAGTCAAGATATTTTTTGTTAGGTTTTTTTTCCCGTTTTATCCATTTCAAACAGTAAGGACGGTGTGAGTCGTGGATGATATCGACTTACATGCACCTCAATAGTCAACCAAACCTTCATACATACTTTTTCAGAAGGGATATTGTTCTGATTCTGTTGTCAGTTCATTCAAGATGGCATATTTTGGTATTAATAGTGATTCATTCAAATGGTTTTTGCATGGGAAATAAACACATATATTCTAAAACCAGGTTTTGGCATAAAACGGGTTATGTTTTTCACATATATTTCATAATGACATGATTCTAAAAACCTTTAGGCATGGATTGTAATTGATTTTCACATGTTGAAGACATAATCTTTCAATTAGTTTAATCGAGGTCTGGAGCTGGCATGTTAGTAACTGCCCTTAGTCCCTTGTTAATGTATGTATCATTGTGGTTTTGCCTAGTTTCTTAAAAGAGGGACGAAAGATACCAAAGGGACAGTCAAACTCATAAATCTAAAACAAACTGACAACGCCATGGCTAAAAATGAAAAAGACAAACAAACAAAAATAGTAAACATGACACAACATAGAAAATTAAAGAATAAACAACACGAACCCCACCAAAAACTAGGGGGGTCTCAGGTGCTCCGGAAGGGTAAGCAAATCCTGCTCCACATGTGGCACCCGTCGTGTTGCTTATGTGATTACAAATCCGGTAAATAGTCTAATTCGGTAGGTCACATTCATGAAAGGGAAGGGAATTATAGTTAGGACGTAAGGAACATATCCGATATCATTTGTGAAACGGTTATTCCATAACGGTCAACCAACTCGTGATGGCGTCCGTAAAATTTACGAAGGGATGATTTCAACTTCACCATTTGGAACTCTTGGTTTAATAGCTTCCTTTTGAGCAGCAACCCTCTATCAAAAAAATCATGATAGGAAATGCAAGCACGGGAATATCGTATCAATTGGGAGATATATACCCCTTAACTTACCTTTTCTGACATGGGACTTGGACTTCTTCTAATTCGTGAATTACTCTTTAACAAAAAATACTACATTTCAATTCTCAATTTCATTTTTTCTAGTTCTCTTTTTATTTTAGATTAAAAAGGGCATGAAAATAAAACGGTATACAAACGATACTATTGTGTAATGTCATCTTACAAACCTTCTTCGCATTATCAGTTGTATCCTTAACGCTTATGAATTCAAACTTAAAATTTCAGATACAAATAAACTTGATAAAGAATTACCTGAAACGATACCTTTAGTCGGTAAGTTCGTTTACATCTGAAGCACATGTATGTTGTTTTTGTTTTGGTTGGAATGTCGTTACACTACTTATACTTACTCCATCAGGTAATCAACATTAAGACCCAAAGGGACATTTTTTAATTATTGACCAAAAATTATGAAATTAATATTTAGAGTTCGTATATATCATTTATTAACATACATTAAGGGAATAAATATTAATTTATAAAATGAATTTTTAAGAATTTTTTTCTGCAAGTATATAAAAGTCAAATGGAGTTATGTTTCTATTTCAATGGACACAATTGATGAATTTACTGGCTTTAACTTTACTTTTCCCCAACCAAACATTAGGAAGCTTAATATATAATGCTCATACCAGCAAAACACTGATCTTATGTCCCATTTTCCATTTTCGCATTGCAACTTTTACTATTGCTTCAAAAAAATATTATGAAACTTACACACAATACTTATTACCATCAAACACAGATCAAGCATGTATTCCATAGACATGACTAAAGATTATGACACAATGTTGACGGTTGAACCCCTATTTCGATATTTTACCGATTATGTCTGGGTTTTTTTTATTACATATCGTCAATATAATAGATTTTTATGCGACTGTCATACAAGTGACAGGTTTATGTAGCTTTAAAACCAGGTTAAATCCGTCATTTTCTACATAAGTAAATGACATTTCCAAGTAAGGAATATAACAGTTATCATCGATTCGATTAATGTGTTTTAATTTTTGATTTTTGACCTATAAGGGAATTTTATAATATCATAATTAGTACGTCAATAACACACCTTTGTCTTTGCAAATAGGTTTTACTTACACATTTCTTCATCATGTTTATGATAACTTACTTTAACAATATGTTCCTTTGTTTTCATTTCTGTTACCTCCCCCGCCCAACGATTGTAGAAGCGTTGACTGCCCTCAGTTTACACATTTGATTAGTTTCAGTTTAATATTCTAATTTTAGATAATAAAGAACTTTCAGATCTTAAAGAGAAAGTAGTAAAACTGGAAAATGGGCAAACAGAAGTAATACCGAAGCATATTAGAGGTATAATATAAGTTCATGCCATGTAAATTCTTTTAATTGGACAAACAGGAGACTGTGATAATTATCAACAGTATTATTTTTTTTCTAAATAGATAATTTACAGAGGTTGAAAATCTGTTAAACGGAATACATGTACTGTCAGAATTTACTGGAAGAGAGTATGCATTAAACACTTAACACAGTGCGTTTAGCAACAATTGTAATCTTGTAATAATGGCTGATAATAGACCCGAACAGCAGTGATTTAAATGTGCTACTACATATTCATAAAAATAAATTACCCCGTAAAGAAAAATTAAATGTTATATGTGAAAAGAGTTCTGTTGTTTTTTCTTGAAAAAAATCCATACTTACTTGTGTTTTGTCACTTGAGTTTTTCTTTTAGGATTATCATATTTAGTATATATAATACTTGCATTGTCTACATGTCCGTGAGACAGAAATCAATCTGACCTTTAAATAATTTTTTTGTCAATTTGTCTAGGTTTTTATAAGCATACGAACGAATTGAATAAGTGTAAGGTGTTCGTGTCGGTCTTGCAATATTCCTTTCACTTTGACTTGATAATTTTATATCGTTTAATAATACATACAATCATGATCAGTTAAGTCTTCTTACTCTTGTTAGCAATTAGGTAAGCCCCACCACTATATATGCAACCGCGCAAAGTTATCTTACGTGCCTCCTCGAAATGTTATAAAACTTATACACAATACGTATGACTATCAAAAATAGGTGATGAAGTATGGATTTCGAAGGTTAATTCCTTCATTGTCAAGCAACCCATAGTAAGCAGAAAAGGAACAATTGAGTCCATGCACAGTTCAGGATTATGTGTCATTAAATAATTATATACAATGGACTTTCCCTAACTAAGCACCTAGAGAGTATTTGGACACCGTAAAACTGTTAATGGAGGAAGTGGTAGTACTTGGCGTGAACCATAGGACTCCTTGGTGGGAACAAAAAAAACGAACAGATACGTGCATATTAATCACCAGGTCAAGTCGGAGACCATTTTGACCAACAAAGGCCCTGAAGTTGCAAGCCATAATTTATACCCCGGTCTGGAAAACAGACATGTGTTGGGATGAAAATCAGATCCTCTTTTGCCTTGAATGTAACCTAACAAATTAGAGTTATTACAGGTTTGAAAAATGCCACAGAGTTGTAAACACAAAAAGTTAAACTCGCATTTTGAAATATTTTATACGAATTAACAGGATTGTTCCCAAAATCGTAAATATTAAAAGCGCATTTAGGTATAAAATGACAAAATCGCAATAATAAACATGATAAATGCAGGCAATAATTTGTAAATTTTCAGTAACATCAGATATATCATCAGTGCTACATTTGGCGCATGATCTACTTTCCCTTCCAACGGCAAAAAGTAGAAGGTTTTAACAACAAATGTAAAAAGAACATTGACAATTGTACGAATAAGACGATAAGAATATGACCTTAAACATGTTATCATTTGTAAATTACACATAGTTTATCACTAACTGCTGAGCTAATACAGTATACAGTATTAATAGCAATACAGTGAAACAGTTTAAAGAATAACCGACATGTAAAAATATTTCTAAATATCTGACTCTGATGTTACATGGTAAAGTTAGATTGCAGAAACGGCAAAGTCAGCATTATAACTCAAAAATTAGAAAGTGACTCAACCTTTATTCGAACGTGTATGGGTTCGTTCCCAAGTGGTAAATACCAGTGGCCGAAACAGTGCTGAAAGTCCCGAGTTCAATCCTGACTCCTGTTTCGTGGTCCCGGGAATGTTCCGTTCAATGCATTTCAATTCTTTATAACCATAAATAAAGTTTCACGAAATCACTATACCAAAATTTACACGAGAAGATCCAATTATGCCTGTTTCTTCAGCCATTCATACACCTACGTTGTCTGGTGTGTAAAAATCGAAAACAACAGGTGTTACAAAGTGAAAGAAATCAATTGTTTATATTATTGAAATTGACCTGCCCAAGCATGATTTTTTGCACAAAATGACAATGCAATAGAGTTAATAATGGAAGAGACACATATGTCTCAGATAATGTGTATTTTATTTTGATCAAATGTTCTGTAACAGTTGCAAATTAATTTGTTAATCTCTGTCCTGTATTATTTTTAACTTGTGTATTAATGAAAAATTAATAGTATGTATTATTGAAATATGTGTACACATGTAAAAGAATAATTAAAACTTTCAGAATACAAGAATATTATTGGGCACGCTCTATGAACATTCAAGTAAATATAACTTAAACAAAATACTTATGACAAAAACAATTCACATATGTTCTTTAAATTGTCAAGGTCTCAGAGTAAAAGATAAAAGACAAAGATTATATTTGTTGATAAAATATTAAAAAAAATGTAATATTTGGTTTGTTCGGGAAAGTCATTTCACTGAAGATTTAGAGTAAGACTTAAATTTTGAATTTAAAGGTCAACAATATCACAGCTTTGGAACCTCACGGTCCAGAGGAGTCTCAATTTTTATTAATAATGATTAAGAATGCAAATTTATAAATATATCTAAAGGCCAAGAGGGCAGGCTACTCTTAATAAATGTTGAAATTAAATACAGTATTTTCACTTCAGTAAATGCCTATGCACCAAGTATACCTAAAAAAAAATAGCTTAGGAATGGTTATATTTAGAGGAGACATGAATGATACTTTAACAAAAATAGATAACAAAAATAAAATGTCAACACGAAAATCAAAACATACAAAGAAAGGCAACAGTAGTATACCGCTGTTCAAACTCATAAATACTTGGACAAAAAACAAAATCGGGCTAACAAACTAAAACTGAGGGAAACGCACCAAACATAAGAGGAGAACAACGTCACAACACTACAATGTAACACACACAGAAACGGACCAAGCATCAGACAAAATCCCACTAGAATAACAAATATAACATCAAAACCAAATACATGAATTTGGGATAGACAAGTACCGTGACACGTCTTATCGCAATGTGAATTTACACTAAAAAATAAGAGAAAACAAACGACGCAACGTTATAATGTAACACACACAGAAACGAACTATAATATAACAATGGCAACCAGTATTTAGCCTTAAATTTGTAAATAAAACTAAAAAACTAAGTGATATTTGAAGAGAGATTCATGGTAACGAAATACAATTTACTTGGCGACGTAAAAATAATCTAAATTAAGCATTAAGAATAGATTATTTTCTTAACCTGTCCTGAAATAAGAACTAAAATATAATCTAATGATATTACGCCAGCTTTTATAACTCATACAGACCATCAGGCAATTTCTATAAAGATAAACGGTCGATTAGACCCAAACGGTAAAGAAAACTTTAAAATTATTAATAGTATTTTAGAAAATGAAAAATATCAAAACCTTATTAAAATTCTAATCAAACAATATGAAAAGAAAATTTTACTCACCAATGATATTGGTGTCAAGTGGGATCTTTTTTAAACCCAAGGTTAGAGACAACACCATAGCATTCGGCAAAATAAAAGCACAACATAATGGAAAAGAAATACATATTTTAGAAAACAAATTGAAGAATTTAAATGAGGGTATAAAACAAAAAAGGTAACATTGATGGTATTAACTCTCTTAAAGAGGAAATTAATATTATAGAAGAAAAACTTGGTACGCTATATGATTCAAAACAAAAGCAGCACAAATAAGATCTAGAATTAAAGGGGTAGAAGAAGGAGAACAAAACACAAAATTCTTCTTGGGACTAGAAAAGGCTAGGCAAACAAGAAAAACTATTACAGCGCTCAGAGACAAAGAGGGGGTGATACCTAAACAACCTACAGAAATACTTAATCTTAAAAAAGAGTTTTATGAAGACATTTATAAAAGTTCAAATCCCAATATTTTTTTTATAATAGATTATGTTATGAATACAGAATGTGATCATGTCCTAACAGATAAAGAAAGCGATATTATGGAAGGTTTATTAAGCACTCAAGAATGCACAGATTCATTATTTAAAATGAAACTTAATATTAATAAAACCCAGGAATTGATGGGTTAAGTGTAGAATTTTATAAAACCTTTTGGAAACATGTCAAAAAGTTTGCTGTCAAAACTTTTAATCTGTCACTTGATAAAGGGAAGTTAACAAATTCACAAACAAATAGGAGTTATTTCCCTTTTACATAAAAATAAAATGATTCTCTCAGTTTAGACAATTATAGACCAATAACATTAATGAATGTTGACACAAAATTAGTTGTTTATGCACTTGCTCAAAGGATCATCAAAATATTACCACTAATAATTCATGGAGATCAAAATGGGTATGTTAAAAAAATATATATAGGATATAATATTAGACAATTCAAGATGTCATAGATTATGCAGACAAATTTAATATAGATGGTGCTTTACTATTTTTAGATTTTTTGAAAGCATTCGATTCATTAGAATGGGATTTAATGTTCTATGCTTTACAAAAATTTAGATTGAAAAATTCTATGATATGATGGGTCAAATTTTTCTATACTGACATAAAAAGTTAAGTTTTTTAACAATGGGTGGATTTCAAAACCCATGAATATATATCGTGGAATACGTCAAGGCTGCCGATGCATTGCGATATTTGTTGTTATTGCTGTGGAGATTCTTGCTTGTATAATTAGGCAAGACCATAACCTTAAAGGATTTGAAATCAAGATAGATGGAAAAAAACCCATACTTTAAAAATAAGTCAGTTAGCAGATGACACCACTCTTGTTCTCAAATCAAAGCAAGATACTTCAAAAGCTCTTAACATGATTGAAAAATTTGGATCACTCTCTGGATAACAGATCTAAAACAGAGGGTATTTGACCAGGGAAACAAAAACATTGTAAAGAAAAATATGAAAATATTAACTTTACAGATAAACCAAATAAAAGTCAAGGATCATATTTTGGTCATAACAAAGAAGAGTGTCAAAACCTAAATTTTGATAAACAGCTAGAAAAGTCTGTAAAAAATGTATCTAACTGGAAAAAAGAAACTTAACCATGATAGGAAGAATAACAGTTATTAAATATTTATTTATTCCTATAATCACTTATTTGGCTACAGTCACAACCTTGGGCTAAGAGTATCTAGACAAATTTAAAAACACTATATATGAATTTTTAAGAAACAAAAAGACAGAAAAAGTTAAAAGCACTGTATTAAACATGGTAAATATAGATAAATATATAAAATCTATTAAGAAAAGAAGTCATTTGGGGAAATCAACTAATTAAATTAAAAAAAACACTTCTTTTCCAAAATTGGATAGACAGCATCAAAATGGAGTCTTTTCAGAAAAATGTATAAGTTTAAAACTAAAAAAAAATCAAATAGGATAGCTGAGTTCTCAAGATTAAGAAAGAAATTCCAACAGAATGGTTAAAAAATAATAAATGTATAACTTTCAATAAAAACTAGTGTTTTAACAAGTAACTCACTTTATATGAGTGAAAAAAATAATTGCAAACATAAACTAGAAAAATTAGTTTCAAAGAAAATTTATTCAATTTTAATAGAATATGGTAAACAGGTTGCAATAGGGTATCATAAGTGGATTAGAATTTTAAAATGTGAAAACATAGTAATTGAAGCTCAATATATGCAAAAATTTATTCACAACGTTTTAAAAGATAATAAACTGAAATGTGCAGATGGAAACTATTACACTTTATTCTTCCAAACAAAGTTTTATTAAAACAATGAAAAATAAGCCATAAATCTACATATATTTTTTTGTTATGTTACAGAAGACTATGAACATTTTTTTGTCACATGCCACTTTTTAGATGAGATTTGGGGGGAAATATATAAGTTACTTGAATTAGTTAAGATTGGTAGTAACATTTTCACTGAAAAAGACATAATCTGGGGATATAGAATTAATGATAAACATTAGTATGAAATTAACTTTTTACTAACAGTTATTGTTTTCACTATTACACACAATACACTATTTGTCAGAATATAAAACAAAAAATATCAATCTATATAATGTTTTTAGGTCAAAATTATTAATAGCATTATTATTACAAAAAAATATGTATTGAAGGAAAAGGGATACTAGAAAAGATATAGTCTTATATTTGACAGCATTGTTATATTATTGTCAATATTGTAAAATATGTGTATTTTACAGAACTCCTTATAATAAAATTGTTTGATAGATGATTTTTTTTATTTTACAAACTATTTCAACAAGTTTGAAAGTGAAAGTACTTGTTCACCAACTTTATTTCGTGTAAATTTAGATTAAACGTAGATATGCAAATTATGTTTACTATATCATGAAAACAAGATTCTTATGTAAGCACAACTTCCGTGGCTAATTCTTTAAATTTGGCAAACACGTGGTGAAAACAATTAATCCACAATAGCAATAACAAATGAATTTACCGGACATCAGAGAAATACATTAAACCACAAACCAAATTCGGAACACGCTTAAATAGCTATTATTCTGTTTTATTCTCAACATATATCAGATAATTTTTTATATATATGTTGTGTACAAGTTATCATTGTTTTCATTATAAGTTGTATTTTGACTTTGTACAATTTACAATTTGTACAAATTACATGCCTGTACAAATTACAATTTGTACAATATCTGACCAAACTTGTACAATAATTTATAATATAGATTTTGGTAAAAAATAGCATTGATTCACATGATAGAATTGTAATTAATGACCACACAGTAAACCTTTCTAATAACAAAATACACCGTTTTTACACAACTTCAAAAGGCAGAAATTGTTTTTCAAAATGTAAACTAACATATTTTTTCCCTCAAATTTTAAAGCATAAACTACTTTTAGTATCAATATTATTCAATATTATTGTTTACACAGTTCTTATTATCAATTTAATGATTTTTTAATCAGAAACTTTGTACAAACGCAATATTTGTAAAAAATCTATTTCGGATCATGAAAGATCGTGTACAGCATTTTTATGATCATGAAAATTACATTAAAAGATGTGTTGCCGCTTATTTATTATTTCAAACGTTCCAAGAAAACCATCAAGTCTTTCTTCAAACAAGTGATGATTTACAATTGAGATCGGTATATCAAAAGATTGGATTTACATGACTTATTCCACTTCACTTTTGTTTGTGAATAGAAAGGTTGATGGTTCAATGCCATTGGGTCTGATTATTTGATATTAATACTAAACCGACTAGTTTTCGTATAACAATAAACGTCTGTTGTTAAATCTGTACAAGTTTTATGTAATTTTTAAAGTTTAGTTTATCTCATCTGATTTCCCTTAAGTTTTATGCATAGTCATATCTATAAAACAAAAATCCTTGCTGATGTTTTGCAAACATCGGAATAAAAACATTGATAAAAAAGCAGAAAAACAACTGATATATTCCTGATATGGCATAGGCATATTCCTTAGCAAATGGACGGTTGAATCTCGCTTTCTTTCTAGCTAATACACCCATTTGTATGACTGTTGTTTAATGTTGGGAGCAATACAAACAGACATACTAATGGTTAATGTGGCCGTATCTGGAATCCAGCAGCATACATTACGGACATACAACACAACTCAATTGAACATTCAAACACATTTATAATTATCCAAACACAAAATCGGTCTAGTTATTTGCCAAAATCTTCAAAATTGTAGACAGATTTGCAATTTATTGGTTAGACAGAATATTCATATGAAGAAAACTTCAGTTGGTGATTTATTGTATAACTTAAAAAAAGGATCACCTGCTCAAACAAATGATCAAGAATTTTGTAACTAAGGTGTACTGTGTGTTCATTTAAGAGCAATTATATATGTATCAAAGCTTTTTTCAACAAAATCCATATTATAAATTATTGTACAAGTTATAAGTGAATTTTTGTCAATTTATGTACAAATTGTAATTTGTACCAGCACTTTTTGTACACATTACAATTTGTACAAAGTCAAAATACAAATTATATTTTGTACAAAATTTTTGTACAAAATAACAACTTGTAAACAACATATATATATATATATATATATATATATATATATATATATATATATATATATATATAAAGTTCATATTTAGAGTTATAATAGTAAAATTATAAAGAAATAGTAAAATTATAGAGAAATAGTAAAATTATAGAGAAATAGTAAAATTATAGAGAAATAATGTCTTACAGATAAATTATGTACTTATGATAAATAATGTATTAGTGACTAACAAAATTATAAATATACTACATGAAGATACCCTGGTCTTAAGGTACTAACATACCGGGATCTTCACCGAAATAGCTGTACCAGTGAAGAAATATGTTAACAGCATCATGTGATATATTGTTGTTGAATAAAAAAAAAAGGGTTTAACAATTACATGCAGAAATGAAACATAATTGGGATCTTAAGTTTTGTTAGTTTAAACATATTTATTTATAGTGGATTGGAAAACTGATAGTAATCCTTTTCCACTTTGCGGGTGCGAGTGCTGCCTTGTAGCGGCATTAGCCTGCTGGTTTTCGAAGTCTACAAGGGTGTCTGTAACGTGCAAGATATATGGCTCTCCCTTTAACACGGGTCCCCCATTTATCGTCCCCTTCCGACGGACTATCATCGTTTCCGCAAGACCATACTCGCAAATTTAAATGGTGTCAAGGGAGAGCCGAACATTCTGTTCCTGCAATTTTCATCCCGGAACGGGAATCGAACCAGGAACCTTTGTGTTAGTATTCCGATGCACTAACCACTACACCACGGCTCTCTTTTTTTTAAATCTTAAATCAGGAGTTAACATAATTGACATGTTGAAGAGACTTATATCCAAAAAAATATTTAAAGAAAAAAACTGTCTTGCTTTGCCTTTTTGAAACAAATTTGAACTTATTAAATATGACATCTTCAGTTTGGCAAATATCTGTCAGTTAAAAGCCAAAATTTGACCAAATACACTTATATAGATGGTAGACTTTAATGGTCTATTAATTATATCATTTTTTTCTGTGTACATTTACATTGTTGGAAGTGCTGGACTGGTATGATACATATTCTTAGTATACATTTGCAAATTTTCCCCTAAACTCAGGCCTTTTAGATAAAGTAAATAATTGCAGGGACTTAAATGAATTAAGACTTTCAAACCCTTGATGAAAAATCAATTTAGAGAAAAATATAAGAACATTTAGAAAATAGATTTATAATTGTAGAGATTTATACAAATTTATTAAATAGATTTAAGAATTAAAAACTTTGGTAAAAACTGTATACTAAAATGTGTCACATAGAGAGTTAGTGGTCATACAATTTTAGAAACAGAAAATAGTGTACAATATAAAATTCCTTGAAAAGATAAACTGTGCCACTTGCTGGGCAATGAATACCACTCCTTCCTTAATTGTAAAATTAACAAAACAACTTGAGATAATCTATTTGAAAATTGTTCACCTTCTCATAATATTGTCTCTTATCCAAGAACAAAAATATTGGCTCCCTTATAAAATAGTCATTATTAGAACTGAGGGCAGAAACCTAAAAATATCCATGTGTTTTAATTTCTTATATAATTGTTAATTCTTTGCATTATAATTGTTTTTTTTTTTGTTTGTTTGTTTGGTTTTTTTTGTCACAAACTAAATAACATATGTTTCTATGACAATACAAATATTATCAAATTTTGTTGAATTAATGAATATTTTGAACATATTTATTCAATAGAGAAGTAAGGAATTGCCTAAATTTTATTTAGAATAAGTTCTAAAGACAATCTTTAACATTTGTAAAACAGTATTGAAAGCAGATAAGTATATATCTACTATGATTTAAGTATAAATCATTTTGATTTAAGAAAATTAATTTGAGAAACAAGTTTTCAATAGAAAAAGGCAGTCATTAGGAAAGTTTGCATTATATTAGAAGATGATATTCATTTATTCTTCACTTACCTTAAAGTACATGTAAAAAATAAATTAAATTTATTAAAAAGGTAAAATGTCAAAATAAATATTCATGAGTCGAATTAAAAAAAAAAAATCAGCTATTTATTCAATTAGTTATATTATTTAATTTTATTTTTGAATTTTCTTGTCATAATCGCAGTAATTAAATTTCACAAACACATACATGTATATTTTACCTGAGACACATGACCTGTAAGTTATATAATTTTAACACTTCAATGCAGCCAAGATTTACCTTTATCCTTGACTAGTTTTTTATTAATACCTTGTGTATTAATTAAGCAACAGGGGGTATAATGATGGACATATAGAGCCACCATGGTGGACATAACTTTTATGGCCAACATGAATAAGATAATGTCACAGGTAGTACTGTATCTACGTTCAGATCATATATATTATTATATGGGAATTTTTCATTCCAGAAGAAAAATGAATAAAACAAATAAGGGTCACATTTCTAGGGTTTTTTGTTTTTTTAAATCTTTTATCGCATTTAGGAATTTGACATGATTTTAATGGGGTGTATGTTATTACCTTTGGTAGAACCTTACAGGTGGTCAAATAGAGGACGTTTTTAATCCAGAGACAGAAACTAGAATGGGTTGAATTTGGCGCTCACTTTTGTCAGAGTTACATTATAGACGGTCTGACGTCAACATGGCTCATTTGCATTGCTAGGTCAGTAGTATCATTTGTTGACAATGTGGTGCATTTATTTTCAAATTAGTGCAAATGATCACATTTCTAGGAGTATGTCAACTTATCAATGAAGACATTGACGAATATTTCCTATACATTGTACATACAAGAGGAGCAACTTGCTCCTCAGGACCTTTGACATACACATGCAACTTTCCATGCAAACAGCAGGCACATTATTACACCATTCGTGTGGCTATATAACGGTGTTGTGATATATGATAATCTTTTTTGTGACCTTGACTTTTCACCTTATGTTCAAATTATTTGATGTTTGGAACATTTTTATATCCTACTTTTCATATTCAGAATATTGGTTCCCACTAAAAGACAATGAACCGCCGTCATGGGCGATTGCAACTGACCTGTCAATTCAATTCGAGGTTAAGTAATTTATTTTAAAAGACTATAAAACTATTGTTATAATGTATAACAACAGTTTTTACTATAAGTTATATTATTTTTCGTACTTATCCATAGTTAATCAGTACGATATTTTATTAGCCTGCTATCAATAAGTTCATATAACAGGAGAGGTCGTTGTCTAGCCTTAAAAGACGAGTAAAACGGATACTGTATAGTAAAACATGACAAAAAAAAACCATATCAGTTTACTAAAGACTAAATTCTTTTTCTATGCATCAACTTGTATTTTTGTCCATCTGATGAAATAAGCCTTTTTCAACTGATTTTTATAGTTCGTTCTTATGTTGTACTGTTATACCACTGTCCCAGGTTAGGGGGAGGGTTGGGATCCCGCTAACATGTGTAACCCCGCCACATTATTTATGTATGTGCTTGTCCCAAGTCAGGAGCCTGTAATTCAGTGGTTGTCGTTTGTTGATATGTTACATATTTGTTTTTCGTTCATTTTTTTTACATAAATAAGGCCGTTAGTTTTCTCGTTTGAATTGTTTTACATTGTCCTATCGGGGCCTATTATAGCTGACTATGCGGTATGGGCTTTGTTCATTGTTGAAGGCCGTACGGTGACTTATAGTTGTTAATGTCTGTGTCATTTTGATCTTCTGTGGATAGTTGTCTCATTGGCAATCATACCACAAATTTTTTTTTATATTATAAGATAATATACAATTTATAAAAAAAATCAAATTCCTATTTGGGCCTTTGTGGTCGATTGGTGTAAGTAGTTCAACTATTGTATCACTTAAACAGTACAGTTGTGACTTTGTATCCGCAGTGCTCACATCCAGGCCAATTGTTCCATAGACAGTCAATAGTTTCTGGAATTAGGGCGTTTTTCGTCGATAAAAAGTGACTTCCACGAAATAACAAACAGTGCTGAACAATGGATTAAACGCATACAAATCACATTTTAATTTTTTATTATATACACTTGATATATATTTTTTAGACCAAATGAAAAAAGAAATAAAAGACTGGAAAAACAAGGATGATATGTTTGTGACTACAAGAGCCAGTGAGTACGTACTTGAGTGTTTACAGAACAACAGTTGTTTGACTTTAACTGCTCCATCAGGAGTAGGGAAATCTTTTATTGCAAGACACACAGCACTAGTTTTACAGAAGGAAGGATACCAAATAATACCAGTGATAAAACCAGATGATATCAGAGATTATTATCAACCTGGTAAACAGACAGTTTTCATCGTAGATGATATTTGTGGAAATTTTACTGCCAACCAACAGCAAATTGAAAACTGGCAACAAATGTTACCTGTGATAAACACAGTTATTGCAGACAAATGTTGTAAGATTATTGTATCTTGTAGGTTACAAGTATATAAAGATGATAAGTTTAATATATTAAAACCTTTTAAATCCTGGGAATGTAATTTAATGTCAGATAAGTTATGCCTAACAGTTGAAGAAAAAGATAATATAGCAAGCATTTATATTGATTCAAGCTTGGACAACATTGATAAATTATCACAAGATAGTGAATTCTTTCCACTTTTGTGCTCTTTATATCATTGGGAAAAACATGGAGATGTTCAGGAATTTTTCAAAAATCCATTGTTCGTCTATCAAAATGAGCTAGACAGTTTGAGAAGGCATGGAGATGAGGGAAACTATAAAATATGCAGTCTAGCTTTATTGGTTATCTTTAATAATCAACTGAAAGACAAATGGATCCAGGGTACAGTAACATGTAAACAACGACATCTTATCAAAGCTACATGTGATGCTTGTGGATTAAACAGAGGTACTTCCAAGGCAAAACTTAAAGAGGCCCTTCACACTCTTGAAGGTACATTTGTACGTAATCAGGATGGTATATATAGAACTGTACATGACAAATTGTTTGATTTCCTTGCTCATTATTTTGGTCAGAAAATGATTGAGTTTTTAATAGACCATGGTGATAGTAAATTAGTACATGAACGTTTTATTTGGAGGCAATCACTGGATGACAAGAACAGTAAAGTAGATTTCATAATCAAATTACCTGACACTTATTTAGAAACATACTTAAACAGATTTATAAAGGATTGGTCAACTGGAAAAGTGAGGGTTTCATTCCTTAACAACAATATGAAAGTACCATTATTTAGACAACAGTTATTACAGCACTTAAGACAACTAGACGGATCAAAGCAAGTAAAATTGGCCAATAACCATGATACAGTATTGCCAAAGAAGTACCATGGATCAAGTACTACTCCGCTGATACTAGCGTGTTTTGATGGTTATACTCACATGATACAGTGGATATTGCAAAATAATGTGGATGTGGATCAATGTCGAGAAGATGGATTTACCGGATTGATTTTCGCAAGTCAGAACGGACATACTGACGTAGTAAAGTTGTTGTTAGAGAAGAATCCTAACATTGATCTATGTCAAAAGGATGGTTGTAGTCCTCTGTTCATTGCAAGTAAAAAAGGAAATACTGATATCGTAAGGTTGTTGTTAGAGAAGAATCCTAACATTGATCTATGTCGTAATAATGGATGTAGTCCTCTGTACATTGCAAGTAAAAAAGGAAATACTGATATAGTAAAGTTGTTGTTAGAGAAGAATCCTAACATTGATCTATGTCAAAAGGATGGTTGTAGTCCTCTGTACATTGCAAGTCAAAACGGAAATACTGATGTAGTAAAGTTGCTGTTAGAGAAGAATCCTAACATTGATCTATGTCAAAAGGATGGTGGTAGTCCTCTGTACATTGCAAGTTATACCGGAAATACTGATATAGTAAGGTTGTTGTTAGAGAAGAATCCTAACATTGATCTATGTCGTAATAATGGATGGAGTCCTCTGTACATTGCAAGTAAAAAAGGAAATACTGATATAGTAAGGTTTTTGTTAGAGAAGAATCCTAACATTGATATATGTCGTAATGATGGTTGTAGTCCTCTGTACAAGGCAAGTCAAAACGGACATGCAGATATAGTAAGGTTGTTGTTAGAGAAGAATCCTAACATTGATCTATGTCAAAAGGATGGTTGTAGTCCTCTGTACATTGCAAGTCAAAACGGAAATACTGATGTAGTAAAGTTGCTGTTAACGAGGAATCCTAACATCGATCTATGCCGTAATGATGGATGTAGTCCTCTGTACATGGCAAGTCAGAAAGGACATGCTGAAATAGTAAAGTTGTTATCAGTAAGGAACTCTTATATTGACACTGCATGAAATGATGCATTTATTAGAAAATTATATGCATATAAAAGCTAATATAAATTTAAAATTTCAAAATTTATCATTAGTATAATCCATTTGAAAATATCTTATTTACACCGTATTTACTTTAAGTTTTATATAACCAATAAACTTTTAAGATTAAACCCAATTTACATATACTTTTAAAGTTGTATAAATTTAATAGTATACTAGCAACCACAATGTTGCCTAGTGACCACACAAAAGTACTTTTTTATCCAATGCTATCCATAAAAAAAATGAAAAATTCAAATGTTTTCATACAACTCATATTAAGTCGACTCCTATATTGATATATTTAGTACCAATGTTTGCATGAAAAAACAATTTGATTTTGTATCTGTATAATGCGTCAAATCAAACCGAGTATATGGGTTCGTTACCAGTGGCCGAAACAGTGCTGAAA